>WEKX01028425.1:376147-510657 GCA_013390025.1 Pitta sordida | reverse complement strand
GTCTTTATATAGCTTTTTTTTTATATTTTTTTTTTGCTTTTTTTTTTTTTTTACATATAGTCATGCAAGTTCTCTTCAACTAACTTGGTAATCATAAATGAGTTGGGACAGCAAAATATTCCTGTACTTACAAGGAATATATTTTCTTTCCCAAAATGTTGCCCATCATCAACTAAACTTGTCCTGCTGCAGCAATTTTGGATTATACCTGCAATAAAGACCATCTCTGAAAAGAATCAGAAATTTAAAAAAAAAAAAGTAAAAAATATAAGTCCAAAATATGTGCTAAGCTGATAAATGATGTAATACGCTATGAGGAGTGGCTACAGGAACTGAGGTTGTCCAGCCTGGAGAAGAGGAGGCTCAGAGGTGATCTCATTGCTGTTTACAACTACCTGCGGGGAGGTTGCCGCCAGGTGGGTGACGATCTCTTCCCTCAGGCTGACCACACCACGAGAGGACATGGCCTTAAGCTACACCAGTGGAGGTTTAGACTGAATGTTAGGAGGAGGTTTTTCACAGAGAGAGTGATCATTCACTGGAATGGTCTGCCCAGGGAGGTGGTGGCGTTGCCATCCCTGGAGGTGTTTAAGGGAAGACTCGATGAGGAGCTCAATGACATGGTCTAGTTGGTGGGGAGTTGGACTAGATGATCCTGAGGATCCCTTCCAACTAAGAATAACCTGTGAACATGTGACCATTAGTATAGTGGAGAGGTTTGTAATCATCCATAAATCTATTCCCAAAACATAACTATACATTAGCATCTCTTCTATATTACTTCATATATGGCTTTATTTTGATGTAGGAGTACCGATCTCTGCATTCCATTAAACTTTGAAATGAGAAATATTTGTAAAACCCTTCAAAATTTTGGGTGAATACTGCTATGTTGTGTCTGTAAAACATTTCTCACAAGAAATGTACAAGTGGTTGCATGTACTTAATAGATGCAAAATAGTCTGTTACTTATTATTTTATTTAGCACTATTTTTTACATCCCATTTTATCTGACTTCACTAATTTTTTGTCAAGGAAATAGGTTTGCAGGTGAAGTGCAGAAAAGCTAACTCAGTATAATGTCTTGTTTTTGGAAAGAGGTCTGAAGAGTAATGGCTTTCAGAGTGTGACCAGAATTCCTGGGTATTATTCCATGAAATGTGTATCATAACCAAATTTGAACTTGCTTCTGAATCTTGCTTGGAATTTCAATTTAATATTTCTCACTTGTCTAACCTGGGTGCTAGAGAGTCAGGAAAACTCAGTTGTGAGAGTATATAATGGCTCCAGAGATGACTGAGAGCGGACCCCATCCTTGTGTGGCAGTATCTGCAGGAAGGGGGCAGAGGATCACAGAATCACAGAATTAGTAAGGTTGGAAAAGACCGTAGAGATCATCGTGTCCAAGCTGTTACCTAACCCATTGCCATCCTGTTACCAACACACCATCCTATTATCTAAATCAAATGGACCAGGCTGTGCTTGGGGGTGGCCAGCAATGGGACAAGAGGCACAAACTGATGCTCAGGAAGTTCCACCTGGACATGAGGAAGAACTTCCCTGAGCAGTGACCAAGCACTGAACAGATTGTCTGGAGAGGGTGTGGAGTCTCCCTCACTGGAGATATTCCAGAACTGTCTGGACACAATCCTGTGCTATGTGCTCTGGGATGACCCTGCTGGAGCAGGGAGGTGGGAACAAATGACCCGCTGTGATCCCTTCCAATTGGACCCATCTGGGGATTCTGGGATTCTTTATGGAAGGCCAATGCCAATGAGGTTTCAGAAATTCTTTCAGCTCTGAAAAACCACTATTTGTTTTCTCAAAACGTAATGTTTAAATAAATAATTTCTAAACTTACTCTTTCCCACCACCATCTCCACCAAATAACACCATGCTTGAAATCAATTTTACTTTTAGAAAAATCTTTTCTAAGGGTGTAGTCTGACCCTTTATGAAATTCTGGAAAGTGGAACAAAACATTGACATTTGAAAGGTGAAGAGCCTCCTCTATTGAAAATCTTAGACAAAATGTCCAGGGCTAATCTTCTTCTTTCTCTTTGCCTTTACTTCAAAACTACCCTCTTAGGAAGGGAGAACCATATGGCTGGAACTGGTATGGTATTTCCATCATAGTTAAGTCAAAAGATATTAAAACCACCATGGTAACTGCTCAGACTTGCTGAGGCTCATGTGGTGTCCTTATAGTCATTCCCCCTTTCGGAATCTGTTTGGAATTTCAACCACAAAGTGGTGCTGTTGCAAAAGCTAAACATTATAACACACCCTGCTGTTAGAATGACCCAAGGCATGCATTAAACACCATAAAAATTTCATCCATTTGCATACTCACATGCAAATGTGAGTATAATATAAATATTCAATTTTTTATCATCAAAAGCAATCACAGAAATATCTGTTAATATGTAGAGGAATATAGATCTCTTCAAAGTATATAAAATATCATGTGTTTTGAAGTCTGGTCAAGTGCCTAATTAATGAGATCAATGTCTAGTAATTATCCCAATTAAAACCACCAGAATTCAAAGATGACTTTCCACAGAATGCTTTGAGCAATATTTCAGATTATTCAAGTCAGAACAGAGAGTTTTTCAAAGTAACAATTTTTTTGGTTTTGCCATGTCAGAACCTCAGATCCAAAGGCAACAGATAAAATAAGGTGACCATTTGGGAGCTTGATTGCTTCTCACAAAATAGTCAGAAACATCTTTAAAGTGTAAAAGAAATCCACTTCTGCTGAGGGCTAGTGTTAGCAAAAACTGCTCCACCTCCAGAATAATAGATGAAGATGTAAAAATACTCGAAAGAAACGGCTTCAGAACAACAGAAACATCTGTAGAGGAAAGGTTGGAAGACTTGAAGGACCAAGCATGTCTCCATTTTCTGTAGCTGTGAAAACACTGTCTCACAATGCTTTTTGCACTGCACATGTATTTGGCAAGATTAAGGTGTCACATCTCCAATTACAAATCTGATTGCCCACAGACCCAGGGCAAAACCCTTGCCCTTGTGCAAGCTGCCTGGATTTGATAGGCTTGCCTCCCATCAAAGGTGGGCAGCAGCTCTGCCAGGACATTTGCTCCTATTTTGTTTTTTTGCTGGGTTAGCTGCAAATGCAAAGTTCCCGGGCTACGGCCACCTTCGCATGCTTAACCCTTTGCCTACCTCCAGAGGAACGTTCACCAGCCACAGGAAATCTTTTCCTAGCACGGTTTGTCTACTTCAGGAGATTAAAAGCTGAGTCACATTTTAGGCATTTCTCAGATCTGACTACATTACCAGGGCTGGGTGGGGGACACACAGGATTTAATTCCAGCTCCCTCTTCTTATCTGAAAAAGCTCTAAATAGGGTGGAAACAGCATTCAGGCACAGGATGAAGACAAAACCCATTGATTCAAGAGTTAATCGAAGTTTGAGTGTTTTTTTCATTGACATAGCAGTACATTTTAGTAGAGAATTCTTAGGAGGCAAGCATGAGAAGACGACTCTTCTCCATCTCGGCAGTTAGAGGGAACAAGCAATTCAGGTAAAATTTATGAGACAGATCCAAATTGTAGAGTCCCCCAAAGAGGATAATTTTATGGTTGAAAAAAACCAGATAAAGGACAACAACAAACAGCACCTATGTTTCAATCCATGGTGTCAAAGATTTCAATAAAACTGTGACAACTCTCTAGGTAGATTGAAATGTCTTAAAGAAGATGGTGCAATGTTTTGACAGCATGAGAGGGCTGATCATCTTTGCACAGGGAAGGGAAAGAGGAAAAATTCCTTGGTTAAACAGCAAAAGAAAAAACTTCATGAGCTAGTAAAGGAAGTATTCTTTAAGGAAATGATCTGGTGGGTTTTAAGATTTAAAGTGTTGTGTTGTATCTTATATGACCACGTTCTTATGGTTATGACTTGCTCAATTACGCTCGAATCAAACAGAAAAGAAAGATGACTTAAGCATGTAAATTTAGAGGGAGACTTTGAGGCATGCAGCTAAATTTATCAGCCATCTCTGCGAGTGATCACTCTAAATAAAAAGTTTGAAAACCAGTCGCTGCTGGTTGCTGATGAACTTTCCATGTTTTTGGCACTCACCATCCTTTGCTTAATGGACTAATCTGCAAGTCAGAACAGGAGGAATATCTGGACACAAATCCATCTTAAGGTCTGTCCTTAACAGTGGATGTTTCTTGCAACACATTTCTGTGTCATCGTGGGTGACTTCATTGATAGAAATGCTGACCAAAGAAATAAATGAAATAAATTTGTCTATGATTTGCAAATAAAAAATTTAAAAAATGAAAATAAAATAAAAGAAGGAGGCAGAGCAAGAGAGTAGGACATTATGGCATTTAGTTCTGTGTCTCTATTTCACCTGTTTTACATGTCCTATAATGACTTCTGAATATGGGTAAGGATAGCAACACATGCTGGCAGTTTGGCCAAAATATGTGCATGTATGTCAGTGTGCATGTGGGAGAGAGAGCGAAAGAGCATGGGGGAGAGGGGGCGGGGGTAGGGAGAGTGCATGGACCATTAGAGTGCAAACACAGAGACATTCCTGCAATAAAATACTTGTCTTCTGAGAATCGCAGTCTGGAAGACATGGTTATGATTTAACAAAAGAATTCTCTAAAATGTTCCCTGGTGTTAATACTGTTCTTAATAATATGAAAAGATTTTGCCAGGAAGAGGAATAAATCCGTCAATTGGATTTAAAAAGAAAAAAAAGAGAAGAGAAAATAGGCACATGATGGTTTTTTTAGTGCACGCCGGGGGGAAAATGACCTTTATGACGGTTTTGTCATTTTCCAAAAAAAATGCCTTATTCTCTGACTTTCCCCAGTCAGGCAAGATTATTGGAAATGGTAGGTAGGAAAAGCAGAGTGTGGCAATAAAGGGGTTAATCTGTGGAGCACAGAGCCATCTGGCTGAGCTGGTTTGTTATAATCGAGCAGATTATGTTCACGGGACTCAGAGTTTAAGGCTCCTCTCCCATAGAGCAACTCTGCACAACCCAAGCAGACCAACTTTGGGACTTTGAATGAACGTATTTACATCCACCTTTCTCTTCATGTCGACTTTTCTGGAAACATTCACACGGATGCCATGGTTACTCCTACCACGGTAAGGGAAATTTGACGTTTTCTAATAGGGTCCTAAGAGGGCGGGGAGGAGAGGGGGGGAGAGAGGTCCTTTAAAGAAGTATAATGGGGAGGAGGTGGGGGTCTTGTAAGCAGTAGATCTTTCCCAAATGTTGCCTTTCCCATTGTGCCTCCTCCTTCCCCCACCCCTGCTTGCCCTATAGTTTCCTTTATTCCTGAAGTTCCCCTCTTCTCCTGCTCCGCACACTGTTGTTCGGGTCCCTGGCGAGAAAACAGCCGAGGAGATACACAAGGTGCTAAAGGAATCTGGTTTAATACGCAAAAGCAAAGAACACTCTTCTTTATTTTAAGAGGGAAACCAGCAAGTTCAGATGTAAAAAAAAGGGGTTGAAAGTCTTGACTGTGGATTGCAAGAACCAGCCTCAGCATACGTAGCACGCTCGCCCTCCGGCAAAGTTAGAGCCCATGACAAGCAAAGTCAAAATTCCAAATTTCTAGACCTCGCCTGTCTCAGGTAACTAGCTGCACTGGGAGCTTTCTTTTTCCCTCTGTGTGTGTATGCCAGACACTGGAAACCCTATTCATGACCTTTGAATCAATCCTCCTTCTCCTCATACCCAAACACTAAATTCTCCGTGAGGAACTGGAGATCAAAAGATTCCCTGTACATCTGTGTCTAGGTGGAAAAGAAACCCTCACTTCGTGCTAGGATGGCAGGGAAACTATTCTTACGCTGCAGGTTCCAGCGTTTCCAGTGCCTTCTAGGAATGCAGCACACAACTAATCAACATAGATGCACATAGAGAGAGCAAAATAGAAAGCTGTTTCTCATCTAAACAGCTGAAATGCAGCTTAAAGCGTCAGTTACTGGCGAGTCCTTATGGAGACACCAAACTGCTCTTAGCCAAGAGGGGAAAAAGTCCTTGAATGGTTTAGATAGTTTTCTGATCAGTTCTTAATCCTTCATTAAAATAAACGAGAAAGCTCTCTGCTGGTCCTATCTCTTGAACTATAAATATGCAGTATCTGGAGAGATGGATATTTTGGATTGAATAGGGCTGCTATGTGCACATTCTCTGGTTCCTATATTGCAAAACCAGTTATTTAGAGATGACTGTGTGTGAGGGGGGTTGCTTCTCCCCCCTGCCCCCTTTTTAAATAGACAGGGATGTGTGTTATATGGTCCAGACAATTGTTATGAGCTACAACCTTTCAGAAAGCACTCTTTGCTCTCAGGCTCGTATGATTTGTTGCACGAGGAGTGCAAATGGTATGTAAAGTTTTGCCTTTACATTGTGCCTTCAGGACAATATCCAGACAAATGAGAGAGACATTCTCAGGCACAGAAATACCTGATTTGTGCAAGCCTGTAAAGTGGAGGAGTGGTGCAAGAATCACCTATAAATGGGATGTAAGGAAAAGAGAGATCTAATAATAATAATAAAAGAAAAGAAGAAAAAAGCCTTGCTTTGTGGCAAGGCAGACAAAAGCAGAATGGAAGAGAGTTCAGCGTGGTTCCAGCTGCTAGTTGTAAAAAGACTGGTCTTGGGTACACATGTCAGTACCAGGAGCTCTGTGTGCGAGCACGGTGGGGGGAGGAAAACTAGTCAGGATTGCAGGTGGTGGACTCAAAACATGGAGAGAAGAGGCTGGACCAGAAAAGCCAAGAGGGAGTGTTTTGTGGAGAAAGGCATTACATGTTGAGGTGTGCAAAATACGGAGGTTTATGAGATTTGATTTTGTTTGTTCTGTTGTGAGTGGTTTGGGTTTGGCTTTGGTTTTTTTTCAGGGAAGTGGTACGTATATATGTATAAAAGGAGTCTGTTATATACCAGAGTGTTATACGCCAGGAGTATAGTGGTGTGTGCTCATTGTTGCTCATTAGGGTGATAAGGGCAGGTGGGCCATGCAAAGGTGGTGAGCTTAAAAGGGAAACTGCTGCACGTTGAGTGGAACAAGGATCCTCGTGGGTGGAAAAAAGTTTAGGAACTCAGGAGAGGAAGTAACACTTGAGAGAGATGGGAAAAGGTAAAGACTGGAGGCTGGGTGAAGATATGAAAGGGACAAACAAGGATGCTACAGTCTGCAAGGGGGAGGTTGGGTATGGAGTGGGAGTGGAGAGAGAAAGGTGAAAGCACAGGGCACAAAGGATGTTCGGAGGAGGAATTAAAATGTGAGCTATTGGCTATTTGGAGAAAGGTATGGAAAATAATCAGCTACATGATGCTTGTGGGGGGCGTCAAAAGGAGACACCTTTGATTCTGTCAAGAAATAGATATGAGGATGTATTTACAGGGAAAGTGTTATGAAAGGGAAGACTTACATGGTGATGGAAATGTGCTAAGAACAGGAATGCAGGGGGAAAAACGAACTGGATGGAGACAGGGTGTGGTGAGGAAAAGGGTATAGGGTCCCGCAAATATGTGAAGGGGGAGCTGACGAAAGAAATTTCAAATGAGGTTGAAAGCCTGCTGGGGTGTGCTGCCTGATTGCAAGGGAGAGGCAGAAATGGAGAAAAAGCCATGGAAAGGTGCTGTGAGGAAATTCAAAACAGTGAAAATCATGTGGACAGGGTGAACTGTGACAAGAATATAAAGATGTGGCAGGTGTTGAGAAGCATAAGAATGGGGCAAAAATAAGGAAAAAAAAAAGGAGGTATGAATGGGGATGAATTGAAGGGCTAGGTTTTCTGTAAAGATGCTAAGGCAAGACGTGTTTTAGAGGAGATGCAGGGCAAGAGAGGAGAGTGTGAAAGGAAATTTAGGTTTGTATTGCTTAGTAGGCAAAGAGAAGAAATAATGCAGATGTAGTAGTGGTCAGAAGAACACAGAATGCCTCCTTACTGGGTAGGTGGGGTGACACAGGGAAAGAATGGGCAACATGTTACAAGGCAAGGAACTGAGGCAAAGAATGGCAAGTAAGGAATAACGTGGAAACTGTGGGAGGAGAAGAACACATATACCACTCTCCCTTCAAAAAAAAAAACAAACCCAGGAGTAATTTTCTGTTACAACAGACGTAGCAAATTGTTTATATCTCTGTGGTAGGTACTGGCTAAGTGAAGCAGCAAGTGGGAATGGAACAAATGTGCTAGTGGAGAAATGACTAAAGATATGAAGGGGTGGGAGGAGAAGGAATGGGAGGGAAAACTACCTGGAGGGCCGTATAAGCCACATGGTTGCACTAAGGTCAGAAGTAAAGTATGAAGTGTGTGCGGAGGCAAGTGGAGTTGGGAGCTGTAGGGCATTAAGTGGAAGTGAATGGGAATGACAGTTCGTGTTACAAGGGGTGAGAAACTCAGCGTAGGCCGACACACAATGGTGTGTAAGTGAGATAGGTACCTGTCAGCCTGTGCCTGCCTGCAAGGGCTTGGAAGAGAAGGTGAAAGGAGTGGAAAGTTGTGTCTGATAAGAGAGATTTGTGCACACAGCATTCCCTGAGTGAATGGGGGAACCACAGGTGAGGATTGCAGACCTGGGTGTGGGGCCTGGGAGAAGGAAAACCGCTTATGGAGGAAGGGAAGAGTGATGAGGAGTGAGAAAAAGTTTATGACGGTTTAAGCTGTGTGTAGTTATCTGCCTCTTAGTTTAAGGCAGGCTGTCTGAGTGTGCAAGGGGCCCTAGGTGCATGCACAGCAGGATGAGAGCACACTGGGAGTTAAGTGCAAGGGGAGAGCAAGCAGGAGGCAAGCAGGAGGCACAGGTAAATCCGCATAGTCATTGATGATAAGTGCATGGGTATGTGTGAGAGGGCAGGGACAGATGTGTTCAGTGAGGGTTACGCTTATGTGACTGGAAGAGTTGCAGGGGGAAGCATGTGATGATAACACTCCAGGAATAAGCTGAAATCCTTTAGGGGCATGTAAGAGTCCTGGACTGTTGCAAGGGACGAATGTCTGTGTGGAAGCTCCAAGATCCCACCCAGGAAACTGTGGTGGTGTGTGAGATGGCTCTCGGAACCTGTCTGGAGAATCACGTGTCCACTGCGTTTGTGGCACAACTCTCCGTGTTGAAATCAGTTATGTAAGGCACACGAGAGAGGTGAGTTTCGTGAGTGCTAAGAAACCAATGTTTGCATTTAGAAGGAGGGTAGGGAGAGATGAATCACAGAGAAAATGGTTTGGTGCGTGGGTAGCAATAGGACCAAATGCGTGTGAGATGTACTTGCCTTCTGCATGACTTGCACAGTGGGCAGAAGCTCCTTTGGAGGTTTTTTTTTCTGCAGGCCTTTTATGCAAAACTGCTGAATAATCCTGAGAAAATCCTAGTATGTCCAACTACAGTTTTTAAACCAGCTTCGTTTTGAAGCATATCAATGTGCCTTATTTCCACACATTAAAACCTCAGTGCTGCTGGCATAAAATGGCAGAGATTTCTCTAGAACAAGTTTACTGGATGAACAACCATTGGGCTGAAATACACATAAGGGCTACAGATGTCAGTCAAAGGAAACAGGAAAGGACTAGCTTTCTCCATGGCTTGAAGCAGTGCAGTTGGTTGAAGGTTGAAAACATAGGATAAATCTCGTGTGTGAGAGAAAAACACTAAGAATTTATTTCCCTTCAAAACAAATGCACTTATTAGTGACATCTGTTCTTCAAATCTGTTCTGCAAACATCTTCAAATTGTCCAGCTTGCCTAAGGCCTTGGTGTCTTCTTAAGCACTGTCCTGCTCTGGGTAGCAAAGTGCTCGTTTCCATCTATAGCGGGTCACAAGACTGGGAGTAATCTTGAAAGACTTCCACTGGAAGAAGTCTGTCTGATCACACAGAACCTCTAAGGTTAAAGGCTGAAGCCTGTGAGCCCAGACCTTACATAGCATCAGTCACATGGATCGCGTCTCATGGATCTCCTTCCTGTTTGTTCCAAAGATCAATTCCTTCTAAAAAAAAAAGAAAAAGCAGCCTTTAAAATAATAGGCAATTAGTGTTTGTGTTGGGGACATGTTGTCCTATTTTTTCACTGATTTCCCACTGTGAAGTCCAATTCAAGCTCTCCAGCTGGATCATTTTCCTGGCAGTGTTTGCAGCTGGTTGTTGTCTGGAGAAAGCACCTTTCTCCTCTGCTGGGAGTGAACTTCCCACTATGGCAAGCTGCAAGTGGTGGGGCTGGTGAAGCACTTGTCCATGAGGGGGAGATGCAGTCCCAGACACTGGGATTCAGCTCAGCTGAACCCACAGACCTGCTCAGCCCACTGCCACCAATGTGACCCTGGCCTCTGACCACTCCTCTCCCTCCACTGGGAAATTAAAAATCAAACAGTAGCATCGACCTGCCATCTGGCTGAGAAAATAGAAAGGATTTTATGGCTACAATTCCTGTTGGATTGTTGCAGAAAGGTGATCAAAGCAATAGCAACCAGGCTGCATGTGGTATTTGTGCCTCCCTGGACTCCTTTGCAGCCATGATCACACACAGATACAGACAGAGAAATCTGTTTGCAAGTGCTGGGCCATCTGGGTGTCCCTCCAGATGTTTACTGGTGCAGGGCCATGCGTGTGTTTGTCTCCTCATGGTGATTGGGAGTGGACAGTGGGAAGAAGAGTCGCGTGGGTAGGGATGACAGAGGTGGATGGCAGCTGTTTCTGTGTGGGAGAGTGTTTGTGCATCTGTCGGTGGGGGATGTAGGGATAAGTCGCTTTCTGAGGGGACAGATGGGATGTGCGTGTGAAGAGAGAAGTGGTAAGGGTGGATGTGGAGTGGTTTCAAGGTTATGAAATGAGTGCTAGAGGGAATGTACACATCTACGTTCCTGATGGTATCATGTCCATAGGGGAAAGGGACTCCTCCACAGAAAGCCTCAAGGAAGATTACACTTCCCAAGGCCTTAAAAAAACAACCACACTCAAGCATCCAGGTCAGTTAAATCTTGTTCTCTCCTTCACATGGTCCAAGTAAACTAATCAAGGTGGCCCTTTCCTTCAGGGCAGCAAGCATTGGAAAGATCAGAGCAGGACCATGTACTCCTCCCTCTCTTGTGTTTCTCTGCCTCTCTCTCTTCTCCACCTCTTCACACACATGCAAAAGGGTCTTTCCCAATTTGGCTTCTAAGCTGGTGTTTGAAATTCCCATCTGAGGAAACCTGTGATAAGGATGCGTGTGAATGAGGACACTAGTGTGTTGGGGAAGGTTGTGTGTCTGTACGTGTCGGAACAAAGTTTGCTGGGAGTCATCTGTGGCTCAGAGAAGTAATGTGTTGGTTGCATGTCAATGCACATGGAAAGGATAGCAAAGTATTCCATGTTTTCATCAGGCAGTGCTGGGAAACTGGTGAACATGAGTCACTGCCACTCTGCCAGTGCTTCAGAGGGAGTCACTGCTTGCCCAACCATGTAAATATACAGATTCTGTAGGACACGATCCATTTGTGTTATCAATTATGAACCTGGACCACAGGTGATAAAAATGCTCTTGAGGGATTGCATCCTAAGGGGGAAGATTTGCAGCACATTTTCTGTGCTTCCACTGTGTGTGTTGGCCATAATGGAACCACAGCAATAAATGTGCTTCTTCTCAGTTGCTCTTTCCCACCTTCCAGCAATAAATTTCTTTATTTTGAGTTTGCCTCTGCTATAGATCTTACATGCTTTATCTCACATTAGCTGAGTTAGCATATGAGAAAGTGTTAATCTAGTTAATTCAGAAATATATATTTCTAGGCAATGCCCTACAAAAATTCCCACATTTGCCAGAAGCCTAAATCAATGTAGTCAGAGGTAACTGGCAGTGAACCATAGGTTTGAAGAAGGAAGTACTTTGTACTCTATGCAAATTTTTAAGGACTTGTCTACAATCTAAAGTGAATTCAGGTTGTGAACTTGAAATTGAAACCCTACAGCTGCTTCTGAATAGCTCTGTGGTTAGACAAGTTCTAAGATAACATCCTCTCCTGTGGCTTCTGCCTCAGCCAGGAGTGGACACACTTGCAAGACAAAATCAGATTCTATCCCCTCAAGAGATGGGATTTGGGCAGTATTTTCTTTCTGCTTCAAGCCAAGATTAGGTATTATGTGTTTTAGCTATCAAATATGGACCATGAAGGAGACATTTAACCAGTTTTCCCAGTGTGCTGTGAGATAAACTTGTAGTACCACTAAATGCTGAGATCTGTGATGAGCGTGGTTTCAGAAATGGTCAATGATAATGATAAAACTTATACATTAGGGGAATCAAACAGATAATAGTATATAGTCAGTTGAGGTAGAAAATAAAAGTTCCTTAAATGAAAAGATTACAGCAAAAATATTTAAGAAATGCTTTGGAAGAATGCAGAAACCTTTCTCTCCATGTCCTTTCTATAGAATTCTCTATGCTTTCCTACCCACTCCTAACACGGAAGTGGTATGTACAAAACCAAACTGCAAGGTAGAAGCAAAATAAAGTCCAGTGACACCACCTTATAAACAGAGAAAGTGTACCCTCCTCTGGATTACGTGGCAAACCCATGGTCATTAAGAGGGACATGTCATTTCGTATGTTGAGGGAGGTCTTTCCTGGATTTGTAAATTCAAAAGTTAGAAAATATGTACTTCAATGTTTTCAGTTCCTGTGATAAGTAAAAAAAACCTTATTTCACTCATTTCTTGGGTAATTTGAACAGTCTTGTTCCACATAACTGACTTCCCAAATGGTTGATGCAGATAATTCCACACCATAAAAAACCTTCCTGAAAAGATAGGTTTTCTTTAATGTTTATTCATATTTTCATGTTACCTCACTTAGATCCCCCAACATCTTAAGCAACTTTCCTTCCTTCTTACTGTTTACTGAATATATTTCTCAAATACTTGACTAAAGATGTCCTTTGTTTAATCTCATTTTTTCTTTTACAGAGCTCATATGTATTTTCTTTTCTTTAAGCTTTTCATCTATTTTTTAATAATTTTTTTTCAAGTGTCTGACTTCCTTCACTTTCATTTCCAACTTTGTGCTACTAGAGCATTCAGGAATAAAGGTGATGTTCCAAAACCGGAAGATCTCTTCCCTCTCTTTGTCTGCCTTCTGTGATTAAAATGACTTTTTGCACTCTCTATTTCTTTCTTTCATCTCCCTTCTACTGTAAAAGAACTGCTATCTAATAAATCCAGCATTAACTCACTGTTTAAATCAAAGCTAGATAATTTTCAATATTTTGCCTTTTCAACTTCCTCCCTGACATTTAATACAGGTCCTCTGAATTGATTTTCCCTAGATCTATTATCTTAGGCTTTTTTTCCCCTGAATCTCTTCTTTTCCGCTCATTTTTCTAACCAATCTTTGTCCTTCTATACAATAGTTTTTTCTATTCTTTCAACTCTTTCTATGCATTTATATATCCATTCCTTCCCCATTTTTCTTTAGCTTTACCCTTTATTTTCAGTGACACAACAGAAGAGGGTCATAGGTCACCAGACACTGTTCCAAACCTTGATAGTCATAAGTTTACCAGCATCCTGTTTTATGCCCTACATCCAGTTTTCTGACCAGTTTTATTTTGCAGATTAAAAGGGAATCAAGTATAAATTGAATGTATGTTCAAGAACAATATAAACATGCATGTGTGTGAATGGAAAAGGTCAATCTGTGACTGACATCTTTCTTTCTTTCTTCTCTTCTTTCTGCCCTTCCCGGTACTGTACTTGACCTCACTCCAGGCCATGTAAATTTGCTCTTTGTTGGATTAACCAACTTTTGGAATTTTTCTACAAATTATGCCTGCTTTCCTGCCAGGAGGTGTTCACGGAGAGGTTGGATGGGGCTTGGAGCAACCTGGTCTGGCAAAAGGTGTCCCTGCCCATGGCAGGTGGGTTAGAATTAAATGTCCCTTCTGTCCCTTCTAACCCAGCCAGTCTATGATTCTGTGATCTTTTCATCATGTTGGTGTTGTGCCATAGTCCTTCCCCACCCTTCAATGCTTGGGCCAGGCTCCCTCACTGTGATGCCACCTCATCATCAAGATTTTGAACAAATGAACTTCTTTTTAAAAATAAGAGAGGAAGCCATATGAGGAGAAGCTGAGGGCACCTGGTGTGTTCAGCTGGAGGAGACTGAGGGGAGACCTCATTGCAGTGACACCTTCCTAGGGAGGGGCAGAGGAGGAGCAGGCCCTGATCTCTGCTCTGTGGGGACCAGGGACAGGACCCAAGGGAATGGCCTGAATTTGTGTCAGAGGAGGGTTAAGTTGGATATTGGGAAAAGTTTCCATACCAAGAAGAAGGTCGGGCGCTGACGAGGCTCCCCAGGGCAGTGGTCACAGCACCAAAGCTGACAGAGCTTAAAGAGAATTTGGACAACACTCTCAGGCACATGGTGGGAATTTTGGGGATGGTCCTGTGCCAGGCCAGGAGTTGGACTATGAAGATCCTTGTAGGTCTCTTCCAGCCCAGGATATTCTCTGATTCTGTTAAAAAGAAAAAAAGAAAAAGAAAAAAAAGAAGGTACAGACATTTTTGTCTGATGAGCAATGCATGGTATTAAACATCTTCTGTTCACAAGGACTGTGTAGCAGCTTCTTCATTCACAAAGTTGAGAACAGCTTTAGTTAAAAACTCCTTGGCATTAGTACCAGTAAGGGCTACAAAATTTTTGAATCTTATGGTCCTAAGGCCCAGGAAACAGGATTTTGGGAAACCGAGTTGACACTTGTTTTCAAAGCTAAATGGAAGTTTTAGTATCAATAGCAATAGAAATCAAATTGATGCAATACTATGAGGTTCTGAAAGTCCTACAAGTAGGAACTTTTGTAAATGATTATGTGAATGCTTACATTTCTCATGTCTGTGTCATAAAGAAGGATTGTGCTTCCAACACAGGCATGTCTGGTGAGTGCCACAATCTGCCAAACACATCCCTCAGTTCCGCTCTGTGGCACCTGCACATAATGCAGCCTACAGGAAACAGGCTTTCCATGCCAGTGCTTGACAGCACAACCTGGCCATGCTTTGTCAGTTGTGGTGTCATCTAAAAGTCAGTCCTGGAGAGACTTTACTGGTGGCTGGTGTAGTCTGGCTGTCTCTGTTAAAGGGTGTGATGTTCAGCTCAGGTGGGACCCCACCTGCAGAGCTGCCTCCAGCTCCGGGGGCCCAGCACAGGAAGGACACGGGTCTGTTGGAGCGAGCCCAGAGGACGCACCAAGAAGACCAGAGGGATGGAGGAAAGGCTGAGAGAATTGGGATTGTTCAGCCTGGAGAAGAGAAGCCTTGGGATGACCTAATTGTGGCCTTGCAGTGACTAAAGAGAGGCCCCAGGAAAGATGGAGAGAGACTATTGACAAGGGCCTGGAGTGTCAAAACAAGAAGGAATGGCTTCACACTGACAGACAGGAGGTTTAGATTGGATATGAGGAAGAAATTCCTCCCTGTGAGGGTGGTGAGGCCCTGGCACAGGTTTCCCAGAGAAGCTGTGGCTGCCCCATCCCTGAAAGTGTTCAAGGCCAGGCCGGAAGAGGATCTGAACAACCTGGTCTAGTGGACTGTGTCCCTGCCCATGGCAGGGAGATGGAATGAGCTGATCCTCAGAGTCACTTCCATCCTAAATCATTCTGTGACTTTCATGGAGTAAAACGCTTTCTAAGAGAGATGACAACATCTCACTATACAGAAAAAATATTAGGAAATATTATATTAATATATCTTTCTTCCTAAATGAGCTCTATTCATACTTAGAACAAACTGTTTAACCAATTTATTAATACCAAGGCTATTTATGAAGTAATCTGGACAGAATTTTTTTCTGAGAGGTTCCATTTCTGTGCCACTTTTTGCCTCACTCACAAACTATATTTAGGTCTTTTTTTTTTGAAAGGTTAACCGTTATTGTCTCTGAGAAAAACAAAGCAATCTAAATACTACTCTGAGATGAGTTTTGGGTGGAGCTTTTGTTGTGGTTGTTGTTTTTGTTTTAAGGAAACAAAACTCAAACAAACAAAAGCTTTGTGGAGTTAAATCTTGTCCAGGGAATCTAAAGCTGGTTTTCACATCTGCTAGGATAGGGAGTGGTCTCCCTTGGAAGAGATTGCATTTTTGGGAAACAGATATGTTTTTAAAGTCCAATGATTTTGCTCTTTTTTTTCCCCCTGTCTTTCGTGTAATAAGAAATCTTCCTATTAAATTTAATTTTTTATCATAGGTTGCTCTCATTTATCTCATTCCTCTGAAATAAAGGCTGATGATTTTCCAGTGTTATCTGTCTTTTCAACCACTAATAAACAAATTGCATTGGTTTAGTTGTTCCTTGGTGAGTTCATTTGTTTACCTTCCTCTTTCTCTGCATCTCTAGTTCAGATTAAGCCTTTACTGACTCAGCCTCTGGTTTGACATCAGCATATCCATTGAAGCTAATGCATTGAGTTCAGATTTACAGAGAATCGGGGCCCCCAGCTGAGCAAACATGGAAAGCCACCTTGTTGCAGGCCAAACTCACAAAAATTAATGAGACTGCAACCTTGAATTTGCATCTTGGTGTTTGCTTGTTGTGGTTTGTGTTAAACCATGAATGAACATCCAAAACCTTTTAGTGTGTTGAATCATAGAAATCAGAGAGCTGCTGAGACTATGCCTACTTTAGATTACTGGTATATTGGACTGGGAAAAATTGCAACAAATCCTTTTTTTCTGCTGGGATTTGTCAGTTCTTCAGAAATAAAGCTTTCCCCTGTTTGTTCTACTAAATCTCAGCTAAGTCTCCCTGGACACCCAGAGTTAAAAAACCTGGCAGGCCTCCCCCTTGCTCAAAATCCAGTGTAGACCCATCTGTTGGCTGTTAGAGACACCAGAAATGTACAGACAACAGAATTGGTACTTAGAGCTGCAAGGACAAAGCCAGTGAAGCCTGTTAACATGGAGCAACCAAGAGCATGATATTGTTCCCTCACAAGAGGCTCTGAAAACTGCTGGGCTTGGAAGGTAAAGTGAAATTCCTCAGGACTGGAGAATTAAAACCAAGAAAACTTACCTCCTAGTACAGTCTAATATCTCCTAATATGGTCTGTGATTCTAAGATCACAGCCAGCCAGATAGCATATTCTTCAAAGTTCTGTCATGTCTAATTTTAAATTCATCAAGTGACTGGGCTTCTACCACTCCACTTAAAATTTTCATGCCATCCCCCATCCAACTTGAGTGCTATTCATTACTACAATATTGAGTGCTTTCCCATGTACAAGTTGTTAGCAACAACACAACCCTGGGTGGCAGCAGGGCAGATGGAAAGAGACTTTTTTAGAGTAGCAGCCCAGTTCCAATTTAATTTTTCTTTAGTTAACTTCTGGAGGTCACTTTTTTGTGATGCCATTTGATGAAGAAGTGAAAATAAAAGGTATCATTGCTGAAAGTAACTGAAATAATTTAATAAATTGTTCTTAGAGAACAGCCTTTTCTCGAAAGAAGGAGGTTGCACTGATGGGGCTGCACCTCAGGTGCTAGGTTTCTCACTACAAGGAAGACACTGAGGCAATGAAGCAAACCAGAGAAAAGCAATGGAGCTGGGGAAGGGTCTGGAGAGTCTGTCATATGAGGAGCGGCTGAGAGATCTGGGGGTGTTTAGCCTGGAGAAAATGAGGCTCAAGGAGGACTTTATTGCTCTCTACAAGTCTCTCAAAATAGGTTATAGCCAGTTGGATGTCATGCCCTTCTCAGAGAACAGGACAAGAGGAAATGGCCTCAAATTGTGCCAGGGTAAGGTTTATGTTGGATATAAGGAAGAATTTCTTCACAGAAAGGGTTGTCAGGGATTGGAAGGGGTTGCCCAGAGATGTGGTGGAGTCACCATTCCTGGAGAAGTTAAGAGACAGCTGGATGTGGCACTAAGTTCTCTGGGATGAGTGACAAGGTGGGGGTCAGTCACGGGTTGGACTTGATGATCCTGGATATCTTTTCAAACTTAAATGATTCTGTGATCCTGTGAAAGGCTTGATACCATCTCCCAAAGTTAGTTGGTGTATCTGCAGCCCAGCAACAACCTGGACAGAGTTCCAGAAGGCAATTAACATGCCTGCACCTTTGCTCATGCAGAGACTCCAGGTCCTCCAATCTATTACCAACACTGCACCAAGATAAGTAGCCTTGTTTCTGCTTGGACGGCAGAGTAAAGNTCTTGAGTACTGTGTTCAGTTCTGGGCTCCTCAGTTTAAGAGGGATGTTGAGATCCTTGAGCGTGTCCAGAGAAGGGCGACAAAGATGGTGAAGGGGCTGGAACACAAGCCCTATGAGGAGCGATTGAGAGAGCTGGGATTGTTCAGTCTGGAGAAGAGGAGGCTGAGGGGAGACCTTATCGCTCTCTACAACTACATGAAGGGAAGTTGTAGTCAGCTGGGTGTCAGTCTCTTCTCTCTGGCTACCAGTGATAGAACAAGAGGACACAGTCTTAAACTGCGTCAGGGAAGATTTAGACTTGACATTAGGCGGAACTTTTTCACAGAGAGGGTGATCTCTCAGTGGAATGGGCTGCCCAGGGAGGTGGTGGAGTCGCCGTCCCTGGAGGTTTTTAAGAAAAGGTTGGATGAAGTTCTTGGTGACATGACCTAGATATTAGGGTAGGATGAGGTGTTGGTAGTAGGATGGCAACAGGTCAGGTTAGGTAACAGGTTAGATTAGATTAGGTAACGGGTGATAGGTTGGACTTGATGATCTCTATGGTCTTTTCCAACCTTACTGATTCTGTGATTCTGTGACACTCTGTGGACAGGTGTTAAGACGTCTGGATGGATAAAGTGGTGCCTTGCTCTGCCGGGGCAGTGCAAACACTCTAAGAGTCTTCTTGGGTAGTCTAACTATTTGATGGGGCACACAAACTAAGATACAGCCTTTTTCCAGTTCCTTCAGGAGAAGGTAACCTTTTAGGAAGACTGGAGTAAGAAATCTTCTTGGTTCTCTGAGGCAACTGTGCCAAATCCTTGCCAAGAGGAAGGTTTCTCAGGTTCTTGCTATCATGGAATCATAGAACAGTTCGGGTTGAAAAGGAACTTTAATCTTTTTCCATGGATAGGGGCACCTTCCACTATCCCAGGTTGCTCAGAGCCCCATCCAACCTGGTCTTGGACACTTCCAGGGATGGGGCAGCCACAGCTGCTCTGGGCAACCTGTGCCAGGGCCTCAACAGCCTCATAGTAAAGAACTTCCAGTTTAAAGGCGTTTCCCCTTGTTCTGTCACTACAGTTCCTCAGGAAGAATCCCTTTTCAGCCTCCCTGTAAACTCTTCAGATGATGGAATTTTGCTCTGAGGTCTTCACACAACCTTCTCCTCTCCAGCATCAATCCCAAGTTTCTCAGCCTGTCTACATAGGGGAGTTGGTCCAGTCCCTTTATCAACTTCTCTGGACTTGCTCCAACAATTCCTTGTCCTTCATATGTTGGATGCACCAGCACTAGATACAATAATCCAGGTTGGGTCTCACAACAGCAAAATACACATAGGCACCACAATCTTCCTTCAGCCAGGTCCATAAATTTGATTATTTTAATTTTTATTCATTAATATCCCTAAATCTTTATGGCTATCTAGGGAGTCTTGTTTACTTTAATTGCTTTCTAAATGTTTTCCTGATTAACTGATATTTTTTAGTAATGCATGGAAATGTATAGGCTACAAAGTAACATCCAAAATTATTTCCTGGTTACCTGGCAGATTTCCATTGATGGATTTCACTTTGGGGTTTTTTCTGTCTTTTCCCATCCATCAGCTTCTATTTTCCTCCTGCTGAATTTTCTTGAATAGGCAGTTGCTAGCTCTGGAGATAACTAGCTTAACAGAGGCCTAATTCTGACCCCACTTACATGGAAGAAGCCTAATGGACCCCCAGGGAATAAGTTCATCTTGAGGCAGTGAAAATTTAGACCAGAGTCAAGACCTGAGAACTCAGCAGAGAAACTATTACAAATAATCAAGGAAATGAGAGGGGTTGTTTCTGCACAAAACCAAAACAAACAAAAACCCAAACAAAAACAAAAACAAAAAAACAAGCAAAAAGTTCTCTTAATGTAGGAACAGCTTTTTCTTAATGTAGGAACAGATTTCCAGACCTGAACAAGCAAAGCTTCATCTAAAATTCTGCTACGATCTGTCTACAGTGAGATGCCATCAAATGTTATCACAAGTCTTAAACTGCTCTTGTTTGTTTGGTTCCTTGCTTGTTTTCTCTACTCTTTTTCCCTTTCATGAGGTGACTCCAGCCCATTCAATTTTTCCATCCATGTATTTCATCCAACAGAATTATCTCAGGCAAAATATGGAATTTGAAACCAGCATTTTACCTTTGATCTGAGGCAAATAATCGTGGGTGCCATCACCAGCTTTACACAGGAATGTGGTCCAGGATAAAGGACTTGAAAAGAACCTCAAAGATACTTTTAAAAGCCATAAAATGTTTTAGCAATTTTGGGTTTTCCTTCCTTTTTCTTACTGAAAAGGAACAGATGGGAGCAGAAGTAAACTTTGCCATCTGGAAAGATTGAAAGATTAGTATGAAGAGAGCCAGGTGTCAAGTTTGTCCATCACCAGCCCAGCTTTGCAGATTATCAGCATCAAAACCCAGACTCAACAAGGGCTAAATTATACTGAAGATAAATGATTTTGCAAAGTTTCTTTTTTTCAATATCTATTTGTCCCTTAATTTGTTCTACTATCTTGAAAATTACACAGTTATGCAGAGAAAGATGAAAAAAAATTAATTGGAAGCTTTACCTCTTATGTCACCTTGATCTTTCCTACACTACACTTAACACTACAATCTTCATCTCAGTTAAAGGCCACTACCTCTGTCATAATCGTTTAATATTATGTTAATTAGAATTTATTTGTACGTAACCAAGACCTTGTTCTTATAACAGCTTGAAATAGAAATATAGTACTTGTAAATTTTTGAGGGGGAAATTAGAAGCCTAAAAACCATCATAGTTCAATCTCTGGATGGTGTCTGACCCACTGCCTTTGCTGCTTTAGAAATTGGAAATTGCATGTGTACATTTACAGTATATATTATAGATATTTATGTGTACACATATATACGTGCACTTACTGTGCACAGAAAGATTTCTTGACCCTTTACTGAGTAGATTTTTATTTTATTTTATTTTTTTAGTTGCAGTGATGAAAATTCACACCACCTTTGGCTTTCATCTTATGGTTACATAAGCAGTTATTCATGTTTTAAACTTTCCACTGAAGGACATCTGAGCAAATAACACACCTTCTGCATAGAAATGACACTGAAAACACAGAAATAAGGAACCTGTGTAACCTCTGTCCACCTTGTCCCAGTTCTACATTCTGGGAACTCATTTTTCACAGGAATTCCATTTTTTCAAAGCTTTCTTTGTTTGTATTTTGTTCTTCCTACACAATTTAAGGTAAACATATTGCATTTCTGTCTCATGTTTTACACTTTTGTGTATCTACTTCTCTTAAAAAAGCCAACCCAGAGTAACTCTGAACTTAAATTTAGGGGCAACTTTGGAGCTAAACACCTTCACATAAAACCATTACATTCCTTGAGGCTTTGCAATCATTGCAGGCTTCACTTTAACTTGGGTACATGATCAAAATCTATAAGTCAGAAAGTTTTAGTTTGAATTCAAGGAACTGAAACTATTGGCCAGGACAACTAAAGGACAAGGGGGAATGGCTTTAAACAAAAAGAGTTGAGGGTTAGATTGATTATTGGGAAGAAATTCTTCCCTGTGAGGGTGGGGAGACCCTGGCACAGCTTGCCCAGAGAAGCTGTGGCTGCCCCATCCCTGGCAGTGTCTAAGGCCATGTTGGACGGGGCTCTAAGCAACCTGGGGTAGTGGAAGGGGTCCCTGTCCCTGGAAGGAGTTGGAACTGGATGATCTTTCAAGTCCATTCCAACCCAGGCCATTCTATGGTTCTACGACTTACATGTGTTGTATATATATATATATATGTAAAATAAAGTTTATCAAGAGTTCCAATCAATACTTCTTTCCTTCAGCCACACAGAATTCACACATACCAAGTTTCTTGATGAACACCCTCGTTTGCAGAACAATTTTGCTTCTTAGCTGCAAAACAAACCTCTCCAAAATGCTGGAGCTGCATAAGCTGGTGCTGGTTTTCCATGCATAATGCAATGCTTTATGCTTCTTTTACAACTTGGCTCTGATTGCCTTTTGTCAGATTTTGCTCATAGTCCTCAATTATCTTCTGTGTCTGCGTGTTCCTATGGGATTGTGGTTTGGTAACACAGTCAGCTGTGGCTGTCTCCTGCTTTTCTTCCAAAACATGCAATTTGTTTTGTTTCTGCTGTGCAACCTGGCAACATTTCATTATTTTTCCCCCCTTCCTAAGCATAGATCAGGAGTTTGTAATATTCTTTGTTTCTCCTAGTTTGATGCCTCTGTGCCCCAGGACCATCCTAACAGACAGAGGCCACAAGCTCCTCTGAAATTTCCTGTTTGATTGAAAATATGTTGTGTTAAGAAAGTTTTGCCTCAATTTTGTTTCAGTTTTTTTTTAATTTTTTTTTTGATGCTGATACCTTTCAAACTTTCTTTACCACAGTCTGGACACTGTCTTGCTCTTCCTCTCCTAATGCCATGGTATGAAGCAAATCTATGACCTCTGACCAAGCCCCCAAGACATAAATGACACAATTATTGTTGGTCATGTCCTTTTTCAATGCCTTCCTTATTTTTGTGAGAACACCAATTCTTGTTTGAATCCCTTCTGCTTGACATCAACAAAGGTTAGGCTCTTTGAGGACCTTTGGCATCTATATTTTTTCATCATCTTCCTTCTGCTTTTCACGCTTTACATACACTCCACTTTTCCTCATTTTTCTCCTTCTGCATTGTGCTGTGCCTTGGTGATGGTTAGACAGAGCCCAGACAGAAAAAGGAATTAAGGGGAAAGGCATCAATGCATTCCTCTTTCAAAAAGGCAGAAATTGAAACCATGTTTAATGGTTAAAATCAAGGCTTTTTTTCCAAAGTTGTTTCAAGGCACAGAAAAAGAATGACTGTATCAGTCTTCTGCACTATATCTCCACCAGCATAATCAGATGATGATGAACAGTTATGTTTTCCTGCCTCTCAACAATAAAAACCTTTTTCCTTGTTTCTTTCGTTCTTGTCAATGTATAATTTCCTTGCAATAATTTTTTTGTGTGTAAAAGATAATTAAAAAACCCCAACAACAAAGAAATCCCCTAAGCTTCAATTATTCAAATTATTTTCCAAGTAGCAGCAACCAAACCAGAACTAGTTGTTTCTTGCCAGTTACATGAATTAAGCCTAATTTCTTATCACTTGTCTCCTGTGTCTGTACTCCTTCCCTGACCTTCACTCCCCTTCGTTCTGCCGTACCTCAGCTTCCTCCTTCTCTCACCTCCCTGTCCTGTGAGCACTTCCACAGTGTTTTATCTCTTTTCTGTGTTCTCTGACTCCCAGAAGTCAGTGTGTGCTTCAGGTATTGGAGAGCTCTGCTTATGCACAGTCTAAGTGCGACAGACACTAATCAGAGTGTCCCCTTCAACCAATTATCAAAAGACTTGGAAAGACTTTGGTGCTTTCCAGAATTTTGTGCCTTGAGTAGATTTGCTTAAAATAAACTTGCATGTTTAGAAATTACTGGCAAGGATTAGCAGGCAATGTGTTTCTCCAAATTATTTTCCTTAACAAAACAGGCTAGAAAGACATAGTGGGAGAGCACAGGGGGAGATCCAGGGTAAATAATCATAAAATTGTAGAATCATAGAATAGTTTGGGTTGGAAGGGATCTTAAAGGTCATCTTATTCCAGGGGGGCAGGGACACCTTCCACTATTCCAGGTTCCTCAGAGCTCCATCCAACCTGGCCTTGGACACTTCCAGAGATGGGGCAGCCACAGCTTCTCTGGGCAACCTGTGCCAGGGCCTCACCACCCTCATAGGGAAGAATTCCTTCCTAATATCCAATCTGACCCTACTCTCTGTCAGTGTGAAGCCATTCCCCCTTATCCTGTCACTCCAGGCCCTCGTCAATAGTCTCTCTACATCTTTCCTGTGGGCTCCCTTCAGGGACTGCAAGGCCGCAATTAGGTCACCCCAAAGTTTCTCTTCTCCAAGCTGAAAAATCCCAATTCTGAAGCAATAACTATATGGCTAAAGAATATTTCTATGCCAATAAATAATTTCATGTTCATTTTTTGAACATTCCTAATTTTTGACAATTATTTGGGAGTAACTTGGAGTCAGTCCAGACTGTCTCTATGTTTGGAAATCTGGAAAAACAGTCACCTCTTAATTCCCTTGTGTTTCTTTGTTTTCTGATAATTTCTTGCCCCAAAATAATTTGAAGATAGCTTTCCATTCTGGTTCATAAACTTGATCAATCTGCTGCCCTGTCTAATTTTATTTATTGCACATTGCAGTAAAAGAAGCAGCTATTCACAACCTAAACCTGTGATCTTCAGTTCCATCTGCCCAGTTTGTACATTTGTCTTCTTTAGTGCCCCAGCAAATTCAAAAGTTTTAGTGGGGTCCTGGTACTAGAAATGAAATGTATTTGTCTGACTTCCTGAACAGTACAGCTGTTTCAGAGGGATCAGCAGTCCCTGAGAGTTCATGATCATGCTGTTGGAAAAAATTGGGACCAAACTTTCAGGCTCATTCACCCACAACAAGTAGGAACTTGCACCAGCAGACAGCTTTAAGTGAGTAAATTCCTTTTCTCACCTGATTGTAGAAGGGTGTGCATCTGAAAAATGCAGCCCTTCTCCCTGGGCATGGGTATGTCTTTTTTTCCCAAAGAAAAAGGTACTAGGAAATGTATCATGTTATAAGGTGAGATCTTTTCATAGGACTTTATCTGTCAAATTCCAGCTAAGCTTCCCCAAAAAATGGATGAAAGCCTTCAAGTCCTGGGCTGAATATACCAGTTTGCAGACTGCTAGTGCTCACCACAGAAAAATTCCCAGATTCTTTAAAAAGAATTGGATGAACTTTACCACGTGTTTTTAAATCCCCAAGTTCTACTGGAATTGACTCATTAGGATACATATTGTCACGTTCAACTCTTGCATTGCAAATATTTTGGGGTGAGAATTTGTCAGGCACTGGTCTGCCAATGTCATATCCACACAAATGAATTCAAATTCAAACCAGTTTGAGTGAATGCTTTAAGATTTCTTGAGCTGTAATTAGTAATGCATTGCTAGAACCTAAATATTTAAATACTCTTCCATTGGCTCTTATTAGTAATGCATTGCTAAAACCCAGCTCAGCCTTCTGTCATTCATTCAGTTGTTTACTCATTCATTCATTCTTGTCTCTTTTACTTTTAGGGCAGGTCCTTTTCTTTATATTTTTCCATTTATGCAATCAGCTCTTGAGATTCACTCAGATGAACAGGAAGTTTTTGAGGGATTTCAGCTGGAACAGACTTCATGTCTCATGGATCACGTGCAAAGTTCTCTGTGGCCACCATTACTAAAGAAACATATTTAGTGAACTCATTGATACAACCTACCTTGATTTTTAGATATAAAAATAGTTGACCTATGTAGTTTCAGGTTCTATTTGGCACATTTCCTAAAAAAATAAAAATAATGAAAAATTAGCAAATACACTTTGAGAGAACAGAAACATTTTTTCATGGATAGAAAAAGTATTGCCTGTGAAAATCATTTTGCCAGTGTTCAGTACCCCTTTTTGGTTTGCTTTTCATAATCACTCCTTCAGGTTCATTTACTTTTAAAGGAATTTTAGACTTTGAGCTGAAAGAAGTTCTTGTAAATCCATAAAAATGAGTATCTGTATGTGAAGTTCTTGAAAGAGGAGTGTCCTGGGACGAAGCCATTCCATGTGTCCTGCAGCACAGCCTAACATTTAAGCAGTGCATATACAGCCAAGAAAGGAATAAGGTGATCAGGGCCATCACTTCAGAGAGGCACCAAAAGGGACAAGTGGCAGAGCCATCGCCCTCTCCTAAGGGAGAGCATGCAGATCCTTGGCATGCAGGAGTCTTCACTGGCAGCAGCTGGAAGGAGCCCAAAGAAGAAGGAAGGGAGGGTGAAGGGTTGCCAAAACAGGCTCCAAAGTGTCTTGCTGTGACTGACCAAGTGCCGACAACAAACTCTCCAGGAATGAATTCCAGCTCAAAAAAAAGCTGTCACTTCATGGAGGTTGTTTGGCACATCTGCCTGAATAACAAACACACTGAGGTGGTGACAGGGGGGTCATAATTCACTTAAAACTAGTTATGAAAGGCTGAAGTTTACCCCTTGTAGAGACCCAGCAACGGGCTATTTCACCACATTGATCTCACTTACAGCTTATTTTTGCAATAACTTTGCCTGAGCTCAGCCTCCTTCCTGGTCTTCTAACAGAAGGAGTTTCAAACAGAAGGAAAAATGGGGAATTCATTGAATATATTAATATTTTTGACATATTCATTCAGTTCTCCACACCTTAATGTTCTGCATTGATCCAGTGATATTTAGGCCATGTGTGGTGGTGCCAGCAGTATCCAAATTTGTACAAATCCCCATGAAACATGGCTCATTATACACAGTTTGGCAGTTCAGCATAGATAGTCTGCCAAAAGCAGACAGGAGCCTTATCAGAAGGAGACAGGAAATTCTCAAGCAAATTTGGGAGTTGACTTTTGAGTTAAGAGTGTTGACAGGCACAGATCCCTCTGTCTGGCAATTATCAATTCTTCCTCCTTATAATTACAGAGCAAATCCAAGATTTTCACTGGGTGAAAGGTGTGTTCAGTGCCTGGCTTTCCAAAGCCTTTGTACTCATGCAGTTCTGGCTCTGACCTCAGCCCTAAAGTGCAAGGTTCAGATTTCCATCCTCCAGAAATCTCAGGGCAGTTTTTGTTGCTCAGGAATGATTTCCACCCAGTATGGTAGAAGTTTCTAAGCATATCTGGCAAGACTGTGACATTGCCAAGAGAAAATATAAATTCAACACTAGACTGGTTCTAATCTGGGTTTAAGACATTGCCTAGGAAGTAGGAGAGGTGCTCCTGCAAGTCAGGAGGCTGTTTTTCCTGTCAGGTACCTGTGAGGTTTTTTCTGTTTCTCATCCATTCATCCCTTGGCTTTGCCAAAAACCCACATAGCCAGGAATGAGCTCTATCCATGAGGATACTCATGTCTTTGTGTTAGGATCTTGTGTGAGAGCTTCAGCACCAGAAAATACATTCAGACACTAACAGGAGTAAGATCAGACACAAGGTGAATGACAGTTTTTCTTGAAGTGGAAAAGTTCCCTGATTTTCCGCTAAATTATTCTGTCCCTATTGGCAGTTTGCTATTTCCACAGGCTTGGCTCATAAATATTGGACGTCTGCCTAGCTGGGAAATTGCATTTCCATTTTCAACACCTGCTATGTGCTAGACTTCTATGAGAGGACTTGTTGGCTTTCTGCGAGGATCGGATAGTTACAGTTAGTGTTGTTACCTGTGACTATTGGTAAAATACTCTCGTCCCAGTTTTACCTTTCCTAAAAAAAATTCAGTTTGCTGTGAATTTTGAGATTCTTACTGGATTTTTGCTCTTGTTACAATGCAACCAGTTGACCATGTTTCATGTAGATATAGAAGATGCTGAGCTCTTCCTCATAAACCCAGGCTATGATATTCTTGGCTGATATCCCCCTCCACACGCAGCCTTTCACAGTGTGTTTGCTAAGGACTGTTTAGGAAGGTGCAAGTGTTTGCATTTCATGGCACTGCATGTATAGAAGCTGCAGAGAACTCAGCAGATCTACTGAGGTGTCATGTAAACAGGGGATATTTTTGATAATTGTAATTGTATGTGGTTCCACGCAATTACTCATGGAAGCCATGAAACCATCCTTACATATTTTGTTTACCAGCTCTCAATAACTATTTTAGTAAGACAGACGGATCCAAGGCTCAGTCGTTCTCTGTCAGGCTGGCAGACCTGGATTTCTGCCCATACACAGCATGAGTACAAAATTAGTGTGATATTCTGGGTTTTTCTTACACAATGATGCATAAATAAATAAAGGGGAGGGAAAAAAGAAAAGTGTAGGAAATCCAGCAAACCTTAGCTGGTTGTTTTGGTAGTTAGGTTTGTTCCATGTTCTTTTAGGACCTATTATCTTTTGCTTTCCAGTGAGACAAGGAATTCAGAAATAGACATTCATGCATAACTTGAAATATATCACAGCATCTCTGTGTCATTTGTGTCATCTATTAACCATAAATTTGCGAACCAAGTCTTGCACATGAGACACACTCCTGCCTCTTCTTGCAGCCCTCAGAAAGTAAAAGATCCTGTCAAGAAAATACCACAGAGACATGAATGGAAATGAAGAGATCACCATTCTCTTGCTCCTAGACTCTTCTGTGTAAATAAATATCTGCTTATTTATCCTGTTCTCTGTGGCCTCTAATGGTGAAAACTACATGTTTCCTAAGCAACCTGTTGCTGTAGAAGGACATCCTGTACCTGACTGATCCTTCAGCCAAGCAGTTCTCATTCTGCTTCACTGTCACATTAAAGTGACAAAAATCTCTTCCAGCAACTTGGGCTAATCATCATCAGGGAAAACCCATATGGCAAGATCTGAAAAGCATGAACTACTACATCACTTATGTAAAATACCTTGTAAATGCCATATACTGTACCATAGAAATGTAAAGGAAAAAGAATAGGTAGAGGACACTCTTTGCAACATACCTGGGATTCCTTTTCTTAGCCAGACAGGGGCAAATTCCCTACTTTTCTGAATGTCTTAAGCCATTTGGGATGCCTGAAGCATCCATGGAAAGATTATTCTAATTGATCAAAGACCTGTGCTCATCTAAAGCAGTGTGTCTTACTGGAGGCTTTGCAGAATTTTGAGTGGAAGCAGACACTACTGGGTGAGCACTTGAGTAAAGCCCTTGTCTCCTTGGGACAGTTACAAGACCAATGGACTTTACTAAACTATCTCCTGGGTTGAGGGTAATTTGGAAATATCTACAGTGTTTATCATGTTTTTTTGGCCCATCTTAATTTTTTCCTCATGAAACAATCATTTAGAAAGAGAGCTGGAAGTACGGGTCTCACACTGTAGCTAGGTTATACGTATTAGCAGGAGAATTTGGCTGGAAAATTAACACAAGTCTACTGAACAGCTCATTTATATGTTTTTCTGAGTCTTAGGATCTCTTACTCTCAATTGCATTGTTAAGCTTCATTCTCAGGTATGCACTGAGGATCTTCTTCATTACTTAATTACAGAGTCAGAGAATTATTTGAGTTGGAAGGGATTTTAAAGTGCATCTCATTCCAACTCCCTGCCATGGGCAGGGACACCTTCCACTGTCCCAGGTTGATCAGAGCCCCATCCAACCTGGCCTTGGACACTTCCAGGGATGGGGCAGCTTCTCTGGGTAACCTGTGCCAGGGCCTCACCACCCTCATAGGGAAGAATTTCTTCCCAATATCCATTCCTATTCTCAGGAGTTTTAGCACCAGCAGAACTGTGCAATGCCTCACCCACTACTTCTCACAGTTGCATCTTGTAGGCAAGACTCCTCTTCCATATGATTCAACTGTGGAAAATAGCGGCACAGAGTTGAAATGACCGACGAGCACAGTGGCAGGAGATTCCTATACTTAATGGATTTGTTGCTATAGCTTTCAAGGATGGGTTTAGCTTACAGCTGGCGGAAGAATAAAGATGAAAATGCAATTTCCTGCCTCTCAGACTGAGTGAAGTACACCTGGGAATGAGCAGGACTAGGGAACACAATTGTCTGGAGTCCCTGAAATGGAGGCAGGGTGGCACATGAGTTTTGCTGTTGAGCTTTTCATAGGAACAAATTTATCTGCTGAGTTCTTTCCTCTGGACTGTGCTAAAGGTTATCACTGCTCTGGCTTTTATGCACATTTACACATTAATCAGCAGAAGATATGGTACTGAACTTTTCCTTGAAACTTCTGCATATTTACTGTCTTGCATGACATATGTATATGTCATTACTGGATGTTGATAAGAACAAACGAGAAGGAAATATTTAACAGACACAAACAAGAACTATACTTAGCCTGTGATTTATAAGTTTAAAATGGAGTCCAAATGCTCGTGGTGGGAGCCTTGTAAACTGCATGTGCAGTGTTGCGTTCCGCATCAGCACTTAAAAATGAAAAATTAAACATAAACTCCATTTACAGAGACTACAATGAATATCTTCTATGCTTTATGAATTACTGAGGTGTGCTTACATGCCAAACTAAAAGCAAAAAACAAAAAAGAAAAACTCCCAAACACCTACAAGAAAACTCCTCTCTCCACTTTACAAGACTTTTTGGGTCAGAGACCAACATGTGCTTATGCCATCATGGTGTAGTCGGGATAAGGCAAGACAAAACAAAGCCTTACAGAGTACATGAAAGCAAATAAATTCACTGGGAAAGTCCTTTGCAGGTCATTCCTGGAAGGCAAAGAGCATGATCTGCATTTTTGGCCCTCTCCAAAATAATCACCCTGCAGTATTTCAGAAGGTTAAGTGGTCTCAGAAGGAGGTGGAACCAATGGGAAAACTTTCCAGTGCCAGACTTTCCCCTATGACAGCTAAAAATGGGGCATTAAACACAGAGTAGCAGTGAAGGAGAGGAAAGGATAGTTTTCATACAAATGGAAAGCTCAAACAAGAGAATCTTCATTCAGAGGAAGCAAAACCAATATTTTTTTTCAATCCTCTCTGAAAGTGAAATTATTAGGACACTGTAGACCAATCCAGATGAAATTAATGGAGAAATTCCTGAGTATTTTGACGGACTTTGGAACTTCTAATGTTTCATGATTGGCTAGTGGCATGTGGGTAGGAGGGATCCAGTCCTGCCCATCTTATTCCAGAAATAACACAACAGTTGATCACAGACCTATGGGGTCCTGGCCTGCTTTTCCCACGGGAAAAATTATGTACGTTTTTGTGGTGATTACTTTTTTTCTTCTCTTCCCTCTTGTCAATGACTGTGAACCAAAAAGCAGGCACGAAAAGGCAACAAAGCAAGGCAACATTGTGGAGGTGATAGAAATGATAGTGATAGAAGTCAAAAACAAGATATTCTAGCTGGTGAAGTTGTGGGGCTCAGGGAGACATGAAGCATCTCTGAGATGGAGTGCTTACAGAAAAAAATCCCACAGCTCATATTTGTATTATGTACAGTATTTATAAATTCCTGGAACTCAATTTTATAGGGTTTTTGATTAATGGCTGCACTGCAGTTCAGCTCCAAGCCTATTGAACTTACTGTACTGGAACTGAGAAAGACGTGCACAAGCCAAACATGAACACTACTACTGGGCTGTGATTTAAAGGTGGTTCATTGCTCAAAGGCATTGCTGTGGAGGCTCTGCTTATTGTATATGTAGAGATCAAAGGTAAAGGAGGGCCTCTCAGCAGCCTTCTTAAAATCAGAGTCAGACATGTGCTTGTCTGAGATACCTCCATGGCAGAAAAGCTGAAGAACAATGAAAAACACTGTGATTCCCCCAGCAATTTTACAGTAAAATAGATGCAGCTCTTGTTGGTGTATGAATTCTCCTAATTATGGATTTATGTCGCTTCAATCACAGTATCTTCCAGGAGCATGGCCAAATGCTCCATTTTCTTGTGCTGGTGTTGTGTGCCAAGTGTTCCCACACTGTGGTATTTGACATTAGTGCTGTTTCTCCCACACTTCAAAGAAGACATCTGTGGTTATGGCTGGCAAATGCCAACTTAATTGTTGATTATCATAATAATATAGTCAAAGCAGTCTCATTCTGCTGAGGTGGGAGTCACTTCATTAAATACAGTCCTTATGGCTATTAGGATTTCTGAGGCGAAACTTGAGGCCTCTGATTTGTTGGTGAGACAACTTACGGCAAATGAAGGCAATGTGAGAAAATGAAAATAGTAAAAAAAAAAAGACTGGATGAGAAAGCTGGAGATTTGCCAACACTGAGAGAAACTACAGTTCACAACCTGAGTTGTGGTCTCCCCCAGACAATGCAGCTTTCAATTCTAAGATGGAATCACTTTAGGAGGTGAAATCTCTATTTGATCCCAGGGCTGGTATGTGAGAACAGGATCCCTGGAGTATTTCACCCACCCTCTTACAATAACTCCCAGTGAAAAATAAAATAGAAGATTGATAACCATTGTTGATAATACAGATCTTTAGAAAACACTGAGTAACATTTGTGCTCCCTTTGAAAACATATGTTAAGGCAACTCAAACTGGTTTACCTCACTTCTTTCTGAGTTTGGCATATAGCTGAGGCTCCCTGGTTTTTTTTTTCCTTACACTGTGTAACAACAGGAAGCCCATTCCCTGCTACACACAGAGTAAATCCTGGAAAACTGAGTTTGCAGGTAAAATTCAATACTGAAAAAATTGTTTCTAAGAAAGAGTTTCTCTTTTAGTGGTTTGGCTTTGTGTTTATAAAAACAAGAACCAGTTGCATTGATGTTGGTGTATTAAATAGCCCCAGACAAAAAAAAATAATAAAAAGGAAAAAAGAAGAGGTATAGAGTTGCTGAAATTAATTTAATTACACTTTTGCATCATAATGGGCTTGGCATGCAGACAAGCCTTAGTCTGTTTCTAATGAAAATGTTACTAGTTTTAATGATTCCTTGCATTTAAATGAATTTCCTTAATTTTTAAATATAAATATTAAACATAGGTAATTAGCATGATCTATTTATGGCCAAATTACATCTTTTGTTCTGTTTCGTTTGTATTTAGTTTCTTCAGGACCCATCCTCAATTAACTTCATTTTTTCTTAGCTGTTCTTATTTCCTTTGAGCTTTGCAAGGCATGGTGGCCGTGTTTCCTTACTGCAGGGCACTACTTTCAAGGTAACTCTTTGGAATGACTCGTGTGTTTCTTTTTAAAGAAAACTTTGATTCGTGTCTGTTGAGCTCCTTGTTCCCAGATGGTTCAAATATAAAGCAGCATTTTTCTTGCTGTGCCACACTGTCTCTTGCACTGCTGTGATGGCTTACTCACAACTAATGGCTGTCAAGCAAATGAGACTCTGATTTGTCCTTTCAGAAGTCCCTGCTGGATGATTTAAGGGTGTGAAGTGGGTCAGCCACCAGTCAGACATTGCAGCAGACGGTCAAGCTCAGATTGGAGTGACAGACAGCCATAAAGTTGCCAGTTTAATGGGAGAATACTGGGGGGAAAATACTAAATTACAGCCTGAGCATGTTAACTGTAGAAAAAAGTGGTGCTTTAAAGAGAAAAGACATCCAGAGCGTGTTCATACATCTATAGACTGCCAAGATCTGAATTCATACACTTTCCCAGGCTTCCCAGGCCTTCAAAACAGAAATGATGTGAGGCAGTGTATTTGAAAGTACTAGAACTTTGAGTTTAGCCTGAGAAGTTTAGCAGAAGATCATTCACACTGGATAGTTAATATTCCTAAACTGGTGATCCATGCCATCCTGGATGTAGCCATGTCTTGGAGTATTAGGGACCCAAAGGTGGAGGAGCCATGAGTGATCTCACTCTTCAACTCTCAGAACCTCCATCCCTGAGACACAAAGTTGAGATGAATGATGTGAAGAGATGGCAGCCCCTAGTCTGGTGTCACTGTGGGTATAATGGGTTTAGAGGACAAATTCTGGTCTGCAGTATCTTGGCATACTGTATTACTGAAAATATGAAGGATTAGGGAATACCAGAGGGATTATGTATTTTCGTCCTGACTCATTAAGTAATTCTGACTAAACATTCCTGAAGATTTCCCCAGTGTTTCTCACAGCTTTATCAGTCCAATTCCATGTCTCCAAAAGGAGACAGACAGACTCCCATTGATTTCTTTTGGAGCTGGAAGGTCCTGAAACATGCTGCAGAGGGTATACACAGCTGTTTGCTTAGGAGCCTGAAAACAGCTAAAAATACATTGATGAAGCGTGTGGATACTCATTAATAGGAATTCTTTTTGGATAAGTTGTATTTGTTTTATGGTCCTTGCTTCTGGCTGTCAGATCAATGACAACAGAAAAGTCATATAAGATGGAGAAAAACACAGAATCAGTCCCTTATGTCATGTAACCTGTGTGAAAGGAGAACAAGGACAGTCTGAAACTATGACCACTTAACAGTTCAGACTTGTAATTCCCTTCTCTATGTCCATTTTTTAGGGTAAGGTTGTTTTTTTTTTTCCACTAGCTTACTTTAACAACTAGAATCCATTTTCATGCTTTCTCATATGAACTTAGTGCAAAGATTGGAGGAGAGGACTTGGTGAAACAAACACATTGTGGTGTTTCCACACACTAACAAAGAAACATTTTTTCGCAGAACAAAACTATCAGAATAGTTCTACTCAAACTTGATGTGCTAAATCTCTTGGTGTTATGGTTTTTCTACAGGATTCTATTTTTTATCAATTCCACATTCCAGGAAAGCTGTGTCTTTGACAGACAACACGATAGCAGGACTTGTCCAGATGGTAGAAACGAGGAGTAGAACATGCTCATTTCAGTAATATCCCTCAAATATCTGTACTGTTTAAAAATGTTGTGCCATCTTTCAAAGGCCATCACAGGATGTGGGCTTTGAAGTCATTGTCACTTACCAGAGAGTTAGATCACTCTTCATTAATTCATTCTGAGATCTGCAAAGTCAGTAAAATATTTTTGGCAACTGAAGGAGTGAGCACCTTTATCAGACTTTGAAAATCCTACAATACTGGTCTTCCCTCTTTGTTTCTGGAGGTGGTGACTCACCTAAAGGCATTGAACACATTTATGTTCTTTCTTGAACTCACGTCTTGTCTAAGCCCTCACTGGGAAATGTCACTATGGGCAGGAGATGCAGATCTTGAAGAAAACTTCACTGCTGTTACTGTGACCACCACAAATATTTTCACACTGGTAACAAAGAGGGGCAATGCACTTTGTTTCCGTGGTCACACATGGCCATGTAAACACTTACTGAAAATTAAGATGGTTGCAATTCTATTCACCTGAAATTGCTTCTGTGTGGCCTTACACAAAAACAAAATAAGAATCTGTGATCAAAACTAGTGTCTGATTAAATTTTATTAGCAAGATCAGTATCACAGTTTATAGAAACAGTCCTAAATATTTGAAGGTCAATTTGGAAGGGGCTCTGGGCAACCTGGAAAGTGTCCCTGCCTATGGCAGCGGGATTGGGACTAGTTGATCTTTAAGGTCCCTTCCAACCCAGATCACTCTGTGATTCTATGATTTTTTGATCGACTATATCATCAGCAAAAACCTCCTTCTGGAGGATGTGTGAGTGGGTTCACACTTTTCTGAAGCCTGTTCAGGCTACCAACAGACCATTTCATCACTGTCTACATCAATCATGAATCTACCAGGTCTGTGTCTAGCAGTATCATTTACAGCTATATTCTTGCAAACCTTAATTGAACATATTCTGCAGCTAGGAAAATAGTGGCAAGTAATAACCTAGTTTTTCCCTAGTTTTTATTTTTAGTTATTGTGACACAGATGAGTGAAATGTGCAGTAGAGACAAATATCTAAATATATTTTTGCCCATACATGAATATATCCAGGGAGCCTTGGGTACAGAGCTATCTCCATCTCTCACAGCAGCTCCCACAACAAATACAACCTCAAAGTTTTTATACTACACTCAATAGTGTCATTGAGAGAAAGTTAATTACTATCATTCCCAATTCACAGGTTGAAAATTGCTTTAGAAAGCTGCATTCTTCTTTTACTTCAGAACCACTAAATACATCCTAGTTACTTGCAAATAAACAAAGCCTTTAACTGTGCTACTGAATCAACCTTAAATACACCTCAAGACTAAAACTAACTCATTTTGTCTTTACTGGTATAACACGTTGCTGCTACACACAACAGTAAAAAAAATGAAGTTAAAGTTAATATTAGCAGCATAAACAAGTTCTTAATGTCTTTCCCAAACTTATGAGGGCAATTCCCATGGGAGTTAGGAACTGAACACAGGTTAGAGAATTTAACCACTGGACACTCAGACTCGAAGAATTACAGAATATGCCAAGTTAGAAGGGACCCACAAGGATCATCAAGTCCAGTTCCTGTCCCTGCACAGGACCATCCCCAAGAATCCCAACATTTCCTGGAACCATCATCCGAGTGCTTATTTCAACTCTGTCAGATATGGTGCTGTGACTCCTCTCTGAGTAGCTGAGCACTGAGAAGAAAACCTGCAGAATTTCCTGGAGCCATCAGCTTTCAGATGGCCTCAGCAGGACTTGAAATGCCACAAGCACAGTCTGTACGATGCTGAGGCCTAGTTCTGATTAGACCATGGATGTTTGTAACATTTTTATAAAACCATATGAAAAGCCCCATTTTAAATTTACTGTACATTATTCAGTTAGTTCTGGTGGATTTTTAATTGTTATTGCAATAACATCTGGAGGATGGATCTGGAGTCAGGATCCACTGCCCGCAAAACTGTGGAAGACGCAACTTTTTCTGCGTTACGGTGAATGAGACCCCGCAGACTTCATCATGGAAGGGGAGAGGAAATGGGGACATGCTTCTGGCATCTGGGGCTGGCAGGCAACCAAGATGTTCTGGGATTGTCCGATGGGCACATGTCCAGTCGGGAGAAGGGCCACAGCACAAGGCTGCAGCTGAAAATAAAATCTTCTCCCGAGTCTAAGTTTCACACACAGCTCCATGAGGTGGAACGCTCAGCTGCAAAATGACGTTTCTGCTGCTCTGTGACCTCAGTTAACCCAGTGGGCAGGTTCACAGGGCAGGAAAGAGAGATAGAGAGGGAACAGCACTTTGGTAAGGACAGGAGGTTTGAGAGTGATGGTAGCCTCACTCTTAGTGCTCAGGATCTGACAGAGCTCACGTACAGCCATGAAGGAAGACGTCAATCTCCCTCCCAAATCCAGCAGACGAGACTTAATATACAGCTCAAGAAAACACGGCAGGGGAGGAGGGGCAAGGCTGCCAAGAGAAGGGGCATATTTATGTATGTAGTTGGGTACTCAATTCACAGATATGTCCTCTGGCTGTCTATACCGGCAAACAAAGCAGGAAGCTGTACTTGTAAATATATATATTTTTGCTTACTCAAACTGTAAACAGTGATGACAGCTGGGAGAAGAGCGAAGATTAGTAGGAGGGAGGAGAGGGGAGATTTTTTTTCATTTGATTTTATCATTAAAAAATACATTTGCCAATCTCGGAAGTGGTGAGAAAGTGCACTGGCATCAAACCAAAAAACCAGCTCCTGCACAACACGTGCTGACAATCAAGGCTTGTTGTTTTTTTCACTGAATCATATAATTTCACAAAGCATTGGAATATTTTCTGTTAAGGGCCAGACCATCACAATTATACAAACCACTAGTCAGTGTTGCTAAACTACAGATGTGGCCTTTCAGGCAAAATTCAGATGTCAGGCAAAATAGACTTCCAAGACTTTTAAATATTTGTCCCTCAGATCCTTTGGACAATATTGTAAGGTCTTATGATCCCATTGTAATGACATTATCCTTCAGGCCATCGACTGGCAGCAATCAGATGAGATTCTCACTGTGTAAAAACACAACACACCCCAGTCTTCCCAAATTTGTGAAGTGGATCTGAAACAGAAAAGTCTAATCAATTAAATTCAAACCGTGTGGAGGGAAAGCCTGTTCACTTCAAACAATTACACAATTTGTGCTTCTAAACATATTTTTGTTTGTTTATTTCTTTTAGAATTCAAGTCAACCAAGCTGTTTTGATCTCTTGAATCAAAATCAAAATATTTTCAGATGGTCAACTTTTTGACATTGACTCATATTTTTTTCTTGCCAGATTCATGACTTTTAACATTTTGAGACTCTCTTGCCTTTTGGGATCCCACTTCTCCATTTTAAATAGTCCTTCAAATCCTAATTAGTTTCTTTATACTTGAAACAAGCTCCAGTGATTTAAAGCATTTTTTGACTATTTGCAGTTCCAAGATTTAACTTTAAGAAGTTCCACTTACTTTATTTGTTTGTTCTATGTTTAATCTTGTTTCTTTCTCTATGTATGATTGTACTCAATATAGATTTCTGCACTCTTTATCAGCAGAGACTGTGACAGCACTTTGATTTGGTGTGATTTTTAAAAATTTATCTATTTAAAAAACATATTCTTCTCATATTCTTCTTTACCTTAAAAAAACAAGTCAGTGAAGCAAGGGATTTTTTTCTGAGCTTGAAAGGGCTGTCAGGATCCTGCACTCTACTCAGAAAAGTTATAATAGAGACAAACATTTCTATTGAGTATAAACAGAGGGTTTCTCATCCCTACATGAAGGGCTTTGTTTTATATATTCAATAAAAATAGATCAAGATCAAGATCGAGGAACATTTTGTGCAGGTTCTGAGATGGTTAAAGTATGGTGCTAACAACCCCAAGGTTATGGATTCAATCCCTGCATTGGCCATTCACTTAGGAGTTGGACTGAGTGATCCTTGTGGGTCCCTTCCAGCTCAGAATATTCTGTGATTCTGTGAATTCAAGCTGGAACGAAAGTGCTCAAAGCACAGAGTCTCTGTTCTAGAGTACTGAGGTCTGACACAAATTTGGCTTCTTGATCTGTATTTGTGCCTGAGAGCCAATTTGCACTCAAATGCAGGACATGCACTACTCCTGAACACCACAGGAGTGGTGCATCTGAAATCATATTTGAGGGGGTGTCAGATTGCTGTTCTCTCCCATATCAGAAAAATCCCAATACAAATAGCCAACATCCCAACACCAATTTCTTCTGTACTCCCGAAATAACACCATCTTGACCTTGCAGGGCTCTAAGTAACTATCCATCAGTGTAAGAATTGGAGTAGAGGTGGAGTCTTCAATTGTTCCCTGCTCATTTGCTCAGTTTTCTGCACTCAAAGCCTCTTGCCTCCTGAGCCAAAGTTTTCAGGAACTTGTCTGGAGTAAGAAAGTGCCTGTTTAAAAACACGGACAGAGGGGCCTACGTTCTGCAGGTGCTATCCTTTTCTCTGGAAGTTGTTCTGCAAAGAAGAATGTTTTCTACTGTTTCTCAGAACTATTGGTAGCTTAGACACCAGGAATGGACCTGAGAGAATGAAATAACAGATCTGTGCTACAGAGACCAAGAAGCTACAACAATAGTAAAGGGACAAAACCCAGAAATATAAATTTAAAGAATATCCTAACTATTGCAGGAGTTTCAGTTGCAGTTTGTCTTTTTAGGAAGCTGAAGAGTCTAACTACAAGATACCATGTTACAAAACAATCTTCATTTTGGTACTGCTCAGGGAAGGTCCAAACCCAGAAGCCTCTCTGGCCACCTGTTACATTGGCTCATTTCAGCCCAGCTCTGTCACAGACCTCTGTGGGCCTGAAAATAAATACTACAAAGATACCAAATCACGGGTTTTATGAAGTTGAGGAGAACAGAAGGGGTTGTCTGGAGCCATAATTCTGCCAGTTGCCTCTGCCAGCAAAGCTCTCCATTGGGATGACAGCACATGACAAGGAAAGGGATTTAAGTACCAACAGAGCCGTGCCCTTTCCCAGGCATAAGCGCTACAACACAAGGACTTTGCAGCAGCAAATCTGTGTCCATGCTAGACACATCTGTGTCCATGGTAGACCTTGTGTGACAGCAATTTTAATTCTAAAAACCATGTGTAGATCTGGCCTGAGCCTTCAGTGTGTTTGTCAGGTTGACTTCACCAGGAAACAACCACAGGGGCACAGTCATGTGTAGGTGGAGCTACTTTCTTTCACTGAAAAAGTGGAAATCCATTTTTGCCAGGAGGGATTGAGAGAGCTTTCTGCCCATGTGGTTGTGCCAAAGGCAAGAAGAATCAAAGAATCATAGAATTGTTAAGACCTCTAAGTTCATGGATCCAACTGGTAATCCAGCACTATTGAGTTCACACTAAGCCATGTTCTGAAGTGCCATATCCATAAATTTTTTGGACACTTCCAAGAATGGTGACTGACACTTTCCTAGAAAATCTATTCCAATGGTTTATAAACCTTTCCATGAAGAATTTTTTCCCAATAATGTAGTCCTCCTATAAACCAATGTATTTCTGATAGAGGATCGGTTAACATTTGAACTGGTGACACTTTTTTTACGTGATCCATTTTAAAACAATTTGTTTGATCTTTTTTTTCCACTAGTAGAGCAAACACAAGCTAAACTGATAGTAAGCAGATTAGCTCACTGAAAAGACATTGCATAAGGGTTATGACTTTGAATAGTTGAAGAATGTGAATATTGGGAGAATAGAATCAGAAAGAAAGGGGGCCCTTCTTTTGCCACTTGTGCTTGGTTTGCTCCATTTTATCAGATGCAGTCCTAACAAGTATTAAAGAAAGAGGTAAGGTACAGGGAACATAAGGAGTGAGAATTTTTGAATCAGTGAACTGAATAATCTGGAAAATTTTTTAGTGCATCCCTTTCCTACACAAAAATCTGATGGAAACGCATCAAGGAAAAAAAGAAAAAAAAGAAGATTGTGAAGATGTTCAATGCAATTGATTCCATGAAACGAGATCAAAAGAAGTATTTGACCAGGAAGAAATTTATGCTGTATGCAAAACATAAAAAAAACATTTGGGAAGCCACTGTTAGCAAAAACAAATCCTCTTTGGCATCTACTCCAGGGAACAGCAACCAGAAAAAAAAAAAAAAAAAGATAATGAGCTTCTGTGTTGCATTACTTTAAAAATTCACTTGAATGAAAGCAAGTGGTATAATAATGAACTGAGTCAGAAAACATTGTTCAATTAGAGGTAGAATTTAAGGGAGTTTGTAGTAGCAACACTTAACAAAGAATGACTTGGTTGGGCTTATTGTCATGGAAAGGGGGAAAAACATTGCGGTGAGTTAAATGACATTTATAAAATAGGAGGGTCTGATCAAACTGATCCAGATTAGTCCTCCACAGCAGCAAGACCTTAAAATTAGGTCAGGGGGATGAAAGGAGAATTGAGTCTAAACTGTTTCATACAAAGGCTGTGTGACATATGGAACACGTTACCCTAAAGAGTAATAAAGCAAGGAGCACAAATGTTTTCAAGAAAGAAAATGACAGGGAACTCCATAAGGAAATTTCTAACCATGGAAGCTTCAAAAAGAATACAGTTCCTACTTATTTATATATTTATTTAGGAGAGTCAACCACTACCTGCATTCTGAAGGGAAACAATAATAAACATTACATATTTAGTCTTCTTTCTATGGTGTTTGTGAGGTTTAGTTTGTTCTATTCTCATTTGACTGCAATTTTGCCTTCCCAGAAGACAAAGGGCAAGAGATAATAACATTTTAAGGTTGGGTGGGGTTTTGTTTTAATGTTCAACATGTAGTGGTTTAAAATCTCCATTCTTTGTATTCTCTTTTGCATTCACTGGGAGTTTTGTAAGTGAAGACTTTTCAGTACAAAATGGGCACTTTAAGTCTTTTTACCTGTCTAGAAAAATCTGTCTTGAAAATGTCGTCATGGTTTTGTCTGTCTTGAATTAGACACCAGCAAGCAATCACCAGAACAAGTCATGGGGCAATTCAGTTACCCCAAAGTCTTGTCTTATCCCGGCTGAACAATCCCAATTCTCTCAGCCTTTCCTCACAGCAGAGCTGCTCCATCCCTCTAATCATCTTGGTGTCCCTCCTCTGGACTTGCTCAAACAGCTTCATGTCCCACCTGTGCTGACAGTGAACACTTCCCTGGAAGTGTCCAAAGCCAGGCTGGATGGGGCTTTGAACAACCTTGTCTAGTGGAAGGTGTCCCTGTCCATGGCAGAGGAGTTGGAACAAGACGATCTTTAAGGTCCTGTCCAAACCAAACCATTCCATGATTCTGTGAATTTGTGATAGTAATGTGAACAGTGGTGCACATTTACCTCATCTAACAAAAAGCATAACATTTAGCTCAGCAGAGATAGGCAGGACGGATATTTGCCTTCAGTGTGCACACTGCAAAGGATTTAAAGTTAACTCACTGATGTGAGGGGTTTAAATCTCTTAATGCTACTGCAGTATTTTAGAACTGAAACCGAAGGAAAATATTGAATATTAATCCAGAGCTTTAATTTCAAATCTTGAACCTAAGACCTTATTTTAGTATGAAAATGTCTCTTGAGTTAGAAACACATAAAAGGCAATTGAGAGATCATTTATGGTCTTTTTTCCTGTGCATAAAACTCCTTCTTTTCCCCTGCCTAGTTAGGAAGAATGCAATGAAATTACAATTCCTTAGAATGTAGACAAACTATTCCTCTTTCTTGTAGTAATGCTATTTGTTTTTTCCTTTCACATAGCTGTAAACCATGTGAACCAGCAAAACAGATCACTTCAAGCCTCACAATGTAGGCTCAACATTTGTCCCAAATTTAAGGAAGAGGAAAGAATTTGGAAAAATGTTGATCTTAGTTTCATCTGGTTGATAGAGCACTGAGAAGAGGAAAGGAAGATAGGCTAGGTTTACTATGGTGTTCAGAAATTTCAATATGCTTTCTATATGCTTTTGTTAGAGATTTGCCATGAAAACATCTTCCAAACACAAAGGCAGATTTGCTCCAGGTCTGAAGCAGCACCACTCAAGTCTACAGAGTTATTTTAAGACTATAGAAGCGACTTTTAATCAGAAGACATGTCATTGTTTCTTAAATTTCTCCAGTTTTTTGGGGATCCTGTTGATTGTGACCCATTCCATGTTGGATTTCCTCATAGCAGCTTACCAGTACTGATTTTAGCTTAACAGAAAAGCAAGCCAGCTCAGACTTTATGCCAGATGATGACCTCAGTTACATGCAACTCGGTTTGCAGTCGCCTGCTTTCTGCGTGACCAAAAGCAGAATTTGGCCTCAAGATTAAATTTTTAAGAGTTGCATATACAAAACTGTCTCCAAGTATAATACCATTTAGTAAGTTAAAATGGGAATAATTGCTCTTTTTAATTTTCCTTAATTTCTAGCAGTCAAAAAATATGTCTTATGTTTTCTAGATAATTGTAGCAAAGTATTTTGGTGTAAATACAATTTTTTGCACTTTAGTTCTGCAGTCCAAATGGTCTGAATCCCCCTGGCTTTACCTGCCAGGTTCTCTTCTGCTTTCCACTCACCTAATCCTTAATCAGAGCTGTACTGAAAGCTTGAAATTACAAACTGTACTCCCATTATTGACAAGAAAGAGGCCTTCATGCCATGGTCAGGGAAGAAATTTCAGAAGCTTGAGGTACTTTCAACCCAGACATGTTGGTTTAGGGTGAGATGATGGGAACACAGGACAGAAGAGAGGCATGTGTGTGGTTCTGTCTTTTCCTGGGAGGGCATAGAGATAATCTCTGAATATATGTAGGCTTCCCATCAATGTCAGCCACAGGAAAAATTGCCTTTCCTTGAAAAAGCCCTTTCCTCCTGTGTGCAGCTCAGCGAAGCTCTTTGTGTTCCCACTGTCAGGAAGGCCTGAGAACTTTTTATCCCCTTTACATACAGTTATCCCAAGATGTTGACTGACCTCTCACCTTGAGTAAAGAGTTTCCCCATATGTTTGCCTCCCCAAAGTTCCTAAGGATGTGATTGCTTTGTTTTGTTTTTGCAACGGGCTCCCTTCCATAATTTTTAGTAACAGACTGAGAGCAGATTAGGAAGATGCTGGTTTTCCGCAGGTTCCAGGGAACATGCTCACCCATTTTCCAGTATTAACAGTATCCCTTTTCATTTTAACCCGAGCCTTTACTTTGGAATCTGTACAGGATTCACTTGCTGGGTTAACCTTACCACACATTGCTGATGCCAGGGAACACAAGTGGGACGGAGAGAGGGCAGAGTGTCCCTCCTTCTTCTCAGCTTTGCTCCCATGACTATCAGAGTTAATTCAACTCTTCCTGCAGCAAGGGGAGCAGACACTGCTTACCCAATACTCCCTGCTGAGAGGAAGTGGGTGGAGAGGGGATGCTGAGATGACAGAAGTGCAGAAGGCCCAAGCTTCGCCCCACTCTGTGTCCTCGCTGGCCAAAGGAGCTGGCTGGGACCATGGGAGAGAAAACTGCTCCATGAAAGACAAAAAAAAATTAAAACAAAAAAAGAAAGGAAAAAAAATAAGGATGAAGTAATTGAGTTTTGTAGCAGAGCAGAGGGAGTGCATGTGGTGGTGCAGGGAAGATAGGGAGGAACTGTAACTGACTCACAATATATTGTGTACTCTGCTCCTGGGGAGATGCAGCTGTGCATCTCCCCTTCTATAGGCTACGCTGTAAAGTTACACCGTCGTCCAAAGTAAGCATCCCTAATTCTCCTGCTTCCTGAAGCACAACAGTATTTGGCTCCTTTTTAATCGGGATTTTCTACTGTGCAAACTGAAATCTAGGACCAGGCTTTTCCTATGTGCAGAATTAAAAATCCCCCCCTTGATTGTTTTGCTGGTTCCTGGGGAAAACCACTAAACTGTTATGGCAGATTCACATTGGCCTGATCCTTTTTTAAGGCTCATTCCAAGTTATTCTTAATTCCTCAAGGCACCTGAGATCTTCAGCTATGGACACCTTTGGCAAAAATTTCCACATCCTTTTTCCTCCCTTTACTTGCTCTGCTTGCTTCAGCTTTCATTGAGTCCAGAAATCTAAGAGATCTTTAAGGTTCCTTCCTACCCAAACGACTCTATGACTCTGTGATTCCATGAATTTTGAGGTGGTTAGACGTGAGTAGGATTTTTTCATTAAATACATAAAGTGGGCACGCAACAAGAGGTGAACAAAAGTCTGTTAAAAAAATTAGTTTCCATTCCTAATTCCCCTACCCTGAGAGTTACTTTAATCCTGCCCTTCTCTAATATAATTTGTTTTCATAACCAAGATTTCTTTATTAAGAATAAATTTTCTAAAAAGACAAAGTACTGACTGTATAAGGAGAGACAAGGCCTGCTCCTGTACATCTCATTTACCTCCCTCACATGCCCAGTTAAAACTTTGCTTTTCTATCAAATATCTGGGAATCATATCCTTGGTGACAGACAACATGTGTTAAAGTACTCCCAGATATAAAATTCCCCTTTCAAAGCTTTTGGGCAAGGGGGAGGGGGAAGGCATTGTGTATCAACAGCAAAATGGCATCTGAATCGAATGATTATGGAGAACACCATGATTTCCACAAACCAAGGCAGTTTTCAGATGACTTTTGGAAGTGTTAGAGGACCAGAGCTTGCATTAGCACAATAGAACACAGAGATCATGCTTTGCCTTCATAAAGGTTTCTGGAGACCCTAATTTTCCTGCAAATTAATGGATTTTGGATGCAATTTAGCGGAGCTTTCAACTATAAGTTGAACGTGTGACCAGTCTCCATTGCAGCAAGGCATATCACAAACTTAAAAATCATACTCAGTGAGACTGGGACCAGAATAATCTCTCCAGTCTTGAACATTAACCCCTATATAGACTTCAACTCGCAGCAAAGTGTTAACTGAGAGATAAAATTGGAAAACTTCCATGTCTCGAGAACTGCATACTGGAGATTTTATCCATATGCACATCGATGAACTAGGAGGACTCACAAGCAAAGTTCCACTTCAGGCAGATTTTTACAAGGAAAAAGAATGCAGAGTAGTCAGATTTACCGGAACAGTCTTTATCCCCAGGACGGGCCAACATGTAAACAATTTGCTGTAAAGTGATGCCAATTAGTAGAATGACTTTTTCCTCTAAACGGGCAATGGGTTTTTGAAAGATTCTGACACAATGGGAAAAAAACATAAGCTTTGTGTGGGGACACATTGTATTGGTGAGCTCTTCTCCATGAGAAGGATTCAGGCATCTCACTCTGCCGCAGGGAGCATCATGATATCAGAGCATAAAACTGAGAAAGGTTGTTGGTAGAGATGATCTCTCCCCTTAGACAGCTTATTTAACTGGTCAGAATAGACAAGCTTTTACTTATACAAGCTCTTTTTAAAATCTTACATCTTTAATGAAGAGACAAACTTTTCCCCCCATAACACTCACCTGTATTTTATCAGAAATATAAGACTTTTTTTTCTCTGAGAATGGCTTTAAAAACGTAATTTTAAGTTGGTTGTGAGCAAGGTAGTGCCCCCATACAAAAGGTATGGGTAATATATGGGTAAGATATTAATTATACACCTCGATGATAATTTCTCAGTGTGGTCCTGATGAAAATAATTCAGTTGCATGCTCCATGTATGATAAAATAAGGTTTGAGCATCAACTGTTTGTAGTCACCTTGTCATTCCCCCACACCCTTTACTGGTGAGGCCACACCCCGAGGTGTATGCACGTGGGCTCCTCAATTCAGAAAAGACATTGAGGGGCTGGGGACCATCCAAACAAGGACAACAGAGATGGACAAGGGTCTGGAGCACAAGTCCTACAAGAAGCAGCTGCAGGAGCTGGGAGGGCACAGCCTGGAGAAAAGGAAGGTCGGGGGGACTTACAACTCCCTGACAGGAAGTTGGGGTTGGTCTCTTCTCCCAGGCAATCAGTGACAAGAGGAAATGGCTGCAAATTGTGCCAGGGGAGGTCCAGGTCAGACACAAAGAAGAACTTCCTCACAGAAGGGGTGGTGAAGCATTGGAATGGGTTGCCCAGGGAGACGATGGAGTCTCCATCACTGGTGTTGTTCAAGAAATGAGTAGATGCAGCACTCAGTGCTCTGGGCTGGGCAACAAGGTGGGGATCAGCCAAAGGTTGGACTCGATGATCTTGGAGATCTTTTCCACCCTAAATGATTCTGTGATTCGTTGATTCCATACGCTAAATGCAAGTACGTATTTGTATTCAAGGGCTGCAGCAGGACTGTCAGAAATCCAAATTGCTTTTTTCCTTTTTTTTGTTTTTTTAATCTCAGGTTAACTTCAGGATTCATTGTAATCCTAACCAAGATAAAGCTTATTTAATTTCTGACTTACATTTGCTATTACTGCATTTCTTTTTCCTTGTGAGTGCAAGTCCTGTTTGTACTTATAAACTAGATTTAGGGGTGGAAAACTTTTCATAATGAGACTAAAATTTTTGAAGTTGCAACCCTTGCTTTCTTCTATTTTCTTGCTTGATTTCACCGTTTTCCTTACTTCATTAATGAAAAAAGAAATCAGAAGGTTTTAAAAGAGATAGAAGATGAAGTTTTCAAGTTCTAAATCAAAGCAAAATAAAGCCCCTTTTGCTCAAAATGTAAAATCCTGCAAAATAATGATAGGTTGACATTGATAGTTTAAGTTTTCCCTTTGAGATTCCAAATATCAGAAGAACTAATAAGCAGCAGTTTAAAACTCCCTCATTTCTTTAGTGTATGTGTCTTTTTCTAAAACAGAGAATTACCTGTGGGAATATAAATGTAAAAACCTGTCAGACTATCCTACATCACGGGGTCTCCTGGAAGCTTCTCTTTCATAGCCTAACAGGAGAGGGACAAAATTCTGGTAATCACAGAATCACAGAAAATTATGAGTTGGAAGGGACCCACAAGGATCATCTAGTCCAACTCACCATCTAATACCCGTACAGCGACCAAGAGCACATCCCAGAGCATAATAACAACCTAGATGCCTCACAATCTAGCAGGCCACTCCGAGCCGGAAGGGGCCCAGGGTCATCCAGCCCTACACCCCCCAGCTAGACCAGCTAGACCATGTCACTAAGCTCCTCGTCCAGTCTTCTCTTAAACACTTCCAGGGATGGCGACTCCACCACGTCCCTGGGCAGCCCATTCCAATATGCAATTACTCTCTCCGTGAAAAACCGCTTCCTAACGTTAAGATTAAACCTCCCCTGGCGTAGCTTGAGGCTGTGCCCTCTCGTTCTGGTGTCGTCAGCCTGGAAGAAGAGGTCTACACCCATCTGGCTGCAACCTCCCCGCAGGTAGTTGTAAACAGCAATGAGGTCCCCTCTGAGCCTCCTCTTCTCCAGACTGAACAGTCCCAGTTCCTGTAGTCGCTCCTCATAGGGCCTGCCCTCCAGTCCCTTCACCATCCTCGTTGCCCTTCTCTGGACCCTCTCAAGCAGCTCAACATCCCTCTTAAACTGGGGAGCCCAGAACTGCACACAGTACTCAAGATGAGGTCTGACCAGCGCTGTGTACAGGGGAAGGACAACCTCCCTGGACCGACTGACCACACTGTTCCTGATGCAGGCCAGGATGCCATTGGCCTTCTTAGCCACCTGGGCACACTGCTGGCTCATATTGAGTTTCCTATCAATCAGTACACCTAAGTCTCTCTCCACTTCACTAGTCTCGAGCCATTCCTCCCCCAGCCGGTAGCGGTGCATGGGGTTGTTATGGCCGAAGTGAAGAACCCGGCACTTAGTTATGTTAAATCTCATACTGTTGGAGCATGCCCATCTCTCCAGTCTGTCAAGGTCCCTCTGGAGGGCCTTCCTACCCTCCGGCAGTTCAACATTTGCCCCCAGCTTAGTATCATCTGCAAACTTGCTGATGATGGATTGAATTCCCTCGTCCATGTCATCGATAAAGATGTTGAACAGTACTGGGCCCAACACTGACCCCTGTGGGACTCCACTGGTGACTGGCCGCCAGTCCGATGTTGCACCATTCACCACCACCCTCTGAGCTCGCCCTTCCAACCAGTTTGTGACCCAGCATAAAATATTCCTTTCCAGCCCGTGCTTTACAAGTTTCTCCTGAAGCTTATTGTGGGAAACCGTGTCAAAGGCTTTGCTAAAGTCCAAGTACACAACATCCACAGAGAAACTTCCTTTTCTTCTCCGGCTACTAAGCTAGAAAATAATTTATAAATAGAATAACAAAGACAATCTGTTATTAGGCCAGTCTTGAGCTCCACCCCCCCCCACCGAAATGTTGGGATGTGAAAGGAGTTTCATCTGGAAAACTGCTCTGAATTTTAACTACAGAGAATTTAAGCCCTCAAAGCGTGTCTCTGACAAAAATAAGAGGAACTGCAACTATTGCCTGATTTTAATGCAAAATAATTAATCAGCTCTGGTTGAGCCAAAGTAGGTCCAGGTTGACTTGAAAGGTTAATGGATCATCAAACTGTTTTAAAAAAAAGACTTAGATGGAGTTTCAGGGCTGCAACGAAACATGAAACCAGGCCTCTTTGGTGTGGCTTTGGGTTTGTTACAAACATCTTGCAGAGCTTGAGAACTGTGTTTGAAGATCGGCCTAACTTCCCTTTCCTTAGCTTAATCCCAGTTTTCCTGATTGCAATCCTTTGCCCCACCCTAAAGTGAATGTTCCCTCTCCCCAGTGCTCACGCTTTCCACATCTTTGCTCTGGGTTTTTTGTCATGCCCTCTTTGTCAGTTCATAGCAAAGGCTTCCACCTTCAAGGCAATTTCCTCAAAGACCAGTTTTACAACCATTTCAGACATTTTTGCTGTTCTTTTTTGATTTTCTTCTTGTATGACAATAACTTCCAACTTTCAAGAAGCTTTCCCAATTTTGCTGCTATGCTACAGCAATACTGCAATTCCCTTTCCAGGGAATTTGTCCCTTTCCAGACACAGTTTTAGGTAATTTCTGGGTCTGATCAGGTGTTGCTCCTTTCTAGGTTTCTTTCCCCCTCTGTATAGCACTGCTCAGTACCATGATTCCCACAGCACACTAGCTTTTAATTTCTACTTAGCCTTTAATTTTTTAATTTTCTGCCAATATTTTATGCTTCCATGTCCCCAGTAGAGACTGTATTTTGCTTTGCTCACTGCTGTTTGCATCCCTTCCAAATTCAGCTGCACATTTAATTTGTTTGCTGCTTGGCCCTGCTGGTATTAACAAACAATAATGAAAAGATTAACTAACATACAGTTTACCATCTTAAATTATCCAGTATCATGACACCATGATTTGGTTCTGGAGCTTTCTATTCTTCTGTTTGCAAATTATTTCTGGTGGGAAAAAAAAACAGTGCAAGTGCAGAGATCTGGGCAAAATCTGCTTTTTGTAAAATTAGCACAGGTCTAGTCAAGTCAATCTATTGATGTAGCCACAGGTATGACCTTTAGGGTTTTTTTCACTTTAGACATTTTTCAGAGCTACACAGTGAATAATATGTAGAAATATTTCGGCTTTTGTGGAAATTGTTTACTCAACTACAGCTTTATTTCTTTCCCATGACTAAGATGTGGCTGACTGGTCATCTAAGATGGCTTTGTTTTTATTTTCTAGCATTACGTGCTTATTGATGGATCCAACTTCCACAAGTACTACAGGTGGAATTAACTGATCCAGCTAATGCAATATGAAAACCCCAAACTGTATGACCTTGCTAATATAATTTGACTTCTGTGCATCCCAGTTTATGATATTTTAAAATGGGAACAATGGCACCTCTCCTTCTTTGTCAATATTAAACAAGATAAATGCTTATAGAATACTTAAGTATCAGTGATGGGAGAATCATAAAAGGGTTTGGGTTAAAAGGGACCTGAAAGATCATCTCATTCCGACCCATCTGCCATGGGTAGGGACACCTTTCACTATCCCAGGTTGCTCAGAGCCCCATCCAACCTGGCCTTGAACACTTCTGGGTATGAGGCAGCCACAGCTTCTCTGGGCAAATTGTGACAGGGCCTCATGACCTTCACAGGGAAAAATTCCTTCCTCATATTGAATCTAAACCTAATCTGGGTCAGTCTGGAGCCATTCTCCTTTGTCCTGTCACTGTCACTTCAGGCCCTTGTAAATAGTCTCTCTCCATCTTTCTTGTGGGCTCCCTTCAGGCATTGGAAGGCCACAATTAGGTCACCTCAAAGCTTTTCTTCTTCAGATTCTCTCAAATCTCTCAGCCTTTCCTCCATCCCTCTGATCATCTTGGTGCCTCTTTTGGACTCTCTCCACCAGCTACTTGTCCTTCCTGTGCTGTTCCCCAGATCTGGAGGCAGCTGAGGAGGTAGAGGGGCAGAACCTCCCTATCCCTCATGCCCATCCTGCTTTGGATACAGCCCAGTACATGGTGAGGTTCTGGGCTGGGTCATGTGCAGTCTCTCCCACACCAGTACCCCCAGGACCTTCACTCCTGGGCTTCTCTCTGTTTCTTCATACCCCAGAATGGGGAAAAACCCCACAAAATATGAAATACACTATGCACATTTATGGAAAAATATTTGTTAAGATGCCTCATTGCTCTCAAAACAGACACACGGCACTCAGGGTACCCTAGTGCACTGCTATTGCGCCTTGTGTGGGAGACAGGAAGTCTTTACTTTTTCTCTCTCAGCAGCGGAACAAGAGCCATCTCCTTGAGGGAGAAACCAAAAGATATCAGGGTATATATCTAAGGCAATAAAACACCAAAATCATTCCACAGAGTTTCTTATTTTGCAGATAGAAAGTAATGAACAGTGGTTTTGACTTGACCCAACTCTTCCAACAAATCAGAGAAATGGAGATCTCAGCCTTCAAACTTCCTCTTCTGATCTCAATGCTCAAGACTAATGAGTCAACTGGTTATTGCAAACTTACACCCTGGCAGTTGGGGCAGAGACAGACTGGTGTAAAAATACGGAAATATGTCACATAAATCACAGAATCACAGAATCACAGAAAATTATGAGTTGGAAGGGACCCACAAGGATCATCTAGTCCAACTCACCATCTAATACCCATACAGCGACCGAGGGCACATCCCAGAGCATAATAACAACCTAGATGCCTCACAACCTAGCAGGCCACTCCGAGCCGGAGGGGGCCCAGGGTCATCCAGCCCTCACCCCCCAGCTAGACCAGCTAGACCATGTCACTAAGCTCCTCGTCCAGTCTTCTCTTAAACACTTCCAGGGATGGTGACTCCACCACCTCCCTGGGCAGCCCATTCCAATATGCAATTACTCTCTCCGTAATGAAGAAAAGAATTAAACCAGAAAATGACTTTGTTGCGATTGAGAAAAGCCTGGCCACTTCTGTAGCTGATTATAGACCTGGGGATGTAGCTCATACAGTTGATATCATACCGGACATTATTAATAGTCAAGTTCCTTGGTGGGATTGTGAGAGGATGCTGAGGGGTGTCCAAATGCCTCCAGGGATGTCTTTCTTAAGTGCCCTGAGCACCAGCCATGTCAGTGGTGGGAGCAGGGGGAGGTGCAGGGCCAAAACTTAACAGAATGAACTTTGCACAAGGTGTGAGAAGCAGCTGCTGTTCCAAATAGTGAGGTAAGCACCGAGGAACTGCTCCTGACCTTTCTCTTGGAAAAGGGCAGGTATGTGTAAGGCGATCACATCTTCACCCCTGAAAAGATATAGATACACGTACATATTTGTGGCAAGATCAAATGTAGACACATATGCCATTGCAATCACCTGCGTGAATGAATAGATATTGTTGTGACCCTACACAGCTCATTTGACTGCTGAGAGCACACTGCTCCTTGCAGCAGATGTATTATCGCAAAACTGTCCCTCAGGAAGATGTCACCAGTTGGGAAAGCTTTCCTCAATGACTAGCAGGGTCATGTTCACAATGATAATCATGAATAGTATTGTGGATTGGTTCGAAGTGCAGCTGAGTTTTCCGTACTGGAGTGAACAGCTGTCCTGCTGTGCTTTGCTCAGCCAGTCATTTAAAGAGGAAAAGGAAATGTCAGTGACTCAGTAGGCTGAACTCCATTTCCATAAGGGATTAGATATATACCAGTCGCTGGAGGCTGTTGAGGCTCAGTCCTCAGATGTGTCTCTGGAAAAAGGCCGTGAGTAATGCATGATTAAAAGCAACTGATCTGCTGCGGAGTATAAGAAACTTTGGTGGCCTCACCCTCAGCTGGAGCATATAGCTGCTCTCCCCTGCCCATCTGCAAGAGGAATGCATTAGTTTCACATTCCTCACTCCACAGTTTGGTTGTCACCCAGGATGGGAGTGCTAACACTCAGGGCTACCATAACTCAGTCCCACTTGATTTTGTCTCTGAATTCTTCAGCTTCTTAGAGGGTCAGTCTCTTGTGAAAGCTTTAGATTCAATGTTGAAATTTCCATATCCTGAGAAGTGGAAATGTTCAGGAGGGTCACAATGTCTTTGGGGACATTCATCACTCTGCAGCAATCTACCTTAATAAATCCTTCTACAGGCATATATTGTGCAAATAGTAAATTCCTATTCTGACATACAGTGCACATTTTCTTATGCAGTTATTTCGGATTCCCATCTTTTTGGACATTGAGAATGCTGTGATACTTATTCTGTACTTTTTCCATGCCCCACCTTCACAGACGAGAAGGGCTGAATTTCTTCCCAACACAGGAAAGAGGAAGTCTTAGGAAGAGGAAATCTTAGGAAGAGGAAATCCACTACTTGGGAGTTTGTGAAGGCAGTGTGTAGAAACCAATGAGTATAATTACACTGTTGTCTTTGGTAAAAGACTGAAAAAGCTGTCAGCCACAAACGATCATTAGTTACTTGGTCTGGAGAACAGAAGCTACTCCTAAATTTTTTAGAAAGTGACAAATACTTCAAGCTGACTTACATAAATCATGCTGGGGAGCAGACTTGATGCTCCTCAGGAAATTAGGAAGTAAGGTCCCCATGGAAAACATTTTTGCAGGTCCTGGGGTCCATCAATGCTGGTCACTTTTCAAACATCACCACCTAAGGGCACAAGAGCAGAAATTTGACAAATGTTAGAAGTCCATTTTAGGCCCTGCACTCTTCAACGTCATCACAAATGACTTGGATTCAGGACTGGAGGGGATACTAAACAAGTTTGCAGGTGACAAAAGGCTGGGAGGAGCTGTTGACTCCCTCGAGGGCAGAGAGGTCCTGCAGAGAGACCTGGACAAATTAGGGAGAAGGCAATAACCAACCATAGGAAGTTCAACAAGGACAAGGGCCAGATTCTGCACCTGGGATGGGACAACCCTGTCTGTATGGACAGATTGGGGAATGAGAAGCTGGAAAGGGACCTGGGGTCCTGGTTCGTGGCCAGCTTGAACATGAGTCAGCAGTGACCTGGCAGCCAGGAGGGACAACTGCATCCTGGGGCATCAGGAACAGCATCACCGGCCAGGCCAGGCCAGGGGATTGTCCCACTCTGCTCTGACCTCAGGCAGCCTCACCTGCAAGACTGGGGCGGTTTGGGGCACCTCAGTATAAGAAAGATCTAAAGCTATGAAAGAGTGTTCAAAGAAGGCAACAAAGGTGGTGAACGGCCTTGAGGGGAAATGTGTGAGGAGCGGCTGAGGGCACTTGGTGTGTTCAGGTGGAGAAGAGGAGATTGAGGGGAGACCTCATTGCAGTGACAATTCCTGGGGAGTGGGGACCAGGGCCAGGTGCCAGGGAATGGCCTGGAGTTGTGTCAGGGCAGGGTCAGGTTGGATATTAGAAAGACGTTCTTCCCTCAGAGGGTGGTCGGGCACTGAGCAGGTTCCCTAGGGCAGTGGGCACAGCACCAAGGCTGACAGAGCTCCAGGAGGGTTGGGATGATCCTCTGGGGCACATGGTGGGATTATTGGGGATGGTCCTGTGCTGGTCCAGGAGTTGTGCTTGATGATCCCTGTAGATCCCTTCCAATTCAGCATATTCTATGCTTCTGTGGTTACAATGCTGAATGCAGAATTCACAAGTCACTTTTCCTTCTATTCCAGTTCCTTTTAGCAATGACTTGCAAGTAAATACTTAGTCTCTCACAGTACTAGGATTTCCTTCTTTTCACAGAATATTTTACTTCACTTTTCAGCTGTGTAGGCTATTCAGAGACCGATCAAAATAAAACAATACACAATTTTTTTAGTCACCACAAACAAATCTAAACAAAGTTTTCCACTACCACATAAAGTATTGAGTCTGAAAAGAGCAGAAAGTGATTTGCCAGAATTTATTTTGGATTTCATTTACTGATGGAAGGAAGAGGCAAGCTTATTTACTTCTCTTAAATTTAGATGTTCCCTGGGCCACCTAGATCAGACAGTTCCTAATACGTACTAATCTCGCCTGTACTACCTGTGAGAGTGTAAATCCTATTCTGTGCATTTCTAGGGCCATTTCTTGAATTTACTTGACTACAAACAATCCACATGGACAGCTAAAATGAAATCTTGTCAGAAATTTACGTGTGGAAAATGTCAAGAAGAACCTTGCAAAACAACAGGAGCTTCTCACTTCCATCAGCTGACTAGGAAAAGTTTGGCTTGAAAATTATCTGGTTTTCTACCTGAAATGAATAATTGGAATTTTAAAAAAAAGTATTAAAGAAAGAACAGAAAAAGTTATGTGAAGACTAAACACTTGGGGGATTTTTATACCATTTCCAGAAGGCAAAAAAAATAGCTGTGGCTGTTTGTGCTGAAGTAGCTTCTGCTGAGGTCCATACAAGCACGAGCTGGAAGTTAGTGTTCTCTTAGACAGGATACCAATGCTGAAATCTTTCCTCTAATCCAAGCCTCCTCACTGGGCTACACTGAGTAAACACTTGTTCTGCTTTGTGAATTGCACTGTGTAACTTCTGAAGCGTGTCCAGAAACATCAGAATGATTTGCTTTGAAAATACGAAAACATAAACATTTTAAAGTTTTACATTTTCCTCTCCTTTTTATGGGTTGGACAACACACCACCAAAAAAAAAAAAAAGTATAAATTTCAAATTATCTTCAGTTCAGACAGGCACAATGTTCCATTTTGGGCAAAGAGCCATTTATCAAAAGCAATACTCCACAGACCTACAAACCAATATATTTTTAAGGTGTCTTATGACCATAGTAGAGCTAAAGCCATAAAACAGCTGCAGTTTCCCAGTAACATCCATTTCTCCTATCTAGAATAGTGCCCCAGACATATCCTGAGGTGTTGGACTTCACAGACAGCCCTACAATTCTGGTCATGGAATTTCTGAACACCACTGATAAAGGTGTTCACCTCTTAGGTGACTTGTCTTGGGGGACCTCCCTGAAAATTGTGATCTCACCAAACTTTTGTGTTTTCTGACAAGATTTTACACCCAGAACGACAATAAAGATTTGTTCTGGAACATTTTTACTTTTGCAGCAAACAATTTGCTGAGAGTAAATTGAACTACAAGTCAAATTTCACAGTAGGTCACCCACCAAATCCACAAGACATTTCACACGAAGTACAGGACAATGCTTTCAAACATTTTTCACATTAATGTGGTTCCTCAGTGGCCAAGGAAAAAATGCTTATTTGAACTGCTCCTACTCCAAGGTTTCCAGCCTTTCCTTTTTGTGTGCAGCATGACATTAAAGAGAAGTCCAGTCTTACTTTTCCCACCTCATCACCTGCTCCAACTTGTGTATTTTGCTAGTGCCACTTAGTTTTGAGACTAAGCAGAGCAGTGATTGCATGCAGCTGCATGTTGGCATGAATAATGCCTCCAGACTTTGAGCTGAGAACTGTCAGAGCTTTGCTCACCATCCTATGGACCTGTGTGTCACACCACATGTGGGTTTGCTCTTCTGAGTACTTCAAAAAATCTGCTGAATGTCATTTGTTTAATAATATTTTTACTGTTTTTAAAAGCAAATGATTTACCCAGGGAAGACTAAATTGCTCAGTAATTTTTCATATGGAACAGTCTGGACTCTGAGATCCATCTACATTAAGTTAGTATTTATTTAGGTATGACAGTAATTGTATGTAACTGAACATCTTAGATTTTTTTTTGCCCCCAAAGCAAAACATTGCTGCAAGCAACAGTCTAGATTTAGGTGAACTCATACTGTGACAAACTGAGAATGGAGAAAACACATTTCTTGTCCATAAAAGGGCAGCTCACACGTCCACAGAGGGTAGCTCTGATTTTGCTGCAGTTCCAAACTATGAAGTGGGGACTCAATCTTGCAGAAAGGAGTTTTACTTAGAGTGAATAGAGGGTTGTGAAGTAATTTTTTTTTTCTTTGCGTTCTTAAACATGTCCTTAAAAGCTCACCCTTTTAAACATTAAATGATGATTTTTTTTTTTTTCTTTGAAGTGGAACATTTTCTGTTTGAGTGTTCTGATATTTCCACAGTTTCTCCTGGGAAAAACACAGAATACTCAGAGGCAGGGAGGGGATCCTCAGCACTGGTGAGGCCACATCTGGAGTGCTGTGCCCAGTTCTGGGCTCCTCAGTACAGGAGAGACATGGACATACAGGAGCTAGTCCATGAAAAGGATTAGGGCAACTGTAATATGAGAAGAGAGCTGGGGCTGTTCATGTTGGAGAAGAGAAGGCTCAAGGGGAACTTTACTGAAGTGTAGAAATACCTGATTGGAGGGAGTAAGAAAAGAGACAAGTTCTTCTTAGGGATGTACCATGAAAGGACAAGAGGCAATGGGAACAAATCAAGATATAAGAAATACTGCTGAAACACGAGAATTATTTCTTTTTTCAAGTGTAAAGGTGATCAAACACTGGAACAGGTTTCCTACAGGTGTTGTGGAGTCTTCAGCCATGGAGATCAAAATCTGACTAGTCCCATTTCTGTGCATTTAAACTGATTTGAGCAGTGAGACTGGACTAGCTGATGTACTGAGGAGCCTTCCAGCTCCATCTGCTCCATAGTCTGTGAATCTGTGGGGAGAGGAGTGTCCTCCATCTATCTTTGAATATTGCTAATTGCTGACAGTTTTGTTTCCTCATATAAATGTAAGGAAGCAGAGTCATTTAAAAACCCCAAACAAACCTCAAAACCAACCAAACAAAAACCCCAACAACCACAAAACCACCCCCAAACCCTCAAACCACCACCACCAAAAAAATCAAAACAAAAATCCAGGCCCCAACTTTTCAAATAATCATTACAAAATGAGGCAGGGATCCATCTGAATTCTTCACTCTAATTGGAGAGGCCTGAACACTGCTTTGTGATGTTTAAAATACAAAAAAAAAAAAAAATCCATTTTGCTGCTTGGCTGCATAATTTCCCTTCAATAATATTTTCCTTTACAGTACCATAGAGAGAAAGAGAATGAAAAAAAGAAGCCAGAAAAGAGTTCACTCTTTATAAAGTGTAACAAACTATCTTCAAAGAAACACATAGCCTGTGTTTCTATATATATCTATATCTATAAAGTGCAGATGTTATTAAAAAACGAAATCCCAAATTTCCTGTTTACAAACTCTAGCAAACTTCCCACTTAATTGATTTTTATGTTGACTCTGTTTCTTTGCAGATCTTACAGGTGAACAAGGTGATGTCCATCTTGTTTTATGTGATATTTCTCGCTTACCTTCGTGGCATCCAGTCTACCAACATGGATCAAAGGAGTTTGCCAGAAGATTCCATAAATTCTCTTATTATCAAACTCATTCAGGCAGACATTTTAAAAAACAAGCTTTCCAAGCAGATGGTTGATATTAAGGAAAACTATCAGAACACGGTGCAGAAAGCAGATGCTCGGCAAGACATGGATGGAGAGGAAAACGTGAAATCAGACTTCCAGCCAGTTATCTCAGTGGATACAGATCTCTTGAGGCAGCAAAGACGCTACAACTCTCCCCGGGTTCTCTTGAGCGACAACACGCCACTGGAGCCGCCACCGCTGTACCTCATGGAGGATTATATCGGGAATTCCGTGGTGAACAGAACCTCCCGGAGGAAGAGGTACGCAGAGCACAAGGGCCACCGAGGGGAATATTCCGTTTGTGACAGTGAAAGTTTGTGGGTCACGGACAAATCTTCTGCCATCGACATTAGAGGACACCAGGTAACTGTTCTGGGAGAAATTAAAACGGGCAATTCCCCAGTTAAGCAATACTTTTATGAAACAAGGTGTAAAGAAGCCAAGCCCGTGAAAAATGGCTGCCGTGGCATTGATGACAAGCACTGGAATTCCCAATGCAAGACATCCCAAACTTATGTCAGAGCACTGACTTCAGAAAACAACAAACTGGTAGGCTGGAGATGGATAAGGATAGACACTTCCTGTGTGTGTGCATTGTCGAGGAAAATAGGAAGAACATAAATCTGCATCTCTTTGCTATATAAATTATTACTTTAAATTATATGATATGCATGTAGCATATAAATGTTTATATTGTTTTATATATATTATAAGTTGACCTTATTTATTAAACTTCAGCAAATCTACAGTATATAAGCTTTCTCTCTCAATAAACAAGAGCAAAGGGTGTGTGCCTCTGCTGTGGGCATCTCCAGGGTTTTTATTAGACTCTGTTTGTGACACTGCTTGTCGGCAGCATACCGTAACCTTCCTGTAAAATCTGTGTAAAATCAGTATTTTTCATTCAGTATTGTCAAACCAGTGACTGTCATTTAGTAAACTTGTTAAAAATCAGATCGATGCCAAGAGTTGTGTACATATTTATGTTTCCTGCTCTATACATTCACATTTAATTGGATGCAGTGTTGACTCCTCAACTCCAAAACAAAACTGGACCAAAGTACGTGTTGTAGCCTGCAGATGATGTCAAATTACAGGCATCAGGTAGCCCTAAAATAAAGTTTCTGTGTATTCTGCCAGTTTTGTCAGTGAAATTACCATTTTCCTTCTGTTAGCATTTCAGAATTGCTGCTAATATCCCAGCAACTTGCATTTATGTTTCTGAGCACATTTGTTTTGCAACTGTTTCTAATGCTGCCAGTGCATCATTGAAAAAATATGAAAAAAATCTAAAATATTTGTAGCTGGAACTTCCTGAAGCCAAGAACCAATCTAAATGGATCATTAATGTAATACATAAAAGATGGTTTATTTTGATCGGCCTCTTCCTCCTGACACGAATCAATTATCTTCTGCTTGCATTGTTGGATCACTCCTCTCTGTCTGAGTTTTTAAATTGGAAACAAAGCTGATGGTGTCTCAACCTTAAAAGAGCCCTTGGCTTGCAAATTGTAGCAAAGAAAGATATCCTGGCATGGATATCAAAGCCACACATCAGTATGAAACCATTCTCCTCAGCAATCCTGTCTCCTTTTCTCACAAAGGGAAACAATGTTTAGAACTGCTGGAGAAACCTGGTACCTTTCAAACAATGTGGAATGGATGGTGACTAAAATCTATGGAGTTTCTCAATTAAAGAGATGAGTTGCTGCTTAGGACAGATAAATGTACTTGCATATTTATACCTCAAACTCTTCTCTGGATTGTCACGTAGCTCCACTGGGGACAGGAATAATGACAGTACTTGAAGAGATGGTCCATTACACATTATGTATGTAATGCCCTGGAGGGGATCACACTCCCATAAGGTAAATGAAATCTCATGGCTATCAACAGAACTGATTGGATTGCATGTTATTGGTGTCCAGACAGATCTAACACAGAGCCAGGGCTGGAAAACAGCAGCCACTCAAAAAGTTTTACAGCTATAGACTCTGAGGGTTTTCCACTACAACTTTCACTGGTGTAGCGCGTTCAGCATCACAAATGAAAATGAGATCAGAGCACTCCAACCCGAGGTTGCAGGATGCCTTTGTTCATACAGCTCTCCCTCCTGGAAAACCAGTTTCAAATCTGCAACAAGCCATGAAAGGCAGCAAATTGTGTGGTCTGCCCTAATCCCTTACAGAGAGAGTTACACACCATAAAACCTCAGGAAAACCAGACAGGTTGCCCACGAGGCTGAGCACTGGAATAGTCATGTCTCTGAAAACCAAGTTGGAGCATGTGGGTGTGTTTCTACAGGGAAGGCCATAAGCAAAGCTTCTGAGAACCACCTCAATTCTCAAGACAAGGCCAGGGTATTTACCTCACAGGAAATATCAGCACTCCATAGTACTAAATCCTAACTTTGCTCCAAGCAATAACAACTTCAGAGGTTCAATACCAAGGCACTCGTTAAAATGAAAGACAGGCTGTAATATAATGAAGAACTCGGTATCTGATAGATGTGACTAGAACATTTCTATTTTTCTCATTCCCTGGCAAACATTAAAAAAAAAATCTTCCACAGAGCTTTTGCTAGTTTTACTAGTAGGAAAGTTTAATTTTCAATTAAATTTTTTGGCTCGGGTGTAGAAGCATATTTTCCAAAGTCCTGCCCCGCTGAATTTTTTGCAAATTAAAAGCTTAATTTTACACCCTGGATCCCAAATAAAGATTATTTGCAGATGCCAAGAGCAATTGAGAGCTGATACTGGCACGGATCATTAACTTTAGAGATTTCCTTGCTTCACTATGCCAAACAGGTCCATCTCCATGTGAGAAGAGCAGATAAGAAGTCTAACTTAGGTCAATTAAAACCTATTAATGAGAAACTACCTTGTTCCTGCAGTGTGGATACCACATTTGTTTACACCACTGTAAATCCAGAGAAATTAAATTGAAAACAGAGGAGAAAATACAGCTTTTTAGCAATGTAAACAACAACAGATTTGAACCTAATGCTAACTGAACCTAAACTGAAAATCAAGGGTGGTTCATTCCTTAAAGAATAAAAAAATTAGTCATTTTCCACCGCAGATCCAGTAACAGGAACTGGTCTTTGACTCTAACAAGTATTTTACAAGCAAAAATGCCTCAGAGTAAATACTCCTGTCATCTGAAACACATGAAATGAGAAAGAAGCCTGGTGTGTAAGGTTATTAGATCGGCTACCTCTTTCCCACCCCAGGAAAACAATGAACGGAAGTGTTACCCTCTGGATCTGATCCAGCCCCCACTAAAGTCTGAGGAAAAAAAAAAAAAATCTCACCTTCTCCAGTGGAAGCTAGATCAGGACCCAAGCAAAGAAAAACCTGCAGGTCTCAACCAAAGAGTGGATCAATCACACACATCAGTAACATGTTCCTTTAAATCCTGTGTACACATAAAATGCTGTATAATTTTGTAACAAGTTTGTAAACAAAGCCTGTAATAAATTTGTTAAGGTCTAATTCTGTTTTCGCTGTAGCTGGGGACGGTTTTATTGTCAACTTTGGTCATGGCACAATGAAGTTAAAATTCCTATCCGTCTTTTTTTGGTATGTGTTAAGTGATTAAGTAAAATGTTCAGTTTGCAATGCTAGTTTAATCGAAGTGTCTTAAAAATCACTTCCATTAGGCAGCTCAGATGCTCTGTCAATATTGTTTCGCCAATAGATCATTATAAACACACATTTTATTTAGATTTTCTCCCAAATGACCAAATGCTATTCTGAAATTGCCTGTCTGTGTCAAACTGTATTTTCTCTACTTTTTTCCCCCCTTAGTTTTTTTACAGTCCATTTAGAAACAGCAAAAAATGCTCCACTGAGGTTTTGGGAAACCATCTGCATTTATTTTATCACCTTTGAACATGTGTTCAGGAATGAAGTCTGTGCAGAGAGTTTACTGCTACCAAGAGATTTGTGCGGCTGCACCAGGAAGAAACTTTGACTGGACGTTGCAGAGTGTGTCCCAAAACCACTCTCCTCATCCTCTGTTATTTCCATCCTTTAGCAACTCGAGTCTTTCTCTTTGCTGTACATTGTGTATCTGCAGACAATACCAAACAGGAAACGGGGCTGATTGGGAGTTTCAAAATTAAAAACTTAATGATAACGACCTGCTGTTTCTGACCTTTCAGCGAAGTAAAGCGCAGAACCATTCATTTCATTTAATAGAAACATTGTGGCAAAATCAATGGGATTCTGTGTTCTCCACGCTTGGTAAAGCCTATGTAATCCATCCTGCATGTGGGGCAGGGGGAGGAGGAAGAGGAGGAGGAGGAGAGGATAATAAGCACTACAGCTTGCGAGAAATAAAAGGCTGCTCTCCGGGTTGGAGCATTTTAAAGTGTGGAGAGGTTGTTCTCTGAAATGCTTTGTCTGTATTTTGTTACAGCAGATGGCAGAATGACGAAGCAAGCACAGATGTGGGGTAAAAAAACCAAGGAATACAAGGATAACAAAAAAACTTTCCCGGGAAAGTTGGCTATTCGCTACCGCTGTAGGTCCTTGCAGCTTTGTGCAGGTTATTGCTGAGCTCAGTAATGACCTGCCTAATTTAATTATTTAACTAATCTCTGTGGCAAAAAAACCCCCAAACAAACCAAGCCACTCTTTTCTCCTGAAACATATTGCATTCATGACCTAGATAATTATTTTCTTTCCCAGTTTATTTTTTCTTTGGTTTTAGTTTTGATTTTGTTGAGGGGGGGGAGGGGGGGCTTGGTGGGCTTTTTTGTAGTTTCTTCAGGGTATTTTTTTTTAGTTTTTTGTTTGGTTGGAGGTTTTTGTTTTGATTTATTTTGGGGTTTTCAGTTTGGATTGTTTTTTGTTGTTGTTGGTTTGGGTTTTTTTTTTTGTAATCTCTGGTTGCTTTGGTGCCTCTGATGAACAGCAAATTATAATGCTTTGCATGCATGTCCCCAGATATAGATTTCTCCTTTGTTTTGCTGCTGAGCTTTGAAGCCAGCATCACCTGCAAGTCATACTTTCACCACAGAACTGCCCCTTTGATGTCATGGCCTGATGCTTCCGGACATTCTGATCGGAGGATCCTATTTTGGAGTCCTTACCCACACAATGCCATGAGCTCATGGATGAGGCTGCTCTAAAACATGATTTAGAAGTGTTTGTGTACGCAACAGCCAAGGAGCAAAGGGAGAGCGAGGCAGCCCTGTGCCATCCTTATATCCACTGAGGCGTCTTTCATTCCTGAGTTATGAGTTGCACGATCAAGGGCTGGTGATCAAGGGTTGTTTTCTGGATGTCCAAGGGTTCAGATGCTCAGCAGGTTACAGAATCATAAAATGATTTGGATTAGAAGGGACTTTAAAGATCATCTCGTTCCAGTCCCCTTTTTGTTCCAACACCTTCTGCTGGACCAGGGTGCTCATAGCCTCATCCAACCTATCCTTGAATACTTCAGGGGATGATCTTTGACCAAGCACAGTTTCTTAGTCCACATTTTTCTGCCTGACGAGAAACATGCCTCATGTGAATCTGGACAGACCTTCTGTAAAAAGGTATTGTGGTTGCAGCAGGTCATTTGAGCCTCCCTAAAACACAGGATATTTTGACCCTTTATCTGTGTCACAAGGAGGAGAGAGAATCCTTGATAGACCAGCTCTGTTATCATTTTACAGTAAACTTCAGTGCACCCAAGTGAGCCTCCTAAATAAAATTACTTCCATGGAGAGCGTGAAAAAAAGAAAGTAAGCGCTGGAAAACACAGAGAGTCAGAGTTGTTGGGTGGCAAACCTCTTGCAGACATTTAGGAAAGCAAGAGATAATTCCACTGCTCAACTGTAACATCAGATGAAAGGCTCTTTCCTGTTATGATAAGGGTTAAATAAATACCATTAGATCATCTGAAAGAGCAATTCAAAAGGAAAATGAACCTCTATTAATTGGGGTTAATCCCACTGTGTTGATGAAGAATTAACCACACTCACTGAGCACAAATGATGAAGCCTTGCTCTGTTACCCTTTGCAGCCTCTGTTGTCAGCACTTGGCACGATGAAACTGTTGAGTGAGGGCACAATTTGGCTCAGAAAGTATTAAATCCAAATTGGATGCATAAGGGAGAGCCTAAATTGAAATCATCATCCACCACAAAAAACAAGCCAAAGCTTTAACATTAGTGTCATAAAAATTGGTTATTACTTTGTCTAGTTGCAGAGATTTAGGTTTTAAAATAAGTTTTGAAATGTCTGGTATGAGCAGTACACATGTATTTAGCAGCAATTTACAAAAGAAAAAACCCTGTAAATGGAAGTATGCAGCAAAACACCATGTCTAGCACTGCCAATAACCTCTGTTGATTCTTATTTAGGTTCTCAGTGTCTGAGCAAGGAATTTTAATACAGATCTTGGTTTTGTTTTACATATTTCATAAAATATCCACCTCAACTTACTGCTCATGGATATTTGTGGTGTGCAGTCTTTGTTGATAATCAAGCAGAAACACGGCTCTAAAGCTGCTGGGCAATGCAGAAGTTTCAGGTCTCACATTTGTGCAGTAGAGAGTGACACCAAATGTGTGAAAGTGGCAGAATCAGTTTCTCAGGCTCAGAGATTAAATATGTTTTAAAATATCAAATGACAGCTTTTGTCAAGTTATTACAAATAGCTTGAGTCAGATTTGTATGTGACCCAGCCCACTGCTCATATAGAGTATAATATTTTCTTAAATCATTGTTATTGCACAAATCTACTAAACGTGACTCTTACGAAGCTCAGAAAATGGAAATGTGCTAATTTCTACACTGCTGACAGAGCATGGAGAATAACTCCAATAGATGAACTAAATCACAGGGCAGAGCATGATTCCTGAATTTATGTCCTATGGAAAAAACATAGCAGTGAGGAAATTTTCCTGTTCTGCAGAGTGAGAGCTCAGCTGTTACAATCACAGTGTCTGCGCCATGATTATACAAGAACCTATGTCTGAAGTTTTGAGGAGGTACAATCTGGTCAACTGGAGAGCTGAAGGGTAAAGTGGGAGAGATGGGGCAATAATCATTACATTTCTTCCTTGAAAACTAGATCCCTCAAACACATAAAATACAGCTGTCAGGATCTTCTTGATCTCAGGATCTGAATCAGAGAAACATATTCCCTTAGGTCAATTATCTTGGCTGTCTTGGATTCCTGAGACTTGGCGTCAGGACATGGTACTTGTTCCTAGGCAGGGGTAAAGGTGAAAAAAAAAAAAACCTTCTCCCACCATAATCAGATAACAGCACTTATGCAAAAGGCAGTTCTCATGGGAACAGTTTTGTCTCAAACTCCCATGGTTCTTTTTCTCGTTTTGTTTTTTTTCCACAGAAATGGAAGATACGGCTTTCTGAGAAAGGTCTGCTGCATGTAGTTTTCTCAGAGGGATAAGAGGGAGCTGGAGAATAGAACTTAGTCAGAAAGAGAAAAATTCTCATTGAGCTGAGCTATTCAGTGATCTATTTTCCCTTTGAGCTTTCTCTTACCATGTTGGTGGTTAACTACAAAATGACATGGTGAAGTCTCCTGGTGTCGATCCTGCTGCAGGGACAATTTTCATGTGAGTACCACGAGCGGATTGAGAAGAAGAGCTCAGCAGATTGTGGCTCTTTTCACTCTTTTTCTAATTCCCAGGAAGTCAGTGGCACAAAATTGGAGAGCAGTAAGAACACAGAGGTAGAACGTATTTCCCCATTCACAACAACCAGGAAAAGAGAGCATGAGCTCCATCCTGTCAGAAGCTGACCCCAGACAAGTCCTTCATCTCCTTCCATGAGATCTCTAAGAGAAGGATCCATATTGTCATTTCACAAAGCAATTTTAAGAAATATTAAGGCAATGCTACAGTGGCCTGGACCTGGCTCACACAAAGGGAAAGGCTAAAGGGAAGACAAAAGTGGGTGGGAATTTTTTAGAAATTAAAAACTCTTTAAGAGTTTTACTTGTATCTGGACTATACAGAAAAAAAAGGGGAAGTATTTAAGTCACACATACGATTAATAAATACTTAACTTTATTCTGATCTCACGCAGGTTTAATGTCTGACTTCAGTGGGATTAGTCCCAGTTTTTACTGATACAATAGAGCTTGGAATTACATCTGTGACATTTTAAAGCAGGTGGTGAGCTCTGGACTAGTTCAGACTCTCAATTTCTGCACACCACATAGTGCTGCCTGTGTGATGAATGCCAATGGAATTATTTAATGTGATAGATTTTAGGGGCCCACACTTCTGTGCTTTAAACTACATCTGCCCTGCACGGAGAGATATTGTTGTCAGATCTGAGACTGATTCAGTGCAGTTCACCAGGCAAAGCCCAGGGGCTTTCCATGTCACCCTCTAAATAGTCTCTCCCCTGAGAACCACAATGCAGAGTATTCAAAATTCGCTCTAATTCTTGCTTCAGATGGAACTTCAACTTGGCCTTGTCTTGCTTGAAGAAATTATAAGAAGACAAAGTTAGTTTTGCAATTGGAGTGAAATTCTGAAATCTATGACTATTGTCAACAAAGGGAACACTGGAAAATCAGGATAGAATGGGCACAATACAAGCTCAATGAAGATGCTCTTGTTCAGAAACAAAACTGCTTTAGACAACAGCAGAAAAAAAAAAACAAACCAGTTCTGCTGAAGAGAGGTGGCCACCTCAGTTTCTTTTTAATTGACCAGAAACTGCATGTTTTGGCTTTCCCAAGCATTTTTCCTTAGGTAAATACGGAGTATAATTAGCATGAAAACTTCTACTACATGAGAAACATTCCAAAACTATGATCTGAAATAAACTGAAATTATTCATTCTGGGTAAGCATCATATCATGAATTCTGTAGCCTTTACCAGCCTTTAGCAATGATTTGGTTTGCAAACTAGGATGTGCAGGTTGACTTTGTGGACTTGGAAAAATTTCTTTGAGATTTTTCTCTTCATCTGCTTTTCCATAATATCTTCTTAAATGCCAAAAAAATATTCTATTGTCCCAAGCCACGTCTTGTTCAATGGGAACAGTGCAAGTTCCATAAGTGAAAAACTATGAGTCAGGAGGTGTGAACACAGCACATAACACAAGAGGTGATACCAAGAAATTCAGCGGAAGGCCAAAGCTGGAATTCAACAAAGACAGCTGTAGGAAAGAGAAGTAGAAGCTGAGGAGAAAAAAAAATAATCCTGAAATTTGCAATCTTAGAAAAAAGATCAGCTGACCTTTGATAATAAAAATATTTCTCTTTTTTTTCTCATAGGGTTCATTCTCCTCTGACTATGTCCTTGTAAAATCCATTCAAATCCTACCAAAATAAAATACAATGGCTTGAGATGACATTCCTCTGTCAGGAAAGTTTTCATTCTTAAAATATTTAGTGAGTGTCTGCTGATCATCTCTATAGTAGTGGTTTATAGATCCATTCTCAAAAAAACACAGACAGGATCAGGATTTATTGAGAGCCAGTACTGTGATCAATAAAACGCCAAGCATTTATAGGACAAAGAAAAGAAAAGATCACACCAAATAGAATGGATCATATGTTGCTTTTAGAAATTAAAGCACAAAATTAGCAGTAAAGCATTTGGCACTACTTACTTATTCTTACTTACTTATTCTTACTTGGAAAAGTCATTTATATAAATCCCATTTTCTTACCTTTCCACTTCTGTGGGCAGCTGGGCACAGTACTGCCTTAAACTCAGAATTAAAAAAAAGCTATTTCTCCCTGCATTAGGAGTGGTTGGCACTATAATTTGGATGACAGAGAGTGGGACACAAACCTGTATTTTGGCCTCCCCAGGTCACAATCATGAGCACTGTGCATCAAGGTGTCTGGGCAGGTGCTGTGAGACCGAGGCACAGCATCCATCCTTTCCAGAGGGAAGTGGATCAGGCCTCAAGTGGCCTGACAAAGATAAAAACACAATCACTACCCCTCTGCTGGTTTAACAGATATTTGAGAAATTTTCAAAAAGTGCTAAAGTAAATGTAGAGGTCCTCGTATCTAGATTATCAAATGGGGAAGCCTGGCAAGCACAAGCAAAATCAATGAGTTCTGTGCCACCTTGTGCATAAAAAAAAGCTGGTTCCAGCCTCCTGTCTTGCTGGCAGCAAGTGCCATGTGGATGATGCACACAGATTTACTGTTCATGTGATCTGACTAGTACTCCGGATCTTTAAATTTATGTGGGGTAATGAAAGAACTTGGAATAATAAATGGTTTGGGTTGGAAGGAACCTTAAAGCTCATCCAGTTCCAACCGCCTACCACAGGCAGGGACACAAAAGGGCACTCTTCATGGTAAACCAGATTGCTGCTCTTTTGTGTCCTAATTAGTTCTTGAGATTAATTTATTAGCTTTTCACTCACATATAAGGGTCTCTAAGGAAAAGTAGTGAAAATCAGACTGTGAAATTAATTATTTAGCTGGAAACCACTTGTGTGCTGCAGACTGGACATCCTTGCCTTAGGGAGTGATGAATTCCATCAAAGGCTTAAAAGGAAGACAAAAAGAGGATATATACTCCCTTTCTATCAGGACCACAACCTCATTTGTAGACCACTTTCCTTGTCTCCCAGCCCAACGTGCACTGTCATTAAAAGTAGAAACTTCCTGTGAGGAGAAAGGGGTCTGGGCTAAATGAGAGAGATTTTTGGCACTGGCAGTCAAGTGCTCAGAAAACACGAATCTATCCCATAAAAAATTCATTTTGCCTTAAAATAATGAAATATATAATGGTTCATCACAGGTAAATATACATTTGTATAGTTATTGATTACCTCTTGCCCCTTGAGGCGGGTGTGATTTTTGTTTGTTTTCTTTTTTACAGACCTATAGTGCTCTGGAATTCCAGGAGCCTCCCATGGGCTGGAAGTCTTGTCCATAGTATGGTTTACCTAAAAATCCTTGCTAGGTAAAGGAAAGTGGCATGGAACTGAGAAGCACAAGGTCAGCATTTCAGATGAAAATGTTCTGTCAAAAGCAAGACTCAGGTGTTTCCAACACAAGTGTTAGATCTGAAAATAAAGTTAAACCTGTGAAATTGATTGAAAATGAAAGGGGTTATACAACTGGGTGCATGGGAGATTGAAATCCCAGGGCAAACAGCTTCAAAGAATATAAAAAGAGGGGAGGAGAGGAAAACGGTGGGAAGAGAGAACTTTGGACATTTGGCAGTGGGGACAAAATGCCAGTCCTCAAATGTACAGTTTATAATAGAGATGAAGAATTGGGTGCAAGGCAATCAACCATCTCTGGTCTGGGCAAGGGATGGGATAAACCAGCCAGAAGACTGGCCAAGGTTAAGCAGCAATTGAGGCCGAGAAGCTGAAGGCCACCCACGCAGATCAAATGGGAAAGCGCTAATGGGAAAGTCATTTTGGAAGTTAAAAATATAACCAATTCCTTAATCTGGGAACACAGAGCCGTAAAATAACAGCTGTACAGCAAGGCAGAACAAAGTTTTCTTCGGTGGTTGAATGAAAGGTGGTTGAAAGGAAAGACACTCTGCTTTATCAGAAATAGGCCCTGCTAGGCCGTCGGCCAGGAAGGTTTTGTGAGGAGAAAGGCAGGGTCACATTCCTCCAGAATGGCAACACAGCCCTGTCCCACAGGCCAGGGCAGCAATCTTCAAAGTAACGATGAAATATTAGACGTTTTAAAAGGATTTCCCACTATATTGATGTTGTTCCCATAACACCAGCCAAGGAGTAGGAAGGCAGCACATCAAAACACATTTGCATGCACTTGGGAACAGGCATCTCTTCTGTACCAGATAATGCTTTCTACTGCCTGTAAATGCAACACTTAGGCTGAGAATCCATGGAAAAACTTTCCTATAGCACCTGCACCACAGACAGGATGCTGAGAAAGCAGCAATCTCTGTTGCTGATGGTGTTCAAAATAACTAATAAAAGCCAGGGGCCTGCTGAACCCTGTAGGGATGGGATGAACACTCCCATTCTGCCCCAGTGGCACCCTGACCTCTTCCACTGCTCCAAGGACAACACCTGGCCCCAGCATTTAGCATTGCTGTGACTGTCCCTGACAGCAGTGTTCCATGAGGGCCAAGAAAGATAATGGCATCCCCAGGTGTGTTGGAAAGAGAATTGCCAGCAGGTCAAGGGAGGTGATCCTGCCCCTCAGCCCTAATGAGGCACATTTGCAGTGCTGCGTCCAGTTCTGGGCTCCTCGAGAGAGATGTGGAGTTCCTGGAATGGGGCCAGCAGAGGCTGTGGAGATGATTCAGGGACTGGAGCATCTCTCTTGTGAGGAAAGGCTGTGGGAGCTCGAGCTGTTCAGTCCCCAGAGAAGACACAGAGAGGACCCCATCCCTGTGTGTCAGTGTCTGCAGGGAGGGGACAGAGGATGAACCAGGCTCTGTTCGGGGGTGCCCAGCAATGGGACGGGAAGCACAACCTTATGCCCAGCAAAGAAGTTATATTTGAACAGGAGGAAGAACTTCTTTCCTGTACAGTGACTGAGCACTGGAATAGATTGCCCAGAGTGAAGTCTCCTTCACTAGAGATATTCCAGAACTGTCTGGACACAATTCTGTGCTGTGCGCTCCGGGATGGCCCTGCCTGAGGTTGCAGGTGGGACCAGATGTTGTCCCTTCCAGCATGACCCACTCTGAGATTATGTGATGCTGTGACCATAGTGACTGACCCAAGGCAGAGCACACACATGAGCTGTGCTACGATTCAGGCTGACTGCAGAGCCCTTGTGCACTTTAGAAGTACAACTGATGCAGTGCAGGCAAGGCATTGCTAAGGGTGTTGCAAGGAGTTAAATATTCATCTGTGAGTGGCACCTCTGCTGAAGAGTGAGGACTGGTAACACCCATAGCACCACAGAAAACTCACAGGTCAAAAGATCCAAGAGGCTGCAGGCTCAGGAGCTGAAAACACTCAGCACTTCCCAAGCATCACATTTTGTAGCAGCACAGGACACAGCCACTGATCCTGTCTGCATCTCTGCTCTCTTTTTCTGCCTCCTCAGTGTTTCCTGCTACTACAGTTTTAGATTTTTCCTTCAAGCTGTGGTACTCAATACATGCAATAATTTCTGTAGATTTTATCTTACAGTCTCATTAGCCCTTCCTAAATCCCCTGTAAATCTTGGAAGAGGCACAGAGCAGAAAAAGACCATCATCTTACAGCATAACAACTAACTGCTTTATGACGTAGTAGCTGTACTCACATTTTTCCCTGGATAAACTGCTGGCATGCCGGAAGGAAAGGGTAGATTGTTGAGCTTACTTATGAATTTCCTGCAGACAAACCCCATTCATACAAGAAGACCGTGTAGATCCCCCGCTGTTTCATCAAACAATAATTTGTAGCCCAGCCTGTCAGCTCTTCCAATTAAAACTTCTGTTTCCTGATGAAAATCAGGCTTCCAAATTTACTTTCTTTTTTTTCACATACTATGCTATTTTATTCTGAAGTTATTACTCGAACATCCTTGTGATCCCAGTGTTATTACCTATTATTCTCCAGGAGCTAGTTTTAAACCATTCAGTGGCATCCAGATTTTTTAAGTTGACATGATGTGGTTTGTATCAGTGGTGGCAACACTTACTGCTGCTGTTTAGTGGATCAGTTCATGACAGAGATCTGAGAACGTCATCCATTGACATCTGTTTGACACATCACATCTCTTTTAGTCACTGTGCCTCTTATTACCTTCAGCTGCTACCTCTGCCTTGCATTTTCAAATCTAAGAATCCTGCAAAATTAACTTCGCTAATGTACTAAACAGGACACCTGCCTTGCACCTGTTTCAAGCATTTGCTAATGAGAGTGAAGCACTGAGCTAGAGAGAAAAACAAAAATGTTGCTTTAAACTGCTAGAGAAGGCAGCTTAATCAATGTAACCTGGCAAAGTGCTGCATCCTTCAGGACTGGCTAAAGAAGAGAATTTTTCAAGGCTTTGGACTGTTCATAACAGCAAACGATGTGTTACAGCATATTCACCATGATCAAACACGAAAGAAAAGTCAGACTTACCGCTGGATGAAGCTTGTTTGGTTTTTTTTAATCCCACGTGTGAGATGCAGAAACCAGAGAGAAAGGGCTGTGGAAAAGCACCACAGGTACCAGTTGGGAGGCAGAACTAGCTCCCAGCAATCAGCACTTGCAAAATGGCTACGGGAAAACTGGAGCAGCTCTGCTCTGCAGAACTTAAAGGGCCAGATTTCTACAAGCACACTGGGGCACAAACCTGTGTAAGAGCTTAATTTCCCACTGGGAAAAGGCAGGCCCCAGTCCCGGAAATATTTAGGCATGTCCTTAACTCTAAGCATATGAGTTCTATTGACTTCACTCTGTGCAGTCCTAGACAAGCACATGCATAAAAGTCTGCAAGACCGTATTTATTGACATACACAGAGTTACCCAGCAAGGAGATGAGCTATCACAGTGCGTTTTTATAACAAAAGTAGTGAGGTAGCATCACAATTCTCCCTCTGGTGAGCTACTCTTATCAATCAGTAGTGTTAAGATACATTCTAAAAGTCCAGAAAGAAAAGAGAAAAGTGATCAGGATTTGTCCTAAAAATCTCTAATTTTTGCAACACTGCTCATGTGTTCACTCTGATATTTCAACTTCTTTTCAGCATTATACTCATGGTAGATCCCCATCTAACAGAAACATTTCCAAAGCATTTGGGAACATCTAAAGTAGGTGAAAATAACCTCAGTTATGGATTTGGAGCTCTCTTCTCCTCTATAATTGAACCACAGTGTCAAATATTTTGAAGGGAGAGCAGAAACACTCCAATGACAGGACCCAGGTAGACTCACCATTAGCAAAGTGAGCTTATGCAACCACTTTCTGTTCTCATTTTCTGCTCCTTTTCAATGGAATTGTAACATTTTCCTTGCCTGCAGCATTCAGTGGGTATCATGGTTGACAAGCATTTCAAGTCTCAGCACTTAACTCTTACAATTGCCTACATGGGAAGGAGATTTGAAAGGTGCAAGATACTAATATGACACCAGATGATCTTAAAAGAGAGTTTCCTCTTAGCCTTGCTGCCCCAGATCACCACAGCACAGCTACATAGGACAGCTGGAGCCCGCACAGTGTGCCCAGACCTTTGTCCACCACAAAGGTCCCCAAAACAACATATGTGAGATTTCCTTTCAGTCGTGAGAGGTGGTGTCATGACTTCAGGAGAGTCAGGAGGGTATTTCTGCAGTTGTGGGTTATGAAGAGTCAACAAATCTGGAATCAGGATTGCTCTGATGTAGCTGTTCTGTATCATAGAATCATAGAATGGTTTGGGTTGGAAGGGACCTTAAAGACCATCTACTTCCAATCCCACTGGAAAAAATATATGGGATTGCTACTGGGATTTCTTTGGTTATATTGAATAATACAATTAGTTACATGTTACAGAATTGAAACCTTAGTTTTTTTGCATATTTTCCCTGTGATTAGAATCTAGTCTTAACTGTTTTCCCAGTGCCACCATTTTCTTCATGACACTGACTTTACCCTCTACTCATGTTTCCACAAATATGAAATCAAGATTTGGGTCAATATTATTTTACTTCATAAAACTTCATTAAATTCACATCACCAAATAAAACCCTGTATTTGCAATAACTCTGACTTGCACACAAGCCATAAACCACTCATCCTTGATTGCCTCCAGACATGTGAGGCTACGACCTCCTCAGACATCTTAGCACCAGAGTAATTGCTTTGCAAATTCCATTTGCTGCAGAATGTTTCAGGGAATGTGGTGAGTTTTTCTCCACTTACTGAAACGTCCTGAAGTGTTGTGAGACTCCTTCTGCTCCTACTTACACCACTAATTTGTTTTATATCAGCCATCTCAGTGAGGGCGATGCACTTTCCATTGCTTAGTGGAAGTGGTTCCCACTCCATGGGAGTAGCTGTGGGGGTCGTAGATTTTTTGGTGTGTCACTGTGTGACTGATTACATGCTATTGACATGGCATGAAAACCTGCCAGACGTAACTTAAAATTAGATTTTTAACAAATATCTGGGCCTGAATATGTTTTTATTTATACTGTGTTCACACTGGAGCAGCAGCTCTGAAGGCAACATTGGAGTGAGATTAGAAAGGATCTGTGGGCTGGATCCTACACCCAAGATCCTACATCCCCGAAGAAATTGGGGTGGGGTGGTGGACATTGAACATATGGCAACTGGAACTTGAATTTTTCATCAAACATTACGCAATGCAAACATTACTACATAATAGGTCAAGCATTCACGTATCCTGTAATCAATTAATGGGGTTCAGTTTGTTATCTCAAGGCTTCTTAATAACAGAAATTCAAAGGCAGTCACTTTACACCTTGCCATTAAAAGTTCCTTGTAAGCCATTAATAAGTGGGAAGAATTTAACATACAGGGATAAGAAAATCAGACAGGAAATGTTCCAATGGTTATTTTAAATATCTTGAGGTGAGGTAGCAGATAAACAGCATTAAGGAACTTTAGAGTTTGAAACCTTTTACTTTCTGAGCCAGACTGCCCCTTCCACAGACCCACTCCTGAAAAATTAGGTACCAAAAGATTTATTAACTGGAGAGGGAAAAAGTTTTAAAATATTTTTCTTCATTGCTTTAACATGAAGCAACTCACAGTGTGTGTGTCCCGAGACATGAAGGCAGACTAAGAACATTTCATGGTACAACTATGCTTTTATAGAACAGGTTACTTGCTGTAAAGTTTGGTTTAGTTGTTTAAAAGCTGGGTTTGTCCTCCCTTGAATATGTGTAGGCACATGAATTTGGTTAAGTAAGCATCTAATTTTTTTAATGCATTGGAGCTTAAAAATTCATCTTTTGCGGTATCAAATGCTATCATATGACACATTAGATGCTTATGTCATACACATACTAATGGCTGGTGTGCAAATTCCTCCAGCCAGGAATGTGTCCAGTGAGGACCTATGCAAACTTAAAGTGCTGTTTAGCATAAAATGATCTGGTGGCTCTTTTAGATTACGTGAAATTGTCTCTTTACTTATTACTTCCATAGGTAAAAAAGGTTTCTGTAAAGACTATTGGCTGCCAGGCAGCATGATAAGGAAGAAGATAAACTAATTGGCAGCAAAATGCAGTAATATTTGCAAAAGGAAAAAGTGAGGAAGCAAAAGAAGCGGTTGTGATGGAGAGAAAAAAGAGAGGCTAAGGAAGAGATTTCCTTTCTAGCGAAGGCAATAGGCACTTGCTTGAGAAAACAGAGCAGACAACAGCAGAAGAAATGTTTCCAGTGGTTCTCATAGAATTGGAACAGAGTTTTCTTTGGCAAACAAATTTGCTTCGAGAGCCAAATGTCTTCAGAAACAGCTTATCCTCTGGTAGCTGTCTTTTGCTTAAACCCTCTAACAAAGCATCTATAAAGCCCTGTGAAGCATGAAACTATTCCAAATGCAATCAGTTAGATAAGGCAGCGTCCACTCCAACCCAGCCACTTGTTCCAACAAACTTAGCAATTCAGAGCTCTGTGGAGAAGGAATTCCAGGCTGCCTGTTGTATGGCAGGACATTATGGATTAGGTGCTCCCATGAAGGCCAAGTGGTTTAGCAAGAACCCAGCCAAGAGGCAAAGACCAAAGGGAAAATCCTGCTCTTAGATCTCCAGGGCTGACCTCAGACCCCCACATGTATGAAATCGGGGAGGAGGTTTTTTGCTCTGCATTTTTTCCTTGCGTGTGAATTCCTGGGCGAAAGCACCAACTGGAGAAACAGCACTTGCCTACAAGGAGTTTTTACCCACTTGTTTTTTCTGTCTGATGTTTGGTGGGAGGAGAGAGGAGGCTGAGGGACAAAAAAACATCAGTCTCTAGCATTCCACTTCAAGGGCATACATCAAAGTTCCCAGATAGCCGCATTTTAAATCCATTCCTTACAGGGCAATGATCTGACAAAAGAGGCAAGTCTCTGGGGACACACACTGGCTCATGAGAGGAAATTAATGAATGGCATGTAGCTTACATGCTGCTGGTTATGTTCTTGTTTGTCAGCTACCAGCAGCACAGGCAATTAGGAAAGTTCAAGTCCAATTGAAGTGTGGACACTGGTAGGCAATTTGGCACTGACCTCCCTGCTTTCAGGCCTTAGATGACAAAAAGTCCCTCTTTTACTGACTCAAATATTTTATCTCTTACAAGTTTTTATATAAATGATGAAAGGCACCTGCAGCAAGAGCAACAGCAAAAAAACTGCTAGAATATCTTCATTATTACCTAAATGGTCTTGGGGTGAGAGTCCTGTATGCTGTTTAATTCAGTGCTCAGGCAGTATTTCAAGAACATAAGTGGATAAAAGCAAGTCATTCAAACCAAGATTCTAAGTCTCCATTTATAAGAAGATTAACACACATGCTTAGCTTCACACAGTGCAAAACCAGTGTGTGGCAACACTGTTCACATGTTTGAAAATGTTTGAAATGATGCCTCAGGATTTGGTGGGATTAGATCCCCCATTTGCTACTTGAAATGGAACTTCTGTAAAAGTACTTTGCACCTTGATGCATAAAAATCATAGAAACTTCACTTCATAGAATCAGAGAATAGCATGGATTGGAAAGGACCTTAAAGATCATCTCATTCCAACCCCCTGCCATGGGCAGGGACACCCTCCACTATCTCAGGCTGCTCAGAGCCCCATCCAACCTGGACTTCAACACTTCCGGGGATGGGGCAGCCACAGCTTCTCTGGGTGACCTGTGCCAGGGCCTCCTTACCCTCACAGGGAAGAATTTCTTCCTAATATATAGTCCAAACCTACTGTCTGTTTGAAGCCATTCCCCCTTATCCTGTCACTACATACCCTTGTAAATAGTTTCTCACCAAAATTAAATACATAGTTTTAGCAGGAATCTTACCGCCTTAAAAGTTTTTCATAAAACATGGGCAAAAAAATAATAATTTCCTTATTTTCAGAAGTATTATACCTTTCTCTGAAACAGAGATGTGTGAAATTTGTTGTTTATTTTTCTTTTTTGTAAGTCAACATTTTGCATTCATTTTATTCCCCTCTTTTGTCTTTGCATTGTCCACCTCTATAGTAAGGAATTTTTTTCAAATACAAGACAGAGTGATTTATGCTCTCTTTAAAAATGGGACTCCATGGAAACTTGCTGTTTATTGTAAGGGGGCTAGGAATTCACCTGGACTTTATATTATTTATTTTCATTTAGATATGTCTGGCATTTCATGGGAAAGAGCCAATGACGTCCCTGTCAGAGCCGGGATTTAGCTCAGGATGTACCTGAGATTGGCTCAGATAGACAGAGCATGGTGCCCATGGCTCTGGGGTTGTGGGTTCAATCCGTGTATGGGCATGCGCTTGGGAGTTGGACTCAATGATCCTTGTGGGTCCCTTCCAACTCAGAATATTCTGTGATTCTGTTACTATCCTCTCTCACCATCCCTTAGAAGACCAGGTTTCTGCCTTCTCAACATATTCACAATTATCAAAACAGAAGATGTGTTTCTACTTTGCATATTCCAACTTCTCAACACTTCAGATTGGCGCGTCCTTTTCCCCACTCCCCAGGGAACTTACAAAACAATAGTGACAATAATCACACTAACTATTGCTTCTGGATACCTCTGTTTCAAAGCTATGATAATGCTGTGGTAGATTTTACAATGTAATTGGAATGGTTCCCCTGTAACATCATTGTGGTCAGATTTATGTGCTCAGTTGCTTCTTATCACACACAGAACTTGCCAAAATCATTCCAAAAATAACAGAGGTCACAAGTATCTATATATACTCCTCTCTCAAGGTGAAGGTTCTCTGTTAAAGCTTTCCATCCGTGTTCTGCTTCATATCCTGTAGTTTCTGCCCTTTGGAAGTCAAAACAAATGTTTTGGCCTGAAAAGAAGAAACTGGGTGTGCACATATTAGATGACCAGGCCAATTCCAGGCAATTTGGAAGCCAATGAATGGAAAGACTCACCTTGGCTTTGGTAAGACATGGTTGAAGATGCAAGCCAAGGAACAGTACAAAGGATTGCTGTGACTGTCTCCTGATGGCCAAGCTTCAGAGATGATAAAGGGAGTTCTGCAGGGCTTTTGGCTTTCCTGCTCCATTAAAAAGTCTATATCTGGCAAGTGGAAAACAGCCCTATTTAGAGAATTTTGTAAAGAATGTTAGTTGTGGGCAATTAATTTTTTCCAGTGCCTATATATAGTTATCTGGAGCACTAATATGTTCAGGTCAAGAGACAAGAAGTTATTTAATCTGATTTAGGTTTAACGCCACATTGAACTGCTTTAGGTCACACTTGAGAAGCAGCAGCACTCCATGAGAGTGTCCCTACAGAAGTGGGAAGAGCACACCTCAGTTACCAATATCAGATTATCCATCAGTAAACCTGCAAGTGTAGCCTGTGGCACGCTGAGACAACCTTTGCAATTCCACATCCCAAATGAGCCAGATACAGCATCATGGGTCGTTGAGTCTGAGGTAGGAAAAGCATCACAGGGACATCGAGACAGGGCATCCATATGGATACATTCATCTTAGAATACAAGACACTTCTCGCTGCTTCCTGAAATTTGTGAATACAAAGGCTGGGAAAATATTGATACTTCTTGCAAGAAGAGATACACCTTGACTCTCCTTGAAGATCTGCACCTGAATTTGCTGAATAGTTCAGGGATTATGGAATTGCATCCAGAGACTTCTACTAAAAAATTAATTGCATTAACAAAAGAATATTTTCTAAGGTTGAGGACTCTTAGATTAGCCACAAAAGTAACAGTTTCATCTACATCCTCTTCTCATATGTCAAAGTCCAGTTGTGGCAAACAATTTTTAAGGATAAGTTCAAGATGTTTTCACTTCTTTCTAATTCATCTCCGTGTGCTTCTCTGGGCATTGTGTGTGTAGGAGATGTCAGGATTTGCTATTTCCTCTCTTGCCTTACTCTGTAGTGGTTTTAAAGTTTACTTAAGGACATGCTGACCAGTTATGAAAGATTGTTTGAGTTAAATTTTGTCAAGGTGCCCAGAGTCTTTCAGAGCATTGGCTGCTGAGTGGGCAAGAGAGAGACGCTTATTTTTTATACATACATCATACAGATTGCCCTTAGGAACTATCCAATGCTCCTGTTCTTGTCTACTCATTAGAGGTCAGACCTGTTCTCTATCTGTGCTACAGGATCAAACAATCAGAGCAGACTTTTGTCTGACATTGCAGACAGATCCATCCACACCAAAGCTCCAAAACAGCAGTTTTTAAATATCTAAATAATGCTACTAATAATAGAAATATAATATAAATTCTTAAATATAATATAAATATAATAATGGTCACATCACAATAGCAAGAATGGCATAGTCTGTCTTGTGTGTGAGCCGGTGTTTCACAGGAAAAGTAAAGGCAATCAAACTACACTTTCTCATAAAGAAGGTTGAATATGAACATGGCACTCTAATCACTAACGAAACAAATCAGTATGGGGAAGATTTAATTTTCCCCCTCTCCCCCCAAAAAAACTGTAGTGGAAACACCCCAAATTACTACTTCTAGCTCATACCTTCAGTGAGTGAAATGAGTGAGTAATGAAAGGGTCAAATGGGGAAACAGGGAACGAATTTCTAATACAGCACTGAAGAGATGGATGAACATTACACAGCCCCTTTTCACCTCGTATCTCATTTTTTCACCTGTGAAGTGGGAATGGGATGAAGTACAATTGAGAAGCACCATGTTAGACCTGGGCATGGTTATGGGGTTGCTGAGAACAGAGCCTGGAATCAGCATCAGCTGATCCTTTGGAGGCCAATTCCTCCCTCCTCAAAGGAAGACATCAAATGAGACAAGAAAATCCTGCTTCCCTTTATCAGGCAATTGAGTGACACTAAAAATCCTTAAACACCAAGAAGAGCTACAACTCTGGACAGGTCTTAAAAAAAGATAAAAGCAGACACAGCCACATGGAAACACAAATGACATCCGTTCAGAATTAGCTCTGCCCCTTTTATCTTCATAAGAAGCCAAGCTGAACTCCAACCTTTGGATTCTCTGGAGGCACTAGCTTTTCATTAAGAATGAATGGCTGATCACATTATGACAGATAAATGATGGAGCAGGAGGGTTTACCAACATGCCATGCACTCCCACAGTCACTGAGGAGGAAGTCTAATGAGCAAATAACCTGCTGCAACTTTCTACATATTTCCTGTAATTGAGAACTCTTCTGTACTTCGTCTGGAATGCAGATGCCTGTCAATCACGGGGTCATAAATAGGATTAGGGGCTGTTTCTTAAAAGGCAGGCAATTGGCTTTAGATGCTCAGTTGAAAATACAGATGTTTTCTGGCTGCATGGTTGTTAGGCAGTGGCATCTCCAGCTCTGGTTAAGCAGCTTTGGCTACCAGCTCTTCCCTGAGGCCCTAAACTTGCAACTGGTGCAGATCTTATTAAACATGCAGATCTCTCTGGATTTTTGCCTTTGCAATCCTTTGCAAGATCCAACCATTAAAAGCCTTGTTTAGAGACGCACAGCACATGACTAACTCTCCAAATTGAAGTCAGTTTTTAGAACTCACTTCTATCAAAATTATCTCCACATCTAATGGGGACTGAGACATTTTTCCCTTAAGAGATTTGTTTTGGACCTCTGCACAAAAAGGATTGCAAGTATAATCTCCCCATAACAAGAATCCCTAAGTCATCCCAAGAAATCTGATAAAATAACACAGTCTTCTGAGAATTTTAATCTTCTCAATCCCAATAATAGCTGCTGTGAGAGGCAGAAATATCTGAATAAATAATATCTGTTTATCAATATTTAGATTTATTTTCTTTTTTTAGTGGAACTGGCCAATAGAGTTCATTCAATACATTTATTTTCTTTTTCAAGAAAAATAAGTTGTTTACCAAAAGAAGCAGGCATTTTGGTTTGGGGTTTTGTGTGTGTGTGTATCTGTTGTTTAGGGCATGTTTTATGAAAACAATGTCTAATTATCAGCTGGGTTGCTTGTGCAGAGACTGTGAAACCAGTATAATTTTTGTCAAAGTAACACAACTTCTAACGGGTATCAACAGGCTCTGCCTCATAGATTTGCTATTCTTCTCCTTGTCCTTTCTCTTCCACGTTTATATTAAAGCTTATTTCCCTTGTCAGTAGAAGCTGTTGGCAAATCTTATTTTAGTAACATTAAAAAAGAGCCTTAAGATCCCAACGAGGATCAGAGCTAGTGAGACACTTCACAAATATGCAGAAACAATTCTAAAAGCACTTCCAACCTCAACAGCCAGGATACAAGAAATATAGGATGAGAGCCACTGCCATGAGGCAACTTCCTGAAGATCACACAGGAGATCAGACCAGGAATAAAACTTTCACCTCCCACACCTCTCTGCTATGCTCTGTTTTTCATTAGTAGAAAGAAGCCAGTGTTGAAGTTTAGTGGTTTCATCCACAGTAAATTCCACTGGATCTCACCATAATGAAGGTAGAGGGAGGGGATAGACCCACTTTAATCAGTTTACCAAAACTTGCAAAAGCCTTGCATGGAACACAGCCGAGTATAAAACCATCCCAATTTCAGCAGCTTATTCAGGGCATGCAAACCAGATGGAAGTTTATGTATTACATGATTAAACATACCCTAGATGAGAAAGGAGCTATGGCCAAAACCATCCAAAGCAGCGATATGAGAGAGGTCATTGTCCTCCATTCATCTGTGTTAGGTCACAAAAGCCTCCACAGAGATAAGGGAATGTGGTCAGTGCCCTGAACGGCTGACATGCTAATTACAGCCAGAACAAAGGGCCAGGGGATAAAGCACCAGCCGGGGTATAGGAATGACAGGGGGTGATGAGGACAAGGCCACAAGGTTATTCAGCAGAGTTATGATTAACAAGGCTGCCCGTGTCTCATAACCTTGGGCAGACAAGGTTCTGCCTCTTGAGAGATACTGTGAAGTGACCATCCCCAAATGCACTCTCTCATCACAGGACACAGAAGAAGGTTTCAGAGGAATGGTTTGTTCTGCTGAACAGTGTTCCTGTATTCCAAGGTCATTTCCTATCGCTCTGTCACACACACAGATACACATTGACAGGGCTTTAAACTATGTTTGAATGGGAAAGGGGATCTGGCAGTCACTCAAGAGGGCACTGGAATTGGTAAGAATAAGCCAAAAGCATATTCCACAACACAGTTGAAGTACATGTACACCAGTGCACGCAGTCTGGGCAACAAACAGGAAGAACTGGAGGTTATGGTGTATCAGGAGCGATACAATATAGTTGCCATCACAGAAACATGGTGGGACGATGCGCATGATAGGAGTGCCACACTGGAAGGCTACACACTCTTTAGAAGAGATAGGAGAGCACGTANGAATGTTAGGAAGAGGTTTTTCACAGAGAGCGTGATCACTCATTGGAATGGTCTGCCCAGCGAGGTGGTGGAGTCGCCATCCATGGAGGTGTTTAAGAGAAGACTCAATGAGGAGCTCAGTGACATGGTCTAGTAGGTGGGGAGCTGGACTGGATGGGCTTGTGGGTAGAGCCGTGGTTTAGACAATGCATTGGTGTTGGGTTACAGGTTGGACTTGATGATCTCCAAGGTCTTTCCCAACCTTGCTAATACTGTGATATTGTATTTAGAGTAAAAAATGTGTTCTACCTAACTACCAGCCCTGCTTGTGCATTTTATTTCCAGACAGCATGTCACCCTCAGCAAAAATTCATATTTTTCAGGTTATGCATATTTAAACATGGTGAGCTGTTATCTGGGAGAGATCAATGGACATTACCATGATATTACCCTTGTATTTTCCCTTGTTACATTTCATACTACAAAACATATGACTATTAAAACTTTGGCATCTGAGACATTTGGATGAGTTTTATCTTGAATAAAAAAAACCCCACTGACATGTTTGCAGGCATTTCTCCTCACATTGGCCTCTTGCAATTTTTGATACAGCATCATTCAAACAGCCATGAGGAATGGCTGTATTTTGTCCTGTAGCTAAGCTGAAAATTCTTTGGAGGATGATCAGAACAAACTTAGTTGAGTTCAATGTGACGTGCCTCTGTCTTCCCCTAATATTCCTTCTGCCTCAGCAACATCCTGAATGAATTCCACTCATCATACACACTCAGGCAGAGAAAAAAAGGATCCTAAATTAGTACAGGACATGAAGTACTCCCTGCAAAGGGGCTTTACTCACCACTAGTATCCTAGGTGTTTCCAACACACAACCAACAGCCATAGGTCTAAGATATCCTCATGAATAATTTTTTTGTTGGCAGCAGCAGAATAGGATTGACACTTGGATGCCACAGCTTTGGAACAAGTCTCAAGAAGGGCCAGCTCCAACTTTAAAAGCCCCAATTCTCACTGACAGATTCTCAGATATTCCCCAAACTCAACATTTTTTCCTTTGCCCAAATGGACTCCCACAGCCACAAAGGCATTGAGGTCCTATTTCTTTGGCTCTGCCAAAGCCCAACTTTTGTCCCTTGGGTTCTGCCGAAACCCAACTTTTCCCCTTGGGTTAAGGGATCTGTGGAGTAAATAAATGCCATATTTGACCAGTCACTTTGTGACCACAGTAGCATCTCGAGATAATGACCAACAGGCTTATAAAAATATTTTAATGCCTAAAGACATATGTGGAAGTAACAAACTGCTAAACTATTGAAAATGCAGTGCCACAACAGCCATATTTCTCTGTCTCTGGGGAAAACATAACTTGAGAAGTTTGTCTTGAGGAAAAAAAAAATAAAAGCAAAGAAAATAAAGCTTGACCTTCTCTAGTTTTCAGTCTTGAGCAGTGTTTAACTTTATTAAAGAGAACACTCACTTTGACTTCATTGTTTTTCTCATGTTCTAAAGTATTTGTTTCCAAGCTTTCCTCCCCTTTATCTTTCCCATCAGGTTTCTGCATTAAGTGTCACATATTGTTCAGCCTTCCTGCTTGAACACCACCCAGCTCACATCCAAACTGAACTACGTTGGATGAAATCAACTAGCAGATGAACTCACCAAGCCTAATTTACCAACAGTCCTGGCTTACTGGTGTTGTACCACAATACTGGAAATAGGCCAATGTGACACCCATCCACAAGAAGGGTAGGAAAGATGATCCGAGCAACTACAGACCAGTCAGCCTGACCTCAGTCCCATGCAAAGTCATGGAACGGATGGTCTTGTGTGCTATTATGCAGCAACGACAAAACAATCATGACATTGGATCTAGTCAGCATGGATTTCAGAAAGGCAGGTCCTGCCTGACCAACCTGATCTCCTTTTACAATCCAGTGACTCGACTGGTTGACGACAAAAAGGCTGTGGATGTTGTGTACTTGGACCTTAGCAAAGCTTTTGACACGGTTTCCCACAATAAGCTTCAGGAGAAACTTGTAAAGCACAGACTGGATGGAAACATTTTATGCTGGATTACGAACTGGTTGGAAGGACGAACNTCAGCCTGGAGAAGAGGAGGCTCAGAGGTGACCTCATTACTGTTTACAACTACCTGCAGGGAGGTTGCCGCCAGGTGGGTGCAGACCTCTTCTTTCAGGCTGACGACACCAGAACGAGAGGGCACGGCCTCAAGCTACACCAGGGGAAGTTTAAACACTGTTAGGAAGCAGTTTTTCACAGAGGGAGTGATTGCACATTGGAATGGACTGCCCAGGGAGGTGGTGGAGTCGCCGTCCCTGGAGGTGTTTAAGAGAAGACTGGATGAGGAGTTTAGTGACATGGTCTAGCTGGGGGGTGTAGGGCTGGATGATCCTGTGGGTCCCTTCTGGCTCGGAGTGGCCTGTTAGACTGTGAGGGAACTAGGTTTTTTTTTACCGCCGGGATGTGCATTCGGTCACTGTACAGGTGTTAGATGGTGAGTTGGACTAGATGATCCTTGTGGGTCCCTTCCAACTCATAATATTCTGTGAATTCTGTGAAATCCCATGGTCATGCACATACCCATAAGCTCCTTAGAAGTTCACTCTGCTCCCAGGGTGACCCTTAGCTGAGGACACTTTTCAGGTAATTGTTAAAAGTTCTCCTTCTATCTCAGCTTTGAAGCCAGATTTGCCTTATGAGAATCAGCCTCACAAAAACACAGGTCTCACCATCACCACAAATTTCATACTCCCTGTGGCATTAAGTCGTAAACCCCCAGTTTTCCAGAGATTTTCTTCTTTTTACTTCCACCTACCTCATCTTCTTCCTTTCCCTCTCTTCTGTGGCAGAAGCAGCCAATCCATAGCTTCTCACCTGCAAGGCAGGAAAATTCAGTTTGGGGCAACATTGCCAAGGACTTCTCAGCTGACTCAAACCACCAAATGTATCACAGTATTTACAACATTACACAGCTAGAAAATTGGGCAAAAAGGAGAGACCAACAACTCCATTCTGTAGCCTTACCTACTTATCTCTGTCCACTTAAACCTGCTAAGCACAGCTGAGCTCCCTCCCAACTATCTTTATGGAAAGGTCTCCTACTGGACTTGGGCAACATCAGACAGACCCAAAGCAACATTTCCAGGATAGCTCCAGGCAGCAGAACTTGGTTATATGGGGGTAAGTGAAATGATCCTCAGGTGATTCTCCTTACTTCTCACAACATTAAGGTGTGAACCTATGCTTCCCATGCCAATGTCTCAGTCATAAACCACTGAGCACAGCAGAGGCCCTGGAGGAAAACTTCTTTTGAAAATGTGTTTCATTTATTTATGTCATGTAGACAATGAGAATTTAATGACTCAACCACCAGGAAGGATGGGCCAAGGTAGAAAAGATTGGTGGTAATCACCAAAGTTTTGTCATGAAACTAAATGAAAGAACATATAGAGACAAAGGGGAAGTTAATAATTTATGTCTGAGAATAGGAACAGGAGCCAGGGGCAATGCAGCTCTTTCAGCAGCCCTGCATGTGTGATCATGAACTACCTATGCCAAGAGTCTAGCAAATATTTAATACATTAATCTCCAGGGGGCTGAAGGTAGCACAGCCCTCACTGTGCTTCCTGGCCTCCAGGCAACACATTTTCAAAATCAGAAAATGTCAGCCCTGCCCAAGTGTAGACAGTTAGAATCACTCTCACAAGGCTTTCCTGAGCCTGGGCCTGCACCCTGACAAGAGATGCTCCCATGTTTCCAGCTTTCCTACCTGTGAATAAGATAAACACCTGCTAGTCTGGAGGGAACTGGGATATCAATTACATCATCACTGCTGCTCAGGAGCAGTGGGAATATTTTCAGGGAGCAGGATGAAGTGTTTGGAAGGTTATTAGATGGATAATGCTTAGGGCTATGAGGGAAATGTGTCCATCAATAAGCTCATCAATGGGTAGGGATCAGTTTGGGGTGGTGTAATTATTTTGGAGAATAATTGTCCTTTCAAGATGAAATGTCCATCCAAAAATCACAGAGCAGCCCAAACTCTATATGCCATTTTTCACATTACTAAAGGAAAAAGAGCGGAGCAAGATCTTTGAGTGATACTGTTGTTCTGTGGCCTCTTTCTGGTCACCATAGCTAGCAAAAATAAATTCTTATTATATTAAAGAAACGTGTGCTCCAGTGCAAAATGGAGCTAACACTGGAGGACTGTTACTTAAGATAGTTTGTGCCTCTGCCTCAACTTCTTACCCTGTACTGTTCCTTGGATTCCTCTGCCCAGCACTGCATCATATAGTTGTACCTACGGTTTACTTTAGAGAAACCCCCCCTTTCTTTTTTTTTTTTTAGCAATCCAAAGATCTCATTGGTTGTAAATTCATGGGAAGGACTTCGTTTTCTTGTGAGCACAACTTACTCCCAGGTTAAGATCTCTACTGCCAGACAACCAGTGAAAAATTGTTCCGAAAATGGGGATGGGCAGGATGACTCAGGGATCTCCACTCCACTGGCACTGAGTTATAAACACTGAAGACTTTTAAAACAAGTGGTTTTGGAAAAGCCTGAATGAGCTCATGAGAGGTAAAGTGAGCGGATAAAAAGCACGATATTCTAAAGAGATGAGCTTTATAGAAGGGTACAGAGGCTCAAGGTTCTGGGAAATCCAAAGCCTAAGGTCATTCTAACTGCCCATCTGTCTGGGTATTCTTTGAATCATTAAAAAGAATATATATAAATTAATAGATGAAGATACTAAGTTGTCCATGTCTTACATCTAGGGTAGCACATTTTGCACAGCATTCACACAGTTTCCTTTCTAGAACTGCAGTGGATATACAGTTAAGCACCCTCAAGTGGATTAAAATTGGATGAAGTACCACAAGTGACTGGCAAAAAGTATATCTGGCACTGTTTCAGGCTGAGAAGCAGCATGTAATTATCCACCAGAAAAGAATCAGTGTTCTACTAGGCTTGCTAATTTTCTGATTAATTAAATACAACATGCATTAATATTATCTGTACACTTATCATGCAGTCAGATTTTGATCTGAAGGATTTCCCTCATCTGTACATCTGCCTTTTCTTTCCTTTTTCTTTCTGCTCTCCAGTGCACTGAGAGCTGCTGAATTTAGAGGTGAAGAACAGTTCCAAAGATCCAGGCAGTTCTGTGCCAGTCTGCACTGGCCACCTGGCACCTGTTTTCCTCCTTAGTTTCAACTTGGGTCACTTTACAGAGCCGTAATCTGCATGAATCTGGGGGAGGCTGGTGCCTGTGGGTGGCTGGGAGGGCAAGGCTGTAACTCAGGAGGAGAAAATCTTGCAGTTGTTTGAAGGATGGAAGGACAGGCCTTTATCCTGCATCAAAGAGGGTGGCTTTGAATGGAAACTCAACTTCTCACTTTAAATATTCCTTTGAACTGAGGAATGAAATGCATAGTCTGTTCCTAAAAATAGTATCCTTTTATATTTATTTCTTTTTTAGTTCTGAAGAAATCTATTTCTGCCCAAGCGTGGTATCTCCTTCAGATTTAGCATTGCAAATTATTTATATCAGAAATTCAGGTTCAGGAAAGAAAAGGTGGAACTGATCTCATTGAAACAGAGATTAATACCTGTACTGACTTATTTTACCCCCTTCATTTCTCCTCCGAGTTGAAGTTCTCTCTTTACTGCCCTCTGGTCAATGCTGACCGTGGCCTCACAGCACACATACAGGATTATTTTTGGAGGAAAGTAACCCAGAAAAACCATTCAGAACTGTACCTGAATGGCTTCAGCCATGAACAGACTTCAGTCTGGAGAACCAGGATGGAAATAGTCTGAAGGAAGTACTAATCTGCTCCCAAGGTCTTTACCTTGCACATGAAGTAGTTATAGACAGTGTGACCCGACCCCTGACCACCACCCCCCCCCTGCTCATTCTTGTAACATTTTAGCACAGTCCTAATATCACCAATTTAATATAATATCTGAATGGCAGCAGGGAAGGGAGGAATTCTGCCCCCTCAGGTAAGATCCCACCTGCAGAGCTGCCTCCAGACCTGGGCTCCCAGCACAAGAAGGACATGGAGCTGTTGGAGCCAGTCCAGAACAGGGACACCAAGATGATCAGAGGGATGGAGGAAAGTCTGAGAGAATTGGGATTGTTCAGCCTGGAGAAGAGAATATTTGGGGTGACCTAATTGTGGCCTTGCAGTACCTGAAGGGAGCCCACAGGAAAGAAGGAGAGAGACTATTGATAAGGGCCTGGAGTGACAGGACAAGGGGGAATGGCTTCACACTGACAGAGAGCAGGTTTAAGTTGGATATTGGGAAGAAATTCTTCCCTGGGAGGGTGATGAGACCCTGGCACAGGTTTCCCAAAGAAGCTGTGGCTGCCCCATCCCTGGAAGTGTCCAAGGCCAGGTTGGATGGGGGTCTGAGCAACTTGGGATAGTGGAAGGTTTCCCTGCACATGGCAAGGAGTTGAAACGAAATGAGCTTTAAGGTCCCTTCCAACCCAAACCATTCAATGATTTTACGATCCTACAACAAATTTCTAACCACAGAAGGAAAACACTGGTTTTTCATTTCCATTGGAAATGACCCGATCAATATGGTTGTACCAATGAAATATACACCTGATAACAGCATTCAAATGTTTAAAATATGTTTGTATTATTGCAATATTGGCCAGCTTTTGTGGTATCTGAGTGCATTGAATGACCGCATGGACAAAATCTAGGGACTACAGAGCGTAATAAATTGTCATCCCCTTCATGAACAGCTACACTTAAGCCATGCCTATTTTTTTCTCGTCACTCTCGTATATTTTAAGTAAATATGATGATTAATTGAAAATAGATATTTTTTCCATATGGCCTGGAACAAAGTTTTGGATAAACAGAAGACTGAACCGTCTGGAAACAACAGATGGCAGTGTTTTAAAGATGAAGAGATGAAAGCTTGGATAACCAGTGCTGAATGTCAGCAGTAACATGATGGAGGCTGTACACTCACATCTGGCAATTTAGCGCCACCGGAATCCTACAAGATGGACATGTGGTCCATGAACTTTATTTAAATAAAAAGGAGGAAAGTGAGCTACCTGTCATACTCCAGCAGCCAGACACAAGGTCTCCTTGGATTTAGACTCAATAATACCACTTATGGCTCTAAATAATGTCTTCAGAGCAGTTGCCACATGCAGAAGGGTTTGAACTCCCAGTGCAAAAACTCAAAATTTTTCTACTATCTATTTCCCTAAAATAGAACCGAGTGGAAAATCTAAAAGGAGCTTAAAATATTCAAATGCATCCTAACTATGGCACTAAATAAAGAAATAAATAAAATTAAAGCAATAAATAATCTCCCCCATCCCATTACACGTGCCATATTTGTTTGTCACTAGTTACCATGTAATATAACATTTCTCCCATGCATTCAGCCATGATTAAAAAGCCTATTTCCTCAACACTAAGAGGCATGTAGACTCATTTGAGTAATACCATGCTTGGTAAAGGGAGAGTTGGTCCCAGATTTTGTAGCAAGTTGTGCTAACATTGAGAGGTGATCCCAAGTCAGCTCAAAGGCTGGCTGGAATAATGTTTTTTCCCATTACTATAATGCTCAGCACCATTTCTGAATAACTTTTTGTGGGACATGCAACATTTTACAAAGAAATTTTTAAGGCAGAGGAGGGAAAAAAATATCTACCTTTTACATTTCTCTCTGATAACCTGTATTTATTTTTGGAGATGAGAGAAATGAAGGGCAGAGGAAATCCAAAAATCTAGTCAAACAAAAGGATTTGGTTTAAATTTTCTTACTTGCATTTACAACAGTAGATTTTTTGCTTTAAAGAATATCACAGTATTCATGTATACATTAAAAAAATGATAAAAAGTAATTTTTTTATTATTTGGGCTTCACCTCCAGTTTTGAGACCAAATTCCTTCCTGTATTTCTATATACAAACTCTTAAAGTACAGTTTCAAACCTGGGGGTTTGACTTTAGGCACAGGAGGAGATCAGTTCTCATCCTTATTTTGAGTGAATTCTTTGAGAATGTGCAAGTTCTTGCAGATACAGTTTTATGCAATAGACACATAGTAATCATTAATACCTTTCAATGTGCACATTAAGAGAAATTGTTTTAAAATACAATATGTCTTATGCGTACTTTTCCTCCAGTAAAGATTTTGAAGATGTTTTAATTGTGGTGTTTGATTATTTTTCAGATTTTTCATTTTTTGTTTGTTTGTTTGGGGATTTCTAGGTTTGTTGTTTTGTTTTTTGGTTAACATTCTTGTATTTCTTTTATACTTAATTAAATATTTATAATTAACTTTCTATGATTATTTTAAAAAATTTCCTGAGTCTAAAATGTATCGGTTTTTTTGATGAGGCTCCCAAAACATATAAAACCCTATCCTTTTCCAACAGCAATGTCAGGAAATTCAGCAATACTGTGAGTAGCAAACTGTACTGTTGATATGTAGATGCAAATGTTATGTTTTAATAGAGATTTGTGTCTAAGTACAACATTGTATTGTAGCCTGTTCTACATTTAATGTTCCCTAAACACCACAACAGGCATTTTGCAGCCTTAAATCCCACATTCATTCTGTGTTTTATCTCATTTATAGAGCTGGATTTGCCTTTCAAAGTTCACTGAAGTTCCCTAGGAAGGCAACAGGAGCAGATGGGGAGTGTGTCTCAGCAGTGACAGCACAGGATCTGGATTTTCTTATAAGATTTTTTTCTGTTCAGTCTCCTCTCACCTCTGCTTTGTTTGTGTGTCTGATTTATGCAGAGCCTGAGAGAGGAGAGCAGGTGGTCACTGGAAAGAGATGTCTGGTCTCCGTATCCGTGATGCCGTGCTGAGAAACCACGTGTTGGCATGTTCTGAACCACTTAGTAGCTCTTGGAATGAAACCCATCAGGCTTGAGGCAAACCTTGTGAGGAAGGGCAGAGGATTCCCCAGGCTCCCTGGATGGCTTGAAGAGCAAGGCTGTGACTAATAGATTTCCTCGGGATCAGATTAGAGATGTTAGTTTTATCTCTGTTTAAAATGCAAAATCCTCCAGCAAGTGCAGAGCTAAAATTTCTGAAGTTTTTATCAGTAATCAAAGAGCTGTTCTCTCTTTCAAACAAGTGAAATCGGGTTTGAGCTCCTCGAAGTCAAGGGAGATACACCGCCAACAAAGAAAGTTAGTTTTAACATAAGGCAGGACCAAAACATCAGGATTAACACGGTAATATTGCTCAACAAGGCTTCAACTACACAGGCTTCAACTACATCTCCTTTTATCTATTAATTGTGTAATTCATTCAAAAAAGCAACCAGATTTGTTTCATCTGTTGCATATTGTATGGGCCAAACTCCAGGAAAATATTTCCCTTGGCTCATCCCAAGAAAAACATTCACACACGCTGTTTATTTTGATATTTGCAAATCCTACTTTTATCTTCTGTTTTAGCTAGATATTCCTTTAAACTTCCTCTTCTGATTCCTTGTCCCTTTGGTATCTCTTAATTAGACCTGGTGACTAATTCAAAAGGAATTATTTATTTAACAAATCCCACCCTTTCCCATCACAAAGCATCTACAAGCAAAACACTCTTTTTTTTTCCCCATGTTGGTGTTAATTAAGAATTATTTACAGACATTCAGAGCAGAATTCTTGTTGAGTAGCTTTGCCCTTCTGCTCTGAGATGTGCCATCTCTGCAAGGATGTGCTGTGCTTGAGTGATTGACACGGGTAAATATGTGACAGCTTGGAATGGACGATGTTTATACCCAGGCACAGATTCTTCCACAAATACGGGCTAATTAATAGAGTCTGACCTCTCTCTGTTTTTCATGCACTCCCTGTTTTCCTTTCTCAGTCCCAGACAGAAGTTTTGGTCCTGTACAGCTTGGGAAGATCTCCATGCAGTTGTTGGGCTGTGCAGTGGCAGCCAACAGCTGTAAAATGCTGTGTGAGCACAGTCTCCTTGTTCCCTGGCTCTCTTCCTTCCCTCGTGCACTGGCTCTCATCACTCACATCTCTTCTACTTTTCCTGAAGGGAAAGGAGGAGAGAAAGAGAGAGGAGAGCTGCTTTGCTTCCTCACATCGTGTGTCCACACTCCTCATGTTGGCCCTGCAATATAGGGATGAATGGATATCTGGATACACACCTAGAGCGCGGTCTGATGTGGGGGAATATTTCAATACATTTCCATTGGCTTTGTTGTACACCTGCTCCAGACACAACTTAGCTCTCTCTGTGCTCATGGTAAGGCCACATTGGACCTTGAGGATATGTCTGAGTGAAGGGTTGTTTTGTAGGAGACAAGTGAGTCATTGCTTTTTCCCCAGGGTTTTGAACTGGATAAAGGAGAATAAATGGGTAGAAAAACTGGTTTGTTTGGTTTTTTTACCAATAGAAAATAAAATAGGAAATAATACAAACCTCCTCAGGTCACCTGCAGCAGGAGAAACCACTGCTGCCTATAACACACCACAGGCACAGACCTTCTTAAGCTGGAGCTTATGCATGGCTGACCTCACATGTCTCACAAATCACGGCTGATTTCCTTGAAACTGGGGAAGTCCCAGAAACCTGTCACTGAAAGGGGATCATAAAATGATGCTCAGAGCAACCACATGGATTTGCTTCTGGCCTTGGTACGGAAACCTCAGCACAGGAGTCACATACACCTTTTACTATCCCAGGTTGCTCAGAGCCACATCCAACCTGGCCTTGGACACTTCCAGGGATGGGGCAGCTACAGCTTCTCTGGGCAACCTGTGCCAGGGCCTCACCACCCTCATAAGAAAGAATTTTTCCCTAATATCCAATTTAAACCTATTCTCTGTCAGTCTGAAGACATTCACAGGTTCACAGGTTATTCTGAGTTGGAAGGGACCCTCAGGATCATCTAGTCCAACTCCCCACCAACAAGACCAACTAGACCATTACATTCCCCCTTGTTCTGTCACTCCAGGCCCTTGTCAATAGTTTCTCTCCATCTTTCTTGTGGGATCCCTTCAGGCACTGGAAGACCACAATTAGGCCACATCAGGGGACTGGATCTGGATGATCTTTAAGGTCCCTTCCAACCCAAACCATTCCATAATCCTATTATTTCCACTATATGTGTGTTCCACCTGAATCAGCCACCACAACTTGGACAGCAACAGCTTCCAGGCAGGCTTGCAGTGAGGTAACAGCACCATCATCTCTTCCCATTCAGATCCTCTGCCAGGAAAGCACAAACACAAAACGTCTCTGTAAAATATGTTTTTGACAAAGGAGGCAGATTTAAAGTTTAGCATCTTTGCAATATTTTTCTTATTTGCTTCATATTTTTCTATATGAGTTTTAAAAATGATTAACCACAATTATTTTTTTGTGTGTGTGCGACTTTTTTCGGAATCGCTTGCCCAGTTCAGTTTTGGCAAAGAAACTCAGGAAATCATAGAGAGATGAAGCTGGGGAGTGAGGTCAAGCTGTGCATTGCTGTCACAAAAATTCCTGTGGAAATTACGTGGAAAATACCTTCCAGTGGGGGGTGATCTCATATGGCTTGGAAGTGATCACACAGGGCTGAGTGTCAGTTTTAGGAGTAAGGGAAGAGGCAAGAAGGAGAATTGTCTGACTTCCCCTGAGCCTGGAAGAGGAAGGAGATCCTCCTCCTCGCTGTCAGCAGAGGAAGGAGCCGTGCTAGCAGATGTTCCCCTTTCCCTAAGCTGGGTGTCACAGACTTCCTGGGCCAGTGATGGGACACAGACCTCACGGATGTTGCTGGTCGTCTGCTGGAGGCTTCCATGATAAATAGGTCCAGTTAAAAAAAAAAAATCACTGATTTGAGGATGACCTTGTTTGTTTTCACCAAAACAAGTGGGGTTTGGTTTGGGTTTTGTTTTTTTTCTAGATGTTGACTTGGGGAGAAGGGAAATTAATGAAAAATAAAAAAAAAATAATAAAGAACAGTAATTTCATCCCAAATGAAGAGTTTGGCCTTATTTTGGCTCCCGAGGTGCTGCCGTGTCTCCCAGGATCTTGTGCCCGTGAGGGGCCTCTGGTTGCTTTTCCTGCAGCACGTGGTGCTGGATCCATCAGTAAATAAGGCAACACACAGCACACCCGGAGTCAGAGGAGAGAGGCAGTGTAAAATATGCGGCTGAAGATTGTATGGGATATGTAAAGCTTGTCTCTTTTAATTCTTCTTCACAGCAGATTTCGTTGAAGGATTAAGCTGCTCTAATCTCCACTAAAGCCAAGAGAATAACAAGCCAGCTATAATTAATCTATTTTCTTGGCTTTGCAGAAAATCCCAAGTGGTTATTCTTCTTCAGCTACTAAGCCAATTCCAAAGAAAAACTCCTGTCAATGTCAGTTATGTGAAGAGTGTTTCTCACTGAACTTGAAGCCATGGAGTAGCTTTTGAAAGTACTTTCTCTGCTGATGGTTTGAAACCCACTTTGGGAACATGTGTGCAGCTCATGTCCTGCCTCATGGACATGTTGGATGTGATGATCTTAAAGGTCTTTTTAAACCTAAAGGATTCTATGGTTCAATGCCCACCTCCTCTGGTTGAGTACCCTGAGTAGGTGGCATTTAGGATTGTTTTCCTTCTGCTTTCTTGCTCCATCTACTGGAACCAGTTCTACATGTCATTTGAATGAATAAAACATGTTATATTTATTTATTCTTGTTACGATTAAAAAAAAAGCCTTCTTAATCCAGTCTTTACTTGATTTATTTTAGTTTTATAGCTAAATCCACATTTTGTAAACTAAATCTTCCCCCTTTTCAGGCTCTTAATCAGAGGCCTGGCAGTGAGAATACTACATATTATAGACCTAAAGGTCCTCGTAGGTTCTTGTCCTGACTGACCTTCTGTGTTTCCAAACCCTTATGAAAATATGTTGCTGTTTCTCAAAAGATTAGATATAGCAAAACAACAAGAAGTAAAAACCATCTCCCAGCATCAACAGAAGGATGGTTTATCTAATTTAGTTGAGATTTGGATTGTACCAGCCATATGTAACTGGCTTTAAAAATGATGACAATAATAAAAAGAGATAAAAGATGAAAAAGGAATTAAAAATCTAGATGCCAAAGGAAAGCCTAAACAACACTGTAAGATTGAATAGAACATTATTATTTTTTTCTTTTATTTAAAGAAGTGGCTACTGGAAAAGCTTTTGGAAAATAATCCTGTTAAGAATTAGCTCATTAGGATGGGGCTCTCTGTTTAAGCGCTGGGTAAAAAATATCAAAGGTTCTCTCTGTATTTGTGCAGTTAAAAATCCATAGCTTTTTGCTTGAATTTCTCTTGCCTTTTGTGCAAAAAATCCATCAGGAATCAGGTTTTTCCTTATGGGGCAGATACAGGGAGGGTTACGATTTCTTCCTGTAACTTCCCTTTAAGCAGTGAACAGTTTGCTCCAGCAAAGATTGAGGCTGTGGACTAGAATATTGTATTGGTAAGCTCTGAAATGCACATGTCTACCAGCAAACAGTGTGCAGGGACCTTTATTCTTACAGTTCTGTGGACCTGTTCTGTTCCCTGGTTCCAACTTCCTCACCATCTTCCTCCTGGTTTTAAAGGCACAACTTTCATTGTATGTCCTAAAAATGCCTGGTTTGGTTAGAGCAATAACCTTTCCAAGCTGTTGGATCACATTGCTTCCGTTTATTCTCTCCCTGAACCTGCTGAAATCAAACACTACAAGATTAGATAACAGCCTGTTACGAGAATTACATAAACTGCAGAGATTTAACTGGGTGATGGATCAATATTCCTTACATATTTAAATTCAAGGATCACAGCTTTCAAGGTTGTGTCTGCCTTAAGTCCATGCAACATGGAAGAGCAGGGGCATAACACTGTGGTTAGTAGGAGTGGGGAAGTTATTCTTCCCCTGTACTTGGAACTGGTCAGACCACATCTTGAGTAGTGTGCGCAGTTCTGGGCTTCCCAGTTTAAGAAGGGTGGTGTTATGCTCTGCGATGTGCTCTCGGTCTCTGTACGGGTGTTAGATGGTGAGTTGGACTAGATGATCCTTGTGGGTCCCTTCCAACTCAGAATAGCCGGTGAACCTGTGATAACTGTTTCAAAAATCACGTTTACAGAAGCCAGCCCTGACAAGACACCATTTGCCAGTTGGTTTCAAAGAGTGATCCCACCTCAGGAAAATGCAGGATCAAATTCCAAGCTGCTGGCTGTGCATGTTTTCCATCGTGGGACTGATTGACACTCACAGCAATGGAAGTTTGCTGTGGATGCACAGTTTTCCACTGCTGACACATCTCTGCCTGACCCTTTGAAAGCTGCACCCAGAATTGCACAGAAAAGAGACTCTCTGATCAAGGGGACACCAAAGCCAAGAGAAAGACTCCCCCTGACTCCAGTGAGATTTGAATCTGGAGATCTTGTCTCAGGTGGCCACATTATAAACATGTATATAATCCTTTGATAGTAATAATTTTGCTCATTAAAACTGTGCCTGTTGAACTGGGAATAGCCTGGAAACACTGTATGTGCGAATTGAAGAATTATTAGTGACCATCTTAAAAACCAGGAAAAATAAAGCTGCAGAATTGTGTCAACAAGCAACTGCAAATACGCATAAATAAAAAGATTTCATCAGATCATTATGAATAAATAAAGCATATTATCAGTCTGGCTCAGGATTTGCTGTGGAATCTGGTTGATTTTAAGAATTCCATTGGGGGGGTTAAAGAGGCAGTACGGCACTGTTAATTAATGAAGCTTTTAATAATTTAATAATCAGTTAATAATTGAGTACATTTGCAGATGATGAGTAAAGGATGGGAATATTCAGAGTTTCAGTAGTATTGAGGGATTTAGGACAGGCTAACACACATTTACAAATAACTATTGTAGACCCCCTCCTTTTAAAAGATGCCTGTAGGGCAAAATAAGCACAGATTCTTTACTCACTTTTTTGCTAAAAATATTCTTCAGCCTCGATTGTCTGTGGGCCTTTCAGATAAACCATGGACTGATGGTGTTCATCCTCCTCTCTCCCTGCTTTTATGTTCAACAAAGGCACCTTCAACTGTTGTATCTGAAAAACTTGTGTTACTGGTCACATAAGTTATCTGGTATAAGGTGTGGAGGAATTTACCTACAAAGAATAGGTCGCAAACAAAACTGGTTTATATTTTCTTTTCAAAAGCACAATAATGAGACCAGACAGAGAACAGAAAGACCATCTGTGTCTAATTAAAGGGTGAGACTGCATAACAGCAACAGATGTTTTATTATTGTAGTCAGAAGAGTTTATTGCTAACACTGGTAGATATTGTTCATGGAGAATTGGGTATTTCCAAGCAATAATTTAACAGACATACTTCCACACAGGCTACCCTTTTTTCCTGGAAAAAGGCAAGTTTGAGTGTCAGGAAAGGCTGAATTGCAGGAGGGATCTTGAAAGCAAAGCAGACTGAAAAGTATCACAAAGAAAAGTATCTAGTGCTGATGATTTGTTGTTATTTTTTTTTAAAAAGAACAGGTCTGCGTGAAGAAGGCATGACAGAAAAAGTTAGCATTCCTGCAGCTCCATTCAGTCCCTGAAAGCCCTCTTTAAAATTAGGGATAGTGTTCATCGTGATGCTCAGATCAGATGTACCCTCTACCTGATGGCATTTGAGCATGGAATGACCCAGGAGCAGGGAGCCCCTTCAGTCTGGGTCAATGTCTTCTCCTGAATAACTTCTGAAAGCTGTTTGAAATTACTCTACACCAACAGTCCAAAGGAGAAGCTTCAGTAAATGGAGCAGAAAAGTCTTTCAGTGGCTGCGGGTTCCTTCTGGCCACAGAGACATGGACACACTTCCCACTCCCTGATGATCACATCTTGTTTTATCTCTGTTAAGGTTTTTTAAAAGCTCATTCCTCTCTTTTGTTGCTTCCCATCTGCATTGCTCTGGTTAGATGTGCAGCTTTATATGTTCCTGTTGATGAGATTCCATGAAGGCTGGAGTGTGGATTTGGCAGTTTGTGACCAGGTGCAGTGCTCAGCATCGTATTAGATACACAGAAACACGTGGTGCTTTTCATGTGTTTGTCTGTTTGTTTTAATTGAGGATTTCATTTTATATTTGGAGTGATCCAAAGGGTTATTCTGGAAATTCTGCCCTAAATGTACAGAAACATTGATGCAATTCCTTCTCTTCTCACTTATTTTTTTTACTTTCTTTTGCAGAGATTTTAGCTGGTTTTCATTGCTAAAGCACGGAGTGACAATAGCTCCCAGGTTTTATTACCTGCTTGCATCCTTATTCTCTCAGTCCCTATGGAAAGCTTTCCATGCACTTCTCTTGGAACAGCCATTCTCTGCTGCTGAGACACAACTTCAGGCAAGGGGGAGCTTTGTGGGTAGACTTACAAGTATCATGCTGATAAAAAGGGAGAAGATAAATCTTCCTTTGTCCATAAGAGATAAGTTAGAAACTGAGAATGAACGAATACCTGATCAGGGATCTACGATTACAGCAGCTGATGGGAAGCGGTGTCGGGAGAATCCAGAGGTTGCCATAGAAATGTAACAAAGGATGCAACCCTCAGGGACTGCACCTGAGTCAGGTACCAAACATGCAGGAATTCTCAGTGAATGAAACTCTCAAGTTAAAGAGAAAAACAGAAAGCATATCACAGATAAAGATAACTGAGCTGTCTGTCCTGTTTGTGATATCCTGGGAGATCCCATCTGGACGTCAGCCGTGAGTGCCGCTTTCCCAGCCTTGTTTGGGTGAAATATATAAACCTCAGGAGAACTTTCAGAGCATCAGTGTACATCTGTTGCCTTCTCTAGTTCCTTTTGCTAGGAAATCTAGAAACACATTATCATTTTTGGACCATAAGCAAGCATTTCAGCTGCTTGTTATGGAAATTCTGTGTAACAACAGCCTAATGCATTCAACTTCAGGATAGCATTTTCTGACTGGTTTTGAGTGACTCACAGTTTTTAAAAAGGGATTTTCTGAGTGGAGGAAGGGTGTAGGAAATGCTTCTATTTTAGGAAAGGGTGCCACGCAACCTACATGCAACACCATATTCCTAGAAAAAAAAGAGGGAAGATTATGACAATCTAAAGGTTTGCCAGGACTGATATTTCTGCTAGTTGGAAACATGTTTCTCCCCATCAGACACTTACTGGAGTGAAGAAAACTGATCGAAAATCAATGAACTAGAGTTCCAAACAACAAACATAGACAGTTCCACACACCCAGATCCCCCAGCAGAGTATCCTGTTGGTGTAAATGAGGGACAAGATGTCATTAATATTGACCGCCTTAATGTATTAGGTCATGGAATCCCCCACAAAGCTTCTGAAAGTAAAATGAGACAAATTGTTTTCAAGGAGATACAGTTCCCTCATTTAAATGTTAAACGGGGGAAATCAAAGGTCTCATCTTAGTCCTGTCACTGATTTTGAGGAGGAGGCAAAAATTCTAAAAAAAAATAAAATTCATTCAAGCAGCTAGCAACACATAAACAAAACAACTCCCCATCCCATGGTCACTTGGGAATGCTGGATCACTGCTAGAAACTGTTGCTAATTTTTTTTTTTACCTTTCGAGGGATGGGGCAGCCACAACTTCTCTGGGTAACCTGTGCCAGGGTCTCACCACCGTCACAGAAAATAGTTTCTTCTTAATATCTGATTTAAACCCCCTCTTTGTCAGTTTGAAGCCATTCCCATTTGTCCTGTCACTCCAGGCCCTTGTCAATATTCTCTCTCCATCTTTCCTGTGGGCTCCCTTCAGGTACTGCAAAACTACAATTAGGTCACCCCAAAGTCTTTTCCAGGCTGGACAGTCCTGGTTGGAAGGGCGAGCTCAGAGGGTGGTGGTGAATGGTGCAACATCGGATTGGCGGCCAGTCACCAGTGGAGTCCCACAGCGGTCAGTGTTGGGCCCAGTACTGTTCAACATCTTTATCGATGNCCCCCCCTCCTCTGCTGCCTGGCTAAAAACCAGCTCCTTTTAGACAATGTCTGCATAAAAAAGGGGAGAAACATTGTAATACTACACATTTTTCCACATTTACAAGCTGTATTTGTAACCTTATGCACATACAACCAAACTGAGATCTGGGTAATATCCCTAGACAGTTTCTGTTACTGAAAAAAACCCCAAGAAACAGTTTCTGAAAGGGGAAGAACTGTCTCTGAATTAATTTAAAATTCAGCAAATCAGTTTTGACAAGGAAAAAGAAAAAAACATTTGGAGAGGTCGGACCTATTTTTCAAAAGAGTTCAACATTTTTAGTTTTATTCAGGTTGATGTTATAATTTCAAATCTGATTATTATAGAGGAGGGATAAATAATCTGAAATGAAACTTTAAAAATGAAACTTCTTTGTTTGTTTTTTATTAATTTCTGCACACTCTGAAAGACTTGTCCCATTTTGATTTGCTGTAGTTTAGGTACTGAATGAAAAAAGCCAAACCAAATCAAACCAAACTGCACCACAATTAATTTCATGTCTCTCTTGTATTACCAAAAGCTATCATAAAAAAGTCTTTCTATTAGAACAATGAAATCCTTAAAATATATAAAATATGATTGCAATGTCAAAGAGTAATCACGTACCGAATGCTTGAAACTGAAACATTCTCAGTTTATGTTGTTGATGGTTTTGAAAGTATTGTTGAGAAATAATGGAAATAAAATCTTGTATTCAGAACCTAAATTTCAAGCTGGGACAAAGACAGAGTCCACAGTAAAAGCAAAGAGATTTTTAAAAGAAAGTTTAATTTTCATACATGACAGAATAAAGTTATTCATCAAATGCTTGTAGGTGAAAGCTTAGTTAATGGATATGTTTATGTCCCAATGAAATGCAGTTCTGCAAGATATTTTACTTCACAGTAAATCACAACAGCAGCAATTTTGTTACTTTATGCACAATGTACATGAAAATGCCACATGATTTACAGGGCTTGATTACATTCTCACTCCTCAGCTTCACTCTGGTGGTTCAGTGGCATGATTCCTCTGATTCTGGTTGAATTCCCAGTCTAAGTAAGAGGAGAATCAAACAGGCAGGGCTTTGGATTGTTTTTGTCCAGGACAATGAACAAGGAACTTCCCTGGGTGCAGCAGCTTTGGTCATCCTGATGCCTGTGCAATGGCCTCCCTGCTCACCAGCACATGCATTTGAGATCCTGCTGAGCAAAACACAAAGTATCTGTAGCTGTAAGTGTGTGGTGAATTTAAGTCCTTGTGTTCCCACACCTCTGTCCCCTTTCCAATAGCCCTGCTTGCCCTGCAGGCATGGCTCCTTGTGGCTGTGTATGTTAGGAAGGCACAACGATTCCTTGAGACTCCACTTGTTTGTAAACCATCTGCTGGCAGCTACAAGCAGTTAGACCTTGAGCTGTGTTCATTTCTCCATTGTCAATCAGACCTGCCCAAAGGTACACAGAGAGCAGGAGTGTCCCGATCCCCATGGGGTTTCTGCAGGAAGAGGGATGGTTGAGGTCCTGCTGCAGAGGTTGCACGAGCCAGGAGAATTCTTTCATGTCTACCCAACTCACAGGCATCATCAACACAAAAACCAGTTGCATATATAGCCCTTATCTTATCAGCCCTTATCAGACTGATAAAGTCTGGAAATGCTGCAGCCCAGAGAGCACATAAAATGTTATGGAGTCCCCTGCATTCAGGAAACAAAAGGAGCCTCCTTTTTGCTTCCTGCCCTTTTGCTTGGCTGTCTCTCCCTCCATTGCTCCAGGTTCAGGATCACATCCCACAGTAAGCAGGTGTTGCAGAGGCGAGCCCAGCATGTTTCCCTTCCCTGAGGAGTCACACCACCGTATGCTGGGAGCTGAAGGAGGTGAAGCTGCCTTTTGGACTCCTGTTGATCTGGGAGAAGCTGGCAGCCCGAGTCTTTCTGCTTTTGGTCCCACTTTTGTGCTTCCGCTTGTCCCGTGTGATAAAACTTTCTATGAGCTTCACTTTTTCATGCTCTTCCTTCAGGAAGAAGTCAACAAGCACGGCCTTCTCCTTCTTGATCTGTTTGCTGATGTCCTTGGGGATGTCAGGAATCATCCAGTCAACCAGAACGCTGAGGAACATCACCAAGTTCTGCAAACACAGCAACAGACATATGAAAAACCCCAAATACTCACACTGGAGCAAAACAAGACCTTTGCTATAGCTATGAGACAGGTATCAAGCATATTTTGCTGATGATGTGTGGCAATAAGCAGTTGAGTAAGACTTTATTTCAAGAAACAGTCCAGGTTTGTGCACAGCTACCCCTCAGTGGAGTGGCTGAATTTAAACACGTACTTCGGTTATTTTTGAAATGGGAAAGGACTTGGATTCATCAAATGATTCATGGCCTTAGTAGGTAAAACAGCTTTATCTTTCACAGGCAGACAAAGGTGCTCAGTTCTCAACATCCAGTTCCCTGAGACTGAGTTCAGAATCCATTAATATCAGAGCATTCTCCAACACAACCATATCCATGTGTTCCCAGTGTGGTCTGAGCAGACAGCAGACAACTTTCATGGTTACTTTCTCCTCAAATCCTTTTGTCTGCTCACAAACAGGATAATTTTTACTCTACTGCAGCATGCAAACCACAACCCAGAACCTCAAGTGTCAAAGTCATTACAGGTGATGCTCATAACACCAAGCAAGAAACAGGCTGGGCAAAAGGTTTTCCTGTTTGTGAAATTTATAGAGAAAAGATGCTTTGGGGAGTGATATTTCAGTGATAATGCTTTGAAAACTGTGGGGCTGTGTCATGCCTCCAAATGTGTGAGGATGTTTGCTGACAAGGCTTCTAGAATGAGCTGTCTGTCCCCATCCCAGACAATGGAGCTAATTAACCAGGGAATGTACTCTGGCAGAACAGGCAGGGTGTTGGAACCCCAGCAGAACCAGTTGGTTTCAACTGGTTTGCAGTGGTGGAAAATTACTGAAAGCACAGCAAAGAAGCAGAGGAGGGCAATACAAACCAGGCAAGAGTCACAGTGACTCTCAGGAATACTTGAGAGGTGAGGAGAAAACACAGGCAGATTTCCACAAAAATGACGAATAGACCCAAAATGGAAGGATCCCAAAATTATGGAGAAGAGGAGAACGAAGCCATTTGGAAGACAAGCCATGACAGCAAATCCTTTGCTAATGGGATCTCCATACGTTGGAGGATTTACTGTGCTTACTTCAAGAAAGTAACAACAGACATTGGAGGGTTTACTATCCCCTCAGAGTATAAAAGCTGATAGACTCCATTTAGATGTTCAAGAACCTGGTTTTTGGGGGGGATCACTGCCAAGGGCTAATGAAGGCTGTGGGCCTTTCCTTCCATGAAGGGAGGAGAAAAATAAGCTGAGGAAGTCGTTCCACATTGTTCCAAGGGGAGAAGGGAAAATCTCTACTGGACATGTGCTTCTGGGGCACGGGCATTTTAACCAATTTATTAAGATATTTCTGTGACTGAAATTGCAGAACTCTAAAGAACTTACCTGAAACAGGATAACAAAAGCCAAGCGAGCAGATAAGACCGCCCAGTACTGCTTAGAAAACTCGTACTGGTTTGGGGACCAAGGTGGTTCTCTGTAGTCTTTGAACCTGTCCATGGAGACAGCTCAGTTATCACACAGTTCCAGCAATTTCCTCCTGCACCAATTGCTTTGATTAACATGATTTTTAGAATCACAAACCCTAAAGAATCAAATCCTCCAGATGTTCCCACTTCAACCCTTATTATGAAATACAACTCCAGAATTAGAGCTGGACACTCGCCACTGAATTTAACAAGTTTGGTCTGGTTTTCACAGTTGTAACCAAAATCACAACATTGTTCTAATATTGGAGATGTCCAGATTTTACAGGATTGACAAATGTCCCCTTTTTTTCCTACTGTTAAATTGACCTCAGCGTACAGGGAATAAAGTGCTGAAATGAAAGCAGGTAAATAGTCCAAGGCATTTTCAGAAAGAGATAAGTCTGTATTCATCTCACCTAAACCTTGATTAATTTAGGGAATAATTCAGCCCACATAAAATGTGACTTTCACTTTGGTAGTTCCTGTCTTTGCATTAACGAAAGGGGGAGCCATGGGAAAGCCACTTCCTAAATTAACTGTCTACTCTTAGACAGGATAAAACAGAGCCTTAGTGGTTTGGTATAGACACTGTTGCTTTTAGTATTATCATCAATCATTTGGAAGTAAACAACAGGCTAATAAAAATCACAGATGCTCCTAAATTGGAAAGTTTTGCAAATAGCAGGAAACACAGAAAGCAATAAGAAAGGGAGACAGGAAACGCAATGAGAATAATATGGGGAAATGGGAAATAATTAAAAATAAAACAATTGAAGGATCTTTGAAAGGATAGAGTTTGAAAGAAAATGCAATGAAAACGGCCTGGAGCTTGCAGTGGCCAGCAAGTTTGGACAAGTCTGAAATATGGCAGCAGGACAATATGACTTCGTGGGCGTAAAACACAAGTCATGATGGTGCTGGGGTGGGGAATATGAGCCTTTCTCTGAACAGCTCAGGTAAGAACACACCTGGAACACTGCATTCAGCCATTCAGCTGTGCAGATTTCAGAGGGATCTGGGGGGTGGGAAATTAAGGGGGAAAATATAAAAGGAAACCAAATGAAAAAATAGCAACAAATTGAAGGTAGTTCAGCAAAACAATACGAGGGCTGAGGAGACTGACTCACCAGGAAAGATTAAAGAGCAGCACATGTATTGCTCCATTTTGGTAAGTAACAACCACAGTTGGACATGATAACCATGCACAAATTGTGCCCTTAGGACTGAAAGGGATAATTTAGTGCTGTTCCCAGTGTTTGACTAGGAGTAATGGGATGAAATTAAGAAAGGGAAAATCTGTTTTGAATACCACAAAACCCGTCCTGACAGTAAGATTCATTAGACTGTGGAAAAGCCTCCGCTGGGGGATAATGGAGAAGGTTCATATATAAAATCTGTCAGCATCACTTTGCAGGTGTGCTTACCAAAATTACCTTCAGGTTCTATCCACATGGTTCTACACGTTAAATTATACATTTACAATCCATGCATCCCTTGCATCCTGCCACTCCCCACCCCCAAGAAACTGAGTCTGAAATGCTGGATGTAATTGTGTTGCAGCTTCTGAAGACACACAGGGTTCAAACCCACAATGAATGAGAGGGAGGTGGGAGAGGAGGAGAACACAACTATAACTTGGGGCCTGTGTTAATTTATGGAAGCACCGTCTGAGCTGTGTCAGACTCTGGTTTATTTGTTTGGTTCAGTGGTGTGTGCACAGCAGCTGAGCTCTCTGTCCTGTCCTACACAGGATTCCTGTGCTATGCTCTCTGAGATTGCCCCTCTGGTATCTTTCTGCACGTTGTGGATTCCCACATGTTGCACAAACCTGTGTAGGAATCCCATAGCAAGGGCCAGAGTCAGTTCCCTTGAATTTAATCTGCTTGAACATCAAAGCCAAGGAAAACCACTGAGTTTGTTGTGGATTTTGCCTGGCACTATAAATCAATCCCAGTCTTGAAACAGAGCCCAGGTTCACCTGGGAAGGTCACCAACTGTGGTGGGGTTTCCATTTCATGTATTCTGAGTTTCACAAACTATGTAAGTGTTGCAGGACATCAGAGCCCTTGGAAATTTCACCTGGCTCAGCTGGAAATCACACAGCTTGTGATGCCTGAATCTACATTCAACAGAACACCAGCAAACGATTTACAGTGAAGGAATATGTTGCCAGAGCTTTAGATGAGGTAGCTGGGCCTCCTCCCCACCTCCCTTTTTAATTATTGTGTGCCACATGGGACTACAAAGTGCAATATCCTGGGCCTTTTCTAACCGCTGTATTCTACAAGTAGTTTCTGTTCTACAAAGACCATCTTCTCCATTCAAAAAGCACTTGGGAAATGCTCTCAGGCATTGAGAGTCAGGTGTGACTCCTGGGGTGGTCCAGTGCAGGGCCAGGAGTTGGACTTCATGGTCTTTGTGGGTTCCTTCCAATTTAGGATATTCTCTATTATTCTCTGATTCCCTCGTCTCTTCAATTTGTTATTCTTAAAAGATTTGATTCAACAGGTATGGTAGGAACAGCAAACCGGTGCTGCAAAGACTACTGTGTTTTAAAATTAGCAAGCAACTCTAATTCCACTGAAAAAAGACAAAACCATGAAGCAGTTAGTATTGCTGAATAATAAAGTACAGAAAAGTTCAAGGAAGACCAGAAAAATGCACCCTAAACCTAGAGAAATGTTGGGAAAGGGGGATGGACAGAGATACCTGGACAAAAGTGAACTGAAGCCAGGGCTAAGAGAAAAATGCTATTGTATTTCAGAAGTATATTGGGGGGAGGGGGGGGCAGGGAGGGGGAGAAAAACTGGTAAAACCCCATCAAATTCTACATGTAGGTGGAACTGTACATCAGGTCAAACAAGCTAATCTGATTAATTTCCTTTTTACCTGGTCTTTGAAGAAATCATCCTGAATCAAAAAGAAGCACTTCTTCAGGAATGCAGGAATGTATAAAAATTAGTCAGGCAAAATGGTTGGAATCCACCACTGATCATTAGGAGCAGATGAGATGAACCCCAGGACATTAAGAAAATTAATTCATTCAAAGACACTTTATACATGAGCTGAATATCAGAGCAGATCTGTGTTAAGGGACAAGTCCCTTTAATGAGTCTATATCTGCTGCCTTCTTTCCAGTGCGGCCAGCTTGCTTTCATATACTTCATTACCATACCAGATAATAAGGATTAAGAGGGCTAAACCAATAAAAATGTCACATATCTTGGCAAGGTTTCCTCTTAATTTGCTTTCAGCTACACAAATGCCATTTTTCCCTGGAAAAAAAAAAATCATTACAGCTAGTCCTGTGCACTACAGCAATGTTTATTTGGCAGCAGTGTCAAAGAGTTCACAGCACTGGAGAACAAGCTGCACAAAATATTCAAAGAATTCATTCTGTATGTTTGGTGGCAGAGTTGTTTCTGGCTTGTTAAGGTTATTTTAAAGATACCTTCATCTCTGGCAATGCCCTTAAGGAGTAAAATGCTTATTGTAACCACATTTATCTCCAGAGGTCACAGAAATCTAAGAATAAGAGAGGTCAGCTTGTTCCCAACGTATCTTGCCAGAAAGAGAAATACAAATTTTTATTTCCAGCTTAAGGGGCAGTGTTTGTTGCCTGTCTCTTGGGACACAAGCCAGATACCCCAAGTTTTATCGCAGTGATAGCTGTGGCCAGAGCTGGGATCTTGATAAGATTCAAATGAGGCAGATGTTAATGAGAAACAGTGTGTGTGTATGTTCACAGCTTTTCCCAATTGTTTCCTGGTAACAGAAGATAAATACTCTTACAGTAGTTTCTCACTCGGACTAGCACATGCTCAGATATTTATGAATTTTTTCTTCTTCTCAGCGGAACAGACTCGATATTATCAGGCAGGAACCACTCATATCTAGTGTAGATTATTCCTTTCTCCCTCTGTTTGGGATCTGTTGAGTATTTGGCTATGCTGATGTGAGGAGAGCATTTCATCACTGCTGTTATCACACACATTTCCAAATATTCGTGAACCATAAACAGAGGCCAGTGTCTGACACCAGCAAAACAACAGCACAGTGGAAGTAGCCAAGATGTTTGTTGGGGGAAAACACAAAATAATCTGGGATAAAAACTAAAAAGTGCAAGGAAATGAGAGTGGAAAAGCATTTCACACTCTTACAAGTGTATCAGGAGGTAGAGAGACACTGCATATTCTCACATAGAACATTTTACTGACAAACAACTCCTGGCAACACACTGAAATGGGGAATAGCAGAGCACACAAGGAAAAAAATACTTATAAGTTGCTTAAGAGTTAGGAATACTAGCTGTGCTCTCACCTATTGTCTGTTGCAGTCAAGGTGACAAGGCAAATACCCCCCAAAGACAATCCCAAGGGCAGTGCTGGAGTCAGTGCTGGGAGAGGTTTCTCTCCCTGTTTACTTTGCTTCCAGTGAAGGAACTGAGATGTGTCATTTTTGTAGGTTGCAGTTGGGTGAGATAAACACCCTGCTTAAAATCAGTGGGATCTTAAGGATGAAATTAATTAGGCACCAAAAAAAGGAAGGCAAATTAAATTATGTGCAGTAAACACCATATAAATCAAAGCTCTCCTTTAAGAAAAGGAAGACCAACTTTTGTGATGATTTAGTGCCATGCCAGTGACCAGGCACAGTGAGATTTCAAGGGAAACCAAAAGGAAGGTGAGGCAGGCTGCTGAACAAAGCACTGACCCAATTTTGAACAGCCTTGGGTTGTACTGCCTTAAACCAGCTCTTTGAATTTCTGTGTATTTTTATTAAAAAAACAATATTGAAAGCCCTGGAACCACATTAGCGTTTTCTCTTACAAACTGGAACTACTCCATAGTTGTCTGACATTCTGGATTTATTTTAAAGGAAATTGTGCCTTGTTTCCACAGTCTGAAAAGATGAATCTGAAATATAAGACATGTAGATGGCAAATGGTGTAGGTTTTAAAGATGAGCATAATATACTGAAAACTCAGCTCTCAGCAACCAAACACTGAATTTAATAAAGGAAAAGTAAGCCTGGTTCTAATTACCTGGTGTCCATTTAAAAAATTCCTTCTTTTTAATGAAAGCGATGTCTTTCATTAAAGAATATTGAATATTAATATAATAATAATGATTTTTTTTTAGTAAGGCTGCCTAAATTGTCTATTTTGCTTTTTAATGCAGTGAAAAAATACTTTTAAGAACATTCTAATACAGTGGGAATACTCAAAAACCTGTTTGAAACCCACCTTCTCAAAGGTACATTAATATTACTGAATATTTGACCAAAAAGCTGAATATCATCATCTCCCACCTTCATTTTGTCTGGCAGGAGAACCAAAGAAAATGCCTCAACTGTACAAACCAATGGCAGAAGTACTTTACCTGCAGAACAAAACATCCTGTGCAACCAGGGAGTTTTCTGGCTGTGTTCCAGGCTGGAGGTGGCTGACATTGAAGTAGGAGAGCGTGTGATTGATGAAGCCATGCATGGTTCCATTCTGACTGTACGCATATTGATACATGAGGCGTGGGATGAAATCGGATGTGACAGCAATGACAAAAGCCTGGAGAAAAAAAAAATTAAAAACTCCACTAAACAAACAGCAGCAGTGTGAATGTGAGGTGGTTCAGGTTAATTCATTCAGGGGGATAATTATCATGAGTGAGTAAATTTAGAGTGGTGATGAAGTGAAAGTTGGATGACCAGAACTGGGAGGGAATATTTGCATATATAAATTATATGGATGCACAGTAACCTGCTCTGTCTCTCCAGGGGGAAGCTGAGTTAGGGAAGTGCAGTAGTTCTCCAGTTCTTTCCATCCCTGAACCATTAGGAGATTTATCACTAAAGTAACTGCAGCAAGATATAATAGCTAGTTAGTATAAGATGGAGTATATTTTGGTGTAGTTCCATGGCATTATCTGAGAAAAACCTGTTGAGGGTAAGGGAGTTGTCCTCCATTTTCCCCTCTCCATCAGGATTTGTACATCTAACATTGGTGGATCTCATGGTGGTACAAAACTCTGATGAAACTGGTATTCCATAAAATTGGTGTAATTGTGAAGGCAAACAGATACGTAAGTATCTAGATCATATCAGTAAGAATTCCTTTGATTTCTCCTCTGGACTCACTCCTGTGGGGGCAGGTCCAGAGGAGCCCATGAAGATTATCCAGAGGGATGGAGCACCTCTCCTGTGACGAAAGGCTGAGAGAGTTGGGGTTATCCAGCCTGGAGAAGAGAAGGCTTCATAGAGACCTTTGAAACCCTTCCAGTGCTTGAAAAGGCTCCAAGAGACCTGGAGAGAGACTTTTCACAAGGGCTGGAGTGACAGGACAAGGGAAAATAGTTTGAACTGAAACAGAGTAGGTTTAGATTGGATATTACGAAGAAATTCTTCCCTGTGAGGGTGGTGAGGCCCTGGCACAGGTTGCCCAGAGAAGTTGTGGCTGCCCCATCCCTGAAAGTGTCCAAGACCAGGTTGGATGGGGCTCTGAGCAACCTGGGATAGTGGAAGGTGTCCCTGCCCATGGCAGGGGGTTGGAATGAGATTATCTTTAAAGACTCTTCAAACCAAAACTTTTCTGTGATTATATGATGATTCAAACCTACATTTTTCTAAATAATAATTTGCTGTAACAATATTATTCTTATGGAGAGGCAGAACTGGACATTCAGTATTTTTTTCAAATGGGTACACATATGTTTACGTTTCTGTGAAGAAAAGCATATAACTGATATTTTAATGGAATCCCCGGGAAATAAACATTTTCAGACTCTGCTTGACACAGAAAATAATCAAGGATCCTAAATCTACGAAGCGTATTCAGATGAAACCAAGAGGCTGCAGAGTTTTGCTCACCCAGCTGAGTTCAGTACTGGACAGCTGAAATTTCTGCCCGACAGTTTGATTGTGGATATGCGCTGGGATGCAGTGATTTCCTACCTTAAATCCTGGAAATTGCTGGGCCATAAGTGAGCAATGCTCCACCCAACTCAAACACTACTCACCTGGAGGCCTTGGAGTTTGCCTGGTTGTAAGGAAAGCCTGCACACTGCTACAGAGTGCCCTTGTGCTGGGAGCTATTTTATTAGATAAATTGCATTACCCCCCTCAGAAGTGAAAATCATCAGACTTTCTAAAGGACTTTGATATCTTTGATATTTTCTGGTTTTACTTCACAATCCCCAAAGTCTTTTGTAACCTAAATACGTAGTTCTATGAGTTTATGGTTTGTGGGTTAAAACCCCACCAGTTATTAGTACTAATGAAATCCTAGGTCTTGGGTCTTTTTTAGCTTAAAGCATATGCAGGACAATTTTACTTAAGGAACAACAGACATAATATATCTATATACCAGGCACACATTATGTTCACATAATCAGAATCTATTTTCCTATTAAGATTTTTTAGCTTGGGAAGTGTGTGATACAACTCAGAAAAAAGCTCCTCATTCAGAAATATTCCTTCTCTGGGAGAAATTCTTTTAGGGATAAAACCATCCCTATACACACTAGAAGAAATACTCATGATCAGTAGTGAATGACCTTTCTGCTCTGACAATCCATATTTCCATTGTTTTTATTCATACCAACATTTATAATTACAGAGTAACAGAAAAAGCCCTGGGTATGAACGAGAAGCAGGTGACTATTAATAAAGTGGAGTATTTCTTGCTTTACATCCCCTTCACTGGTTGTTTACGTAGTTTAGTGTTCCTGACCGACATAACATGAGGATAGAGAGAACGGTAATTTGTAATTAATGATTTTACACTGCCACAAGAATGAGCTGGGAAATTTAGATTCTGGTGTATTTTGTAGCAATAGAGATAATTAGACATATTTTTTAGATGATGCTGAAGGGACAGTATTAACTCCCAAGATCATGATTAGAAACTGCTATACCCAAATACTTACATTAATGATAACAGAAAGCTTTCCAATGCCACTCAAAATGTTATACCAAATTCCTGTAAAAGAAAAGCAGACCTTATTAATGGATTTACTCTCATTTTTTAAATTTCATTTTGGGTGTTACCTTCACTGCAAAGTGTTCATTACTCACCTATATCTTTTTCTCTAACGGTGTCTGGCCTCCTCAGCTCAGTAACAAACTTCTTTGCATCAAGACGAACTTCTATGATGTTGTTCAGGAGAGCAAAAAGAGGTGCCAGAGGGAAGGAGGCGACAAAGAGTGTGACAAAGCCAAACTGGATAACTGGAAAAGAAACATGTCATGTTTTTTGATGGCTTTCTCAAGGGAGAAGCTGACAGCAAATTGTTGATGAGCCTCCTGTGTTACGAATCCCATAAAATTACACTTCCCAATTTGGTCCTGTTCATAAATATCACAAAGCAAGGTTATGAAACCGGGAAAGGTTTGTCACTGTGCTTTATGAATGTTTCTCTTAATATTTCAAGTCACAAGCAAAAGCCAAAGAAAATAATAAATTTAATAAAGGACCAAGTGTTCAGTGTGTGTTCTTCTGCATTTATACATAATTAACTAGTTGAGATTGTGCTGTTCTTCCCCACCCTTTGGCCTGTAAGGAAAATTAAATACAATCAAGCAAGAGGAGAAAATCTACAAGGTGACATTATTTCTTCCCAGATTCTTTGGTATAAATCTGTCAAAACCAGGAATAGAATAAGTATCTTTGAGAATGCATGAGCTTGTGGGGTTTTATAGCACTTTCATCTCTCCTTGTGTCACTGATGTCCTCTAAATTTAGAAACCTTCCTAAATCTTAACAAAAGAGAAATATATATATATATGTATAGAAAGAGAGTATAATAATATCATATATATATATAAATATATATAAAATAAGTTTAACAACTAATTAACCCTGTCTTCTTCCACAGAGAGGGATAAAACCCAATCAACTACCCAAATAAGTAAAGGAAATCCTCTCACTTTGCAGTCCTTGTTCGCATTGGTAGATTAGTAGGTTTCGTGCAGACAAATTCCCTAGTAAGCAGGTAAGGAACCAATCTCACCCTGCAAGCACAATGCTGACACAGCTTTGTTTTCTTGACAAATCTCAGAGCTCTAGAGATCCTCAGAATAATCTGGTAGAAATACATATTCCTCCAACCAACCTTCATCAGATTTTGGGTGGTCAGAGCATCCTTAATTCCCACTTCTTCCAGTGACACTTCAGGATCAACCTCATCTGCATAAATCTCATTCGGGAACAATTAGAGTTTCAAAGGGAATTGACTTTTTGTTTTCTCTAAGGTGGTGAGGAATTAACAAATTGTCTAAAAGGTAGTGTCTTCCATGGAAAACAAGAGGCATCAGTAGTGAAAGCTACTCATGAGACTGGATAATTTCATTCTTTAAAGTAATAGTACTCCTGAGAAGTGAGAGTGGTTTATTACCGCAGAAAACTGATGAGGAATGGATGAAGAAAGGGATCGAAATTTATGCTGCCTGAATGCAGAGGCACTAATCCCACTAAGATTAAATTAATAAATCTGACTGTGATCTACATTTTAGAATTAAAAAAAAATAGAAGTATAGGAAAAGGGTTGGTTTGTATGAGGCCATTTTTATAATGGCTTCTTTTTTGGCAAGCATAAGTTTTTAAGTCATCTCTCCACTATGGGAGGAATCTGTTGCAGGTTTTTGTGAAAATAGACTTACATATTGCATAAAATTTGACTTTAAAATGACTTCCTTCAGCACTGTTTCCAAACCTCCAACTGACAGTTTTCTCCAGGATTTTCTCTCACATGCATCTATTTTTTGTTCAGAATGCAAGGCTTCTGGTATTCCTCCTTTTCTCAGTGACACCATAAATTATGTATTACAGAATCACAGAATCACAGAATCACAGAATGTAATGAGTTGGAAGGGACCCACAAGGGTCATCTAGTCCAACTCACCATCTAACACCCGTAAGGAGACCGAGAGCACATCGCAGAGCATAACACCACCCTGGATCCCTCACAGTCTAGCAGGCCACTCCGAGCCGGAAGGGGCCCAACGTCATCCAGCCCTACACCTCCCTGCTAGACCATGTCACTAAGCTCCTCGTCCAGTCTTCTCTTAAACACCTCCAGGGATGGTGACTCCACCACCTCCCTGGGCAGCCCATTCCAATATGCGATTACTCTCTCTGTGAAAAACCGCTTCCTAATGTTAAGATTGAACCTCCCCTGGCGTAGCTTGAGGCCGTGCCCTCTCGTTCTGGTGTCGTCAGCCTGGAAGAAGAGGTCCACACCCATCTGGCTGCAGCCTCCCCTCAGGTAGTTGTAAACAGCAATGAGGTCCCCTCGGAGCCTCCTCTTCTCCAGACTGAACAGTCCCAGTTCCTGTAGTCGCTCCTCATAGGGCCTACCCTCCAGTCCATTCACCATCCTCGTTGCCCTTCTCTGGACCCTCTCAAGCAGCTCAACATCCCTCTTAAACTGCAAAAATTACATCCGTATGTTAGTTATATGGCCTTTTGATTTCCATTCTCATTGTTTTGCTCTGAGGTATATCCCAATACATCCTAAAAATTGAGCTTTTCCAAAGCATGAAAACACTCTATCCTTGAAATCATACTTTCCTGAATATTTTATGCTCAGAGTCAGGAAAAAGAATTAACAAGGAAATAAAACCAGATGTTAGAGTAATGTCCCCCCAAAACTGTGAAATGCTGAGAAAAAGACATAGCACCAAGATACACCTTATTTGGGTTTAAGTGAATTTAGCAGGAATACAGCTGGAAAGATACTATTAGAAAAAAGAAGCCAAAACCAGCAAAAAAACTACCTATTTGTATTGCTTTAAGAATAAACCACACACACATTTACTTTGATGTTTCTTGCAGCCCCTTTCTTCATTGTCTGGGGAAACAGTTTAATTTTTTTTTCAAGTTGACGAAAAAATGTTCCAGATATGCAAAGGATTTCTGGATAATTGTGTAAACATTGTCTTCATAGAAAACTCTACGCCAGAAATGTTTGTGTGGCCACCTCGCAATCTCTTCAACCCTCTGGATTCTTTTTTGTGAAGGTGTAAATGATGCAAAAAACATACACAAAAAAAAATCCCCAAACTAAAATCCTCAAACCAATTCCAAGCACACGGTAATTTAGATGGTTTTGTGTAGTAAAGTAATAAACAATCATTCAAAAAGATCAGTCTGTGAACACCTCACAAATTACAGGTGCTTGTTGAGTGTGATCAGTGCTTCTAGAAACAAACCTAAATAGATTAAAAACAGAAGAATCGCTGGAGTTCTGTAGGTAGCTGTCCAGTGACTGTGGAAGCATTTAAAATGTTTCTAGGGCACTCACAAATACTCATCCATCAAGTAGAGTTGATACCAAAACATCTTTGGTTTGGTTTTTTTTTTGTCTGAAGAACATGATGGTGACCCTGAAACCCTATTTTTGCATCCCCATTTGCAAGGTCTCCATGCAAAGCTCTTTTAATGTTCATGTCCAGGGAAAAGGGTACAGGGGGATGTCAAGGACCTTGGAAATAGTGCCCAAGCAAAACACCAGATGTGCTGACAGTGATACAGAACCTATTTCTGATGAGAGAAAAAACCCAAACCATGTGCTATCGGGGCCTTTACTGTCTGACTTGAGCAGGAAAGAGGCCAAGGGCCCAGAGCCAGCCCATGAGGTTTCTCAACACCTGATGCCACATCTGCAACATCTCATCCAGACTTGGGCCCTGAGACAAAAATTCTAAAAGACAAATAGCATCAAAAGAAGTCTCTCAGGCCACTCTTCTCAGAAGTCCCCTCTGCCCAGAAGCTGTTCTTTGTGCAGGATGTGTATAAAAACCAAGCCCAACAACAACAGCACACTCTGTCCCTCTAACATGGGCTTCCAAATTCTGATTAGGAGCAAAATCAAGGTTTTTAAGCTCTGGATCTGGATAATGATGGTTGTATACAGGATATAGAACCAGCCCCCAGCACAAAACCTTGCATCAGTCAGGTTCTACAGGATTTACCCACTGAGCAGAGTGAGTAACTCACTTCTACATCAAAACCTAACCTAAGAGAGGGTAAATTTTATGATTATGCTGTCTTCTTTCTTACTTCTGCATCAATATCTGTCATAGAATCACGTGTCACTGGAAGTAAACAATGAAAGAATCACTCCTGTGCTAAGAAACTTCAACTTCTTACGTACAGAAGAAATTTCAATATACAGCCAAGCCTGGCTGAAAAGCTACGGCAAAAGTGTAAATTACAACTCTTGTGTAATAAATGTGTGCAACAAGCCTACACCCAACAGACTGAGTTGGTATTTTCATAACCATCCTCATTACAGAGATTATGGAAAAATGCAGGTTTCTCCTCAGTGTTTTTTTTTCTTTTGCTGCCTCACACATTGCCTTTTTGATGGCTTTTCCTGCTTTAGGGGAAATTCTTCCAAACCTCTCAGGTTAATCCTTATGGTAATCAGTAGCTGCAGACATTTGATCTGATCATTTTCTTCTTAAAATTCAAAAGCGAGTTTTGCCATTGCTTTTGAACAGAAGTTGGATGATGAAACCCTTTATTAATATTTCTCTTCGAGGAAAAATGGTTTTAATTAATTGCCACATGAAGCTTGGAATCCTAGGGGGGTTAGACTAGAAAAGACCAAATGAAACAAAAATCTGAAAATCATTGCTGATGTCAGCTTCTTCTCAAGAAAACATGAGTGGTATAAATTTCAGACATCCACGTGCATCATTTAGCTGCTTTTGAAGCCAATTTAATGAAGTTTGTTTCATTAGCAATAGTTATTGCTGCTCTAAACATCAATTTCTTGCCAATTCCTGTCACTGCAGGAGGGTTGCAAAACTTGCTACCATGTGGATCAGGAAATTGCTGTACGTGCTGCCTACTTTGGGAATGCTCATGGTGTTGTGTATTTTGGGCTGGGACAAAAGTCATTGCAAAGTTTTAGAAACAGGAATTGCTAATGACAGATTTGACATGTGTTGACAATGTTAATTTATGTTTTAGGATCACTTGAGCAAAATATTCTGACCATTCAGGAATTTTAAGAGTGTCTCTGCTGGAGAGTGACTGCTAAAAATGCTGCTCTGTATCAATTAATAATAACAAAACAGTCATCAGACTTTTCACTGATGCAAATCAAAACTTTGTGCTATTAACAGCCAAGCTCAGCAAAAAATCAGCGCGGTCTGCTGACTGAAATCAAAGTTAAGCTCATTGAAGAAATGTCCCACAAAAGTTTTCCTTGAAGGAAAATTTAGAGCTTAATTGCCATGCTAAAGTGTTGGGCTCTTCCTCCCATACTAGTGAGATCTGTAAAATGCCACTGAAGTTGATAGAAGCCCGACAGCCTTTAGGTTTTACCTTCCTGAGTTTTCTCTTTTTTTCAGATTTCTGTATGACTTTTACCCTAAAACAAACAAACACAAACCACATGAATTAGTTTGAGTTGGAAGGGACCTTTTAAAGGTCATCTAGTCCAACTCACACATGGATTCATAATCTGCCTCTGCCTGTTTCTGCATGAGACCACACCATCATCTGTGTGGGAAAACCTAAAGGCAAGCCCAGCCGGCAGTTCCTTATTCAGCTGCTTCATTCCTGGCTGAGCAGATAACCCTTGATGCCAGTGGGAGCTTGCCTGAGTAAATCAGTGTGAAAACGAAGTTCTGAAACAGCAGCCAGATTTCTCTCTTCTTAGTATCATACTTCTCACATTCCAGTCATTCTTCCTCTTTAAGCAACTCAAGGGAGAAAAAAACCCAACAACTTTCTCTGCACTTGCTGCGTTTTTACCTTTCCCCACCGCCCCCAAAACAAAACTAGAAAAATATGGAAACAAGCTGTTTAAGTGCCTCTTGCAGCCAGATGCCCTTCCCAACGATTCCAGCTGACAGGTTCAGTGCTGAGCTGCCCAAAGTGCTTCCTGCCTGTGTGGGTGGTCTGAGTCACCCCACAGAGAGTGTGACAGCTGAGAGCAGGGATGTGGACCCAGGGCAGCAGTCCGGGCTGGGGACGTGCAGCTTGGGTTTCATCTGCTGCACATTTGTCTGGAATCCCACAGGCAGGGCAGAGCTTGCCCTGCCACTTCTCCACTTGGGGAAACTCATTCTCCTGTTGTAAACAAATGTTTAGGTTAGTAATGAACCCATTCATTTTCAGGGCATCTATCTAATTAACCCCGATGAGTGCAGGATGAGGCACTCGGCGTTGTTTATGATCCAGGCACAAGGGACTAATCTAAATTACAGCCGGAGTGTCCAGTGATTTATTACATCAGTAGCTTAGGCCCTGTACTACGAGTTAGAATCACAGAATATCCTGAACTGGAAGTAGCCCATAAGGATCATCAAATCCAGCTCCTGGCCCTGCACAGAACACTCCACAATCCCACCACATGCCTGAACACTGCCCAAACACCAGTTTTGGGGCTCTGACCATTCCCTGCAGCAGGAGCCCCAAAACCTTCACACATTATGGTGGTATTTCTTCATTTCTATTTCTAATTTTCTATTTTTTTCTATTTCTATTTTATTTCTATTATCTATTTCTGCATTTCTATTTTTAATTGCCCAAACACTTTTTGAGCTCTGGCAGTTTCAAGGCTCTGAACATTCCCTGCAGCAGGAACCCCAAAACCTTAACCCATGATGGTGATATTTCTGCATTTCTATTTTAAAACACATTAAGCTACTCTGTTTAGTGGCCATGATTTCGCTCATTTTGGCAATTTCTAGAAGTAGCTTCTTAAATTTAAAAAAACCCAAACCAAACAGCATAAAAAATGGCTAAATATGGGAGCTTCGAGGGGTGCTCTGAAGTCCAAATGCAGGCCTGTGTTTGGAAAACCCCACTGTAGCATGTCTTCTTTGCAGGATTATCTGCTCCCTTCTGAGTAGATGGCCTTAAATGAACTCGTAAAACAAATCTGACATTTCTGAAATTATGTTCCACTTCAAAGCAGTTGACCATCACTTTTCCCTCAGCAGAATAAAGGCTGCTGAAAGCAAATCCAAGCGATGCTGACAAACACTGTACCAGTGTTACTGTTATTCCAACAAGGCAGGACTTTGCAGCCAAGTAGTGTCCCTATGAATAGATCAAGGGTGATGTTGTACATAAATGTCTTGAATCGGGGTGATGACATCATCTCAGATGCAGTGGGAGCAAAAATATAAAAATGATCACAAGGGAAAATGTCTGCATTATTCACCATTGTTTAATATCAAAAATTGCAAAGATGTTTGCCTTAAGTTTATATGGGGGAAAATCACCTGGGTCTGAAGTAATGCGTGGGGAAAAAAATCAATCCTAAAGGACAATTTTTCAGAGAAAGCATCATCTTGTGAAGAAGGGGATGAGGTGGAAGAAGCTGCAACACACAGCCAGAATCTAAAGTGAGTTGAAACAATACAGAGGGAAAGGATGGGAGGGAAGGGCTTTTATATGGTACTACAGAAAGTAGGATTCAGATCCTTTAAAATATCCATAAAAGAGATACCCCAATCTGCCATCATATAAAATACTTTCTATACACTTACATGTAGATTTACATAAATCTCCAATCCTGTAGATTTTAATATATGCACTTAGATTATAAATTGTATCTATAAACCAATATAACTATTTCCATAGAGAGAGATAAACCATATTTAGTATTTAATTTTTTTGTCATAAAATTAATTATCTTTCAGATGTTTTGAGAATAGGGGCTTGTTAAAACAGGAGTTGCCACACGCAATATTTCACAGAGGGCTGGGTTTAGATACCTTGCCCACAGGCTGTGGTTCTCCCTGAATTATTTTATGCCCTAAAGCCTGGGTTTGACTGGATTATTTCTCTCCTTCCTCTTACCCCACCCATACCATTCCCCCTTTTTCCTTCCCTGCCTCTCCAAGGTCTACTCATGAGCCAGCTACAAGGTTGAGGGGTACACTGCAATTTTAGTTTGCATCTGGTGTGAAAAACTAAGACTTTTAACACTTTAGAGCATCTCTGTGTGCTGCTTCCTCTCAGGTTTGTTTTCCTAAAGTTGGATTGTTCCAGGGCCACAAGACTGAGTAATCTGGTGATTATTTGCACCTCTGTCCACATGGGTTCTGTTGAGTCATAGAGATAATCCTTCGAGTTTATAACAAGCACACTTTGGAATGAGAAGGAGGGCAGGGATGTATTTCAGTTTGGAATTCTCTGTCAGATACTCAACATTTTATCTTGGATAATTCACATGTAGTGTAGTGCTTTATCCCAGTGTTCAACCTGCTTCTGCTGGAGCGGTGGAGGAGTGCAAGTGGATGCATGAAGATGGATGGCATCAAAAATACTCTGTGAAAGCTGAGAGGAGGCAACAGAGGATTCCTTACAGAGCAGAAATTTTTTAATTAACTGTTCCTTGGAATATTAATAGTAATTAGTTGTTGGGTTTGCTCTCCATATCCCGTTATCCACGCCAGCTCCTCTGCTCAGAATTTCATAGCTTCACAGGCATTAGCACAAACTTGGACAACAGAGTTACATTTTCTCTTGAGCAAATTGTAATCAAGATGCCAAAGGAACCAAATTTCCAAATCATAACTACAGAGGACAGTGGCACAATGCCAAACATATTAGAAAGAAAATTAATTAATTATTCATTATATGTTCTTTGAACAAACTTATGGCTTTGAAGTTTCTATCTTGACTCTTACCTTCCAGAAAGCAGAAAATACTGTAATGCTGCATCTCAAATAACTCGGCAGCAATTTGAGTAATTGTGAGAAAAAGAAACATGTATGAACACAGTGCAGTCACCAGTTTACAAAATTAGAATACTGTTTACTCCCAGTTAACAGGACAAGAGCAAACAACCTCAAGATGTGCCAGAAGAGGTTAAGGTTGGGCATCAGAAAGAATTTCTTCACTGAAAGGGCGATCAGGTGATGGAGTCAACATTCCTGGAGGTGTTCAAGAAACAACTGGACTTGTCACTCTGTGCTCTGGGCTGGGTGACAAGATGAGATTGATCACAGGTTGGACTCAACCTTGGAGGGCCTTTGCATTCTAAACAATTCTGTGATTAGCTGGGAAGCAACTTTATAAAAACAGGGCATGTAGAACACGAGTGAGCATCGTGCCACAGCTACAAAGAAGGCAAAGATCCTCCTGTGGTACATTAGGAAGAGCAGCACCAGCAGGTCAAGAGAAGACCTCCTTCCTCTCCACTCATCACTGCTGTGACCACACGTGGAAATCTCTATCCAATTCTGTGATCCCCATTAATAGAAGAACAAGAATATACTGTGATAAATCCAGTAGAAAGCCACTAGGATGATTAAAGAATTGAATAACCCAACATAAAAGGAGAAGCTGAGAGCATTGGGACTATTATGCCATGAAAAAAAGAAGATTCACAGAATCTTACAAATGTTCAGAGTTAAGGAAGGCAGAGCTACAATCTTCACAATGGTGGCCAATGAAAGGCCAAAAGGGAATGGGCACAAATGGAAATTTAGGGAACACAACGTAAACTTTACAAAAAACTTTTTCTGTTTGGTTGGGGTTTGAGGGTGGTTTTTTTCTTTTTATGGTTAGTTGGGGTTTTTTGTGTAAGTGTGGTCAAATACTGGAACAGGCTGCACAGAGAGATTGTAGAATCTCTATCCTAGGAAATATTTAAATTCAACTGGACAAGTCCCTGAGCAACCTTCTTTAGCCAACCCTGCTTTGAGCAAGGGTTTGGACTAAACCATCTCCAGGGATCCCTTCCAGCTTTGTCTATTGATTTTGGCAGCCAAATGTTCCCGGCAGTTTTCTCAGCTGGGAACACTGGAGTCTGACAGTATAACTATTAACAGCAGATAGGATTCATCATTATTGCTATGTTGGCACTGTGGTGTCATACCCCTGTCTCAAGACAGCCCTGTAGTCTTGTACGTAATTTCTGCAAACTACAAGTGGTTTGGGGTTTTCCTCCTCTTCACAAAGACAATTTATGATGTACAGTCATGTGATCCCTGATGATTGGTCCTATGTGAAGCTATGGTTGGTGCAGAAAGGAAATTCAGAAAACTTACTCATTTCCATGTATTCTGGAGTCAGTCCAGTGAAAGGTTCCAAGATGTAGTCGAGATCCCACTGCTGAGGGTCTTTTGATTGGTTGGTGTCCATTTCCTTTGGCTCAGTTCTTTCATCCTTCAGCTTCCTGAAGAGCTTCTTTAGCTTCCTAAAGGAATTAAATTTCACACTGAACAATGTCTTCTGACCTTTTTACCCCCTGACAAGATTTGGCCCAAGCCCTTGAGCAGCAACATAAAATTCATCTCGTGTGAATTTGGTGCACCATAGGATGTGTTTACACCACATTGTGAAGTTCTGATGCTGCTTATTGACAGGTGACAAGCTGCTGGAGTTGAACCCAGTATTTATTTTTTTTTCTCTCTAGATGCATATTCAATTATGATCTTCCTGAAGTTCAAGCACCTTGGACCTAAATAATACCAAAAATAAGTAATACTCTCCAAAACAACACCCCAAGAACCTCTCCTTTCACAAATTACAGGAAGATAATATAATATTTCTTCAAAATCAAGGATGTGAATTACCATAAAATAGCAAGATTTATACTTTCTTTTGTAGATGATATTTATCTTTCACAAAAACATACGACGTCATTTTATAGTTCTTCACATATGTGCCATATGAGTGGGAATCCAGACTAATTCCAGTGAAGTCCTGCCAGTAGTGCAAGCAGGATTCTCCTACAAAGTCTTCCCCCTCAGCTTGGGATAAACCCTTTGAACTGTAGGTGTGTGGCCTGGAGATGGGAATATCTGGGGGAAGGGGTTTTCTTTTGTACCTCCGGTGAAGCAGAGCTGCCTTTCTCAGACCCCGACTTCAGCAGCAGGGCAAGGCGAGCTGGCAAACACAAGAAAGGCTTTGCTGGGTGGGTTTATTGCTTTATTCCTGAATTTACGCTCAGCCACATGGGATCACTGAGTCCCTACCTCGCTCTGTAGCAGCCTGGAAATGACCACAGTGGCTGAGGAATTTCAACACCCACCAGAGTTTACAGGACACACTTAATTTCATCACCAGTGAGGTGGAAATGGGGATTGGCAGACACTCTTAAATCAGACCTAGATGGCACCAGGCCCTGCCAGTCTCAGGATCACAAAGCTTCAAAAATCAACAGGTCAATCCCATCTTTCATTTCTGGTTAAACAAAAACATAACTCACAAGTCTAAAGGTAATGCCCTCAGTACTTCGGCAATAGTCTGACTAACCAAGAACTTTTGGTGCCCAGAACACGCAGATTACATAGTTTTAATAAAAGGGTGGGGGAATTTCAAATGTTTCACAAGAAAATATTAGATGAATCCGTACAAAGACACTTACCTCCTATATCATGCAAACTCAGACATTTCAAGACACTAAAATTCCCTTTCTCCCCCTCCTCCTTTATGACAGTCCAGGGAACTTGTCTGTGACAGAGGTGATGATGTAGTATTCAGAGGGTAGGAGATTGGGGCAAGACTTAAAACCATCAAAGAAATCCCAGGATGCTCTTCCAACATATCCCAATTAATTTCCTAATGTGAGGGACTCTCAGAGGACAGCAAACAATAAGCTCAAGGCACTGCTGAATTCTGTTGCAATAAAATGATATGAGCTATAAAATGTCCCTCACACTTCTGTGGGCAGATGAGATCGAAGATCATTTCGTTGTCACACTGCAGCAGCGAGATAAAATTTGGGTGTGTTTAGATGTGAAGTCAGTGCAAGTGTGATCTAATCCTTTGGTTAGAGCACCGTGGAATAAAGTAGGGAGTTTAATGCATATACATATGTCCCATGAGAATCCAGTTACTAAAACAATAGTTGTTGGCTTTAATAATATTTGTGAATGCACTAAATCCAGAGCTCAGTCACTCTGAATAATTTTTAATCTGGCTATCTATAAGCCAGGCATGAGGAGTGGCACCTTTAACCATTTGGAGTTCAGCTTTAAAGAGTGCCTGCATGCTTCTTTTTATGTCATTTTTTTTAGAAGTTCAACTGACAGAAAGCAAGCCAAACTAATTATTTCAAATTTTCCACACACACAAAAAAATTTACCTTTGTGTCATATCCAAGCATGTGAAGTTTGAGACCAAACAGAAATGTGTCAGAAAGTTAGAGGAACAAAGATCAGGGATTTTCAGAGTGTTATTCTCCAGCTATACAGCAGTAGGGCAATGAAAATGAGTTTTGCAGAACTCTACAGCTGTGCATATGATTGTGATATTAAAACTGAGTATGCTTTTTAAATGTGGTTGTGTGAAACCTGTTTTTTAATTACTCAGATCAATATTTTTCAACCAGACTGACAAAAAAAAAAGTTATTTCAGCTTCTGATTTCCCACAATGTCGAAGAGGCAGGTTTGCCCATTCAGGGTGGGATTCGGAGAAGTTTTGTGCACATCCAGTAAAGTTTCATGACTCCATATGGATCTGGGCAAACAGAGAAAACTTTAGAGCTGCAGGAGAGCCATTAAGAAAAATGAATGTAGGATCAGAGAGTTGAAAAAAAGCAAACATAGTTTTGTCAGCAGTTAAAAATGACGCTGCAGCTCCTCACAAGAGATTGGGAGCAAACTATTGTGTTAGACAAGAGGTGGGAACATGGTTTAATTTTGCTCTCTGTTATTCTCAATATAACCAATAATTATGCCATTATGCAAGGTAATCAGCATCTCAAGAAACCATAAAATCAAAGCCCAAATCCTGAATAACTCTCGAGCTTTTCAGAAAAAAAACAGAGGAAAATAAGGAAGGAGTCAAACCCCAAGTGCTCCTGGCTGGTCTGTAAGCACATGGTGCACTTAGGTGAAGCCTTATATTAAAAAATCAGGCAGATGACTCAACAGTTGCTCTATTCACAGGTAGCAGGTACAAGAAGGAGGCAGGATTAGAACAACAGGATCTAAATCTCTCAGTCTGTTTCAGAAATTTATGGAATAACCATGTTTCCTTGGAACACTCAGACTTCTTGGATTCTGTGGGAGTTTTAATTGTGTTTGGGATTTATTGGTTTCTTGATAGGTGGAAAATAAAAATAAAAAACAGGAAAGGAAAAGAACCCAAAATAACAACAAATTAAGAAGTAATTAAGAAATAAAGGTGAAAACCAACATTAAAGATAATAGCTATGAAGAGGTGTCTTTAAATGGCTTTTATTAACTCTCTCTATTCTCATCCAGCATAGTTAAGTGAATTTTGAAGTAAGTGATGGAAACTGATGCTGAATAAAAAAGCCAAATCATGGCCTCACTAAATTCAAGAGAAGTTTTACCATTGACTTCAACAGGGCAAGGTTTTCACCCTAAGGGTTTAGCACCAAGGTCAAAGACAGAATAATAAAATAACCACATGGATGTTTTTTCCAATAAGTTCAGAAAAAAAACCAGAACTGAAGAAAAAGGGTCTTAAAGAAACTCTGGGTTAAGGCTTTCTAGCCCTGCAGCCTTTTAGGGTCAATTCCTGTGGCAACAGTAAAAGAATGATGGTAATGTGACACATCTGAGTGAACCGTGACATATTTACATCTGTTAAACTTGTGAATTCCAGCCCCATCAAATACACATTTCAGTTCAAGAGAGCTTAGTTTTCTCTAATTCAAATATTCCCACATTTATGTACTGAGTTTGATATTCTTGGGTGCAGAAATTTAAAAAAGAAATGACAGAAAAGTGTAGGAGACCAGCAAGTCCCATCTATCACAGCTGCGCGGCAGTTCCTACAGAAGCATTAAAGGAAACGGCAAGGATGTATCCACCATGACACCAAAAAATGCAGGGCTGCCTTCTGAAGTTTTCCCCCTCATCCAGCATTGGACCATGGATAAAGCAGAATGAAGGCACTGAAAGATGCTTCCCATTCTTACAGCATTTAGGATTCTAGAGACAACTGATGATTGTTGTTGGCAAACTCAGTTTATCATCTACTTAACAGCATCTTTTGATGGAAAGAGAGAGAAAACGGGACAGCTTTGTGACGTAATGCAAAGCCTTGTGTTTTCTGGTGAACAAAAAAAAAAGATTTTCTGAAAATAATCCTGAAATCTTGAGATTTCAATAAGAAAAAACTTTTAATGTGGGTCTTCTTAGCAGAGAGGTACTTCCACATTACAGATGTGCAGGGAACAGGACCAAAGTCTGAAGAACAAATAACCATTTATGATGGTCCCTTCTGCCTCTCCATATGGGTCAGGTTAGTTGTAGCACCTCTACTCCACCCTCATGAAAACACAGGGAGCCAATGGAAATATCTGACTCTCATTCCCTCCAATGAGACACAAGGCAAAAGGGGGAAAAATGCAGCTGCTGAAACTGGAGACAAAAAAACTGATCTACTTTTCTGTCATGAGAGTACTGTCCATCACAGTGTGCAGCCTGTGCAAGATTAGACCATCCCCACCCGCCCCTGCCGCCAAAAAAAAAGTACAAAGGCTTGATCAAGACAGATTTCATGGGAAGGAAAATAATAAAGTTATTGGTAGGAACAGGATGATCTAACAGAGGAGATGGGCTGTAAATGACGTCCAAGGAAAGTAGTAGGACAGAGAGAATAGGACACACTAGGATCCAGATGAGAAAGCTGGAAGGCAGAGTGAGTGTATATTAATCTATATATCTGTCATCTCATAACATCAGTGTGTATAAGTACAGTAGACTACATGTGAAACACAGCCATGCCAGAACTACCTTGCAGGAATACCAGGCTAATTCTGGTTAAGTGTTCAGTAAAGTACTGTACTTCTCTTGGTGCAAACAGGCCCAGTGTGAAGGGCCAAGGCCTACAGATATACGCATGATTTCCTTGAGAATGCAGACAAGCAAAGAGAAACCAGATATCTTATTTCAGGATGACAAGATAGCATGGTGACTGAAATGAAGCATCTATCTAGGGAGGAGAGGATGAAAGTATGTTTCTTTCTAAACTGTTTTAAAAATTGAGGCCACCATCGTTTGTTGGCAGAAGGGGAGGGGGGAGCAGAAATGAGGGGGAAAAATGGGATGAAATTGTCACATTCTTGCAACAAAGTGAAGGAAATGAAAAATAATTTGACATGAATTTTTGTTTGGACTGGATCAACCCATGCTTTCATGAGTCAAAAATAATAAATACAGTATTTCTAACATCATAAAATCACCATTAAAAAAGTCCAGTAGCAGTAAGTTTTTGGAAGACGAGAAACAAATCACCCCAGGTTTACACTGAGAAAGCTTTAAGCCTTCAACATGTCAGATATTTTGGGAATGATTTACCACTCTTTTCTCAAAATAAAATGTAAACTCAATGAGATGTAGACAGAAAACAGGCCTCCCTATTGAACTTTGACACATGAATAATGAAACCATCCATAATCTACATTTGATTTGTTTGGGATTTTTTTTCCTCTCTATTTAAATTCCTTCCAAGGAAAGTAAAAAATTCTTGCTTGGAAAAGGGAGGAAAAGGGCTCATTTTAAATATGTACTATTTTCTATCTTTTAAGTATCACTTGTTTTGGTTTCCAGTTAACATCTTTGAGGCCTTCCTTATGGATGTGACCCAAATCTGCTGTCACCAGAGCTGAAAGATTCTAATTTCAGTGGAGCTGAGACATCTGAGCCAGACTCCTTGTCTACTACAACATTTCACAGGCCACTGCCACCAAGGAGCAAACCTCCCAAGAGGCAGGAGCAGGACATTCTCAGTGGATTCTCAGAGCCTGAAGATCCCCTTGATGCTGGTGACAGATGGAGAGGCTTTTCCTGCTGTATTTGGAGCAGAGGACTGTGCACTAAGAACTCTGTGGGAGCCTCTGGGCACTGTCAGCATCTCTCCCATGCTCCAGCATCACACTGTAACATACTGACGCACAGACACCTTGGAAATGTGTGGGTTTCATCTGTAACCCCCTAAAATAGCCATAGATCAAGTAAAAGGTTTGAACATCTTTTATGAGCTATTGCTTTTCCTCATATTAACTCTCCTCCACTTTACACTGATTTGTATTCAGTGCTTCTATACTGAAAGCTTCTCTAAAACTTCCTAAGAGATCTATCATATCTTCCGTGTTTTCACAGGTTTCTAAAATTAATTTAAATCAATTATTTAATATATCCAATCACTTTCTTTAAGCCATTTACTGCAGGTATAGCCAATTATTCAACATAAAATACCGCCAGATCATTTCACCACAACCAAAAATGTGATTTATCATCACATTCAATTAGAACCCACTGAAGGCAGTGGCAAAAGTCCCATTCAGCTGAATAAGGATCAAACCTTTCATTTACTGTGGCATGGGAATAATGCAGGGTAACGGAGAAGGCTGGGCTACATACGGGATTCCGATTTCAAACAGATTGTTTTGAATCAGTTGTTTTCCAAGCATGATGATGCTCAGCTGAATGCAGAGTTCCATCAAACAGCCTCCTGGAGCACACTGTAATTAAACAAAACCACGGAGTGTGAAGGGATCAAGGGAATTAATCTAAAAGCACCCACATGGGAGAGCTCCCAATGTCTCTGTGTCCTGTTGCCCCTGCCACCAATTTGTGTGGGAGCATGGAGCTCATCGATCACTGCAATTCTGAGCTTGACAAGGTATTTCATCTCCACTCATAAAACTGTATTATGGAAAATATTCAGAGCTCTGAAATAACTTACTCTGCCCTGGGGCTACCACATTTCCCTTAAAAATATTTACTATATAATCAATGTAATAAACATAATGCAGTTTCACCAATATTCCAACCAGATGGCTCCCGGGGTGGGGGGGGAAGAAAGGTTTCAATCTTTCAAGGACTTGTATGTGAGATTTGTTGTAAAACCTTGAGTACATCTATCAGTTTTCAAGGGAATACGCACAGCAATTAAAGGGAACACTGAAAAAAAAATGTATTTTTATAGGCTGAGCACAAAATGGCAAAGGGTTTTTAGGCTATTAAAATTTCCAAGCTTCTAGTCATCCACAGAAGAAGCCAGATTCAAGTTTCCCAATGAATTCAATCAAATCATATAATGCTTTTGCTCCAGTGCCCAGTTGTAAAGCATAGAAGTGGTGAAGATTTAACTACAAGAGACCGTGAAATACTCAAAACTGCAGAAAGAAAGGGTATAAAGCTGCCTTAGATGGAAAATTTTGATTTTGTCTACTTATGTTTAAGATTTAACTTCTTGTTTTAATGTATATTGTCTTTTTCCCTTATTGACAATACACTGTATAAATATTTCTCTGTGCTAAGGATTTTTTTCTGTGTTTTAATTTCACATGCACTTTATTTACCTCTTCCATTCGATATCCTTCAAACACATACACATAACGACCAGGACGGCCAACAAACCTGAATGCAAAAACAATTCATGAAATAATATAAAAATAGGAAATATGAACTAATATAACAGCAGGAAAATAATCCAACCTTAACACCATAATTTTTCATTCACATTAAGCAAAATATCTCAGCAGTAGATTCTTTGATGTGAATTTTAAAATAAGACTTGGCATCTGTTCAACTTTGATTATTTAAAATTATTTCAAAGCTGTAGGCCTTTACAATTTTCTACCACATCTTTATAAAATGATTTTAAATTCTTTTGGTGACAAAACAAAATAGCAACAAACTCCCTCTTTGATTAGAGAGCACAAATAAAAATGGGGACACTTAACTCACATTCTCTTGTATCAGAGTAATGCCTAACTGGAATTATTTACACAACTACTGTATATATAACCAAGACTTCTCTGACTACAAAGGGGGAAATAGTGAGATGTGACTTTATAATAACCATATATCACAAAAATATGACCAAAAAAAAGAATCTGGTGATATTTTTCACTGGTGTCTTACAGTCTTTTTAACTACTGGCAATATGTATCATCAATCCTCAAATCAAAGATGCTGACGAGAATTAGTGATTAAGAAACTTTACAATCCCCCAAAGGAACAGAAAAATGGTATGAAACAGAATCCAGAGAATTTTTTGAAGAGTTTTTTGCCAAAGTTTTAGCAAATAATCACTTTAAGCTTCCCATTTAAAAGCATGTGGATGACCTGGTCCCAAAAGACAGTGATCCTGAACCCATAGGAAGTCACACTTACTTAGCAGGACTGCTGAATTAGCTTTTTCATCAATCAGTTCATTTACCAAAACTCAACTTCCAGTTGACTAAAACTATTTCTTAATTTAACCTGATATAGGAGAATTGTTCAAAATGAAGGGAAAGGAATAGAAAAAGTAGTTCTATAATTCTAAGAAAAATAGAGAAACTTTCCTTTGCTGAATGATGCCTCAAGGAAAATTTGCTAAAACATGGAAAGTGAAGGCTTGTAAGCACCACCATTCACTTATAAAAGCAATACCCTTTTGGAACTAAAAGAAATTATTTTCTGAGGTGGGGATTATTCTTATTTTAGAAAGAAAACTAAATTGATTGCATTTCCAGGACATCACTCAACATCATGCCCTGCCCTGAAGGAGAGCTTTAAGTAAGGCAGTTTATGATTTTTTTTTTTTTCCAAAGTTGGTGAAGGTGACCAGGCACAGCCAATTTGTACCCGATTTTAAACAGAGATCCAACTAACATAAGCATGTATATAAAAATATAGATAAATGAAAGTCTACATGGAAAGGATATTTATCCTACCTTCCTTTAAAAAAGGCAACATAAAAAATTGGTGCATAAGAATTCACAAACTTCAATAGGAACGCCTTCAAAATCAATCTCTCCTCAAATGTTTTCTCTGTTTTCGGTATTTCTGGGGGAAGAAAAAGAAATTAAACCAGAAAATTGAATTATCAAATATGTCAAAACCCCTGAATCTCCAAATACACACAAAACCCACAAACCAACTTACAAACTTTGAGCTCATACTGATTTTTTTCTTTTGTACCTCTAGTTTGTATCAAAACACAGTAGGTCTGTCACTGAACCCTGATTTCCAGAGAGTCTTCTCAAATTTCCAGATGGAAATTGAAGTCACTTAGATAAAAACGTTAATAATGACAACATAATGAACTTGTTTCTCTGATGGGCCTCTAAGATCTTATCCCAAATTGATCTTAGGTGTTTATCCAATACCCTGGTGACTAAAACCCAAACAGATTCTGAAATATGGAATAGGCTTGACAATATATCACTTTTCCGGCCTCTTTCCCTCTCTTACTGAGACACCTGGGCAGACAAAATGTCCTTGCTCTGCCCCAGGTCATGTGAAGTTTTAGCACAGAACTCCTCTATCATTTACTCTGACGTCTGTTATTAAATACATACATTTTAATACAAATACAAGTATTAAGTATATCTCTTTTCTTCTAATAATGTATGTGGGTGGTAGCGTGGCCGAGCGGTCTAAGGTGCTGGATTAAGGCTCCAGTCTCTTCGGGGGTGTGGGTTCGAATCCCACCGCTGCCAGCACAGAACTTTATGATCTAGATCTAGCTGTAGATGTTGGGTTTAGTTGGATTATAGGTTAGACAAGATGATCTTCAAGGTCTTTTCCAACCTTATCTATACTGTGAATACTGTGTGAATTTTAAGACTAATCGATCAAAATAATTATTGTACATTTACATGGTTCTCCTCCCAGTTATCTGGAGTTTAAGAGGAAAAACCCCTGGATCTTGATATTCAATTGCACAAAGAAAAATCAATATAAATATCTTTAATTCATACAAGTACATGTGCAGTAACATACACAATATGTCACACAACTGAAATAACTGAAACATTAATATTTTCAATTTGTGAATGATGAAAGTAAACTACTAAGATTTTCGACTAGAAAAAACACGCCTTCTTAACTTCATGTATGCAATCCTTCTTTTCTATTATGAGAATGATAATGTGCTAAACGCAAACGCAAGATCCTTTTTCAATAAATCATTAATTGGATTGCTAATTTCCATACATAAAAAAGTACATTTTTTCTAATTCTGTACTTTTAGTTTACTTTATATAATTTGTAAAAATGTGGTTTAAACATTTTCAGTATTTATTACTCTGTTCCCAGATTTAATTTTAATTTCCATGGAAATTTTTGAGTACCAGAACATAGAGAGCCTTTTCAAATTGGCATCAGAATCCTCTTTTAAATATTCTGTAGGGTTTAAACTGGTGTATTTCTATGCTCATCCTGAGCTCGAACTAATGTGAGAGCAGATAATTTTATAATTAATTTTATTATTCTTGGCTGGATTTCAGTGGCACAACGGAAGGGTGGAATAATAAGCAGATCCAGAGCTCTGGCTTCAAGGATTTCATTACAAATTATTAGTAGTATTTTTAAAAATACTTGCACAGCTTTGTTTTGGGCACGGTTTGGATGTCTTGTTTGCTTTGTGTTTGGGGGCTTTTCATTAAAAAAGCAGCATGATGGGGTTTCTTTCACTAAAGGAACAGCAAACCTAATGAGTCCCCCCTGCCTGGTTTGTTTTTTCTTTTTTGTGATACTTGAAACCAGATTTTCATGAAAGAGAAGTACACAGTCTGACAAGCCCTGAAGAATCACTCACCTATATGTATAGAAAAGCTTAATTAACCCCTCCAAGCACTTGAATTTGTAGATGATCCCATGGTGTGCATAGGCGAACTCAAGGCAACAGGAGTATCAAAGAACAGCGGTGCAGCCACTAATTTGAGGGAGAAAAGTCCCAATCTTTGCCTCACGGAGAACCCCTCCAAGGATGAGCTCAGCCTCTGGATGAACATTTGCACACCTTATATGGTCCCAGAGGCTCACTCAGCTCTTCTCTCCCTCCCCACACTCACACAAGCTATACCATATAGCAGAGAGAGGCATGTGTAGAATTTGTTCTCCCGCCAGTCATGTCTGCTGCACAAAAAATAAATCCAGCCAGAAGTGCTGCATTAGGAACAGAGAAAACGTTTCCCTCCCCCCAAAAATTATACACTCAATAAACTGTGGTGGGTTGTGGGTAGCTGAAGCTTTCCAGGTGGAGAATGAGCTGAGCTGAGTGTGGAACGAGTCTTGGCTCCCCAAAGGAGTTTCTACCTTTGTAAGAAACAAACACAAGGAGTTCTGATTTTATCTCCATTTCACTGGTTCTTCCTTGGCCTCAGTGAATTCTTCGCTATTAGGGAGGTGAGGAATTGCAACAGATTTCCCAGAGATGCTGTGGCTGCCCCATCCCTGGAAGTGTCCAAGGCCAGGTTGGATGGGGCTCTCAGCAACCTGGGATAGTGGAAGGTGTCCTTGTCCATGGCAGGGGGTGGGAACTGGACGATTTTAAGTTCCCTTCCAACCCAAACCATTCTATGATTCTAAGGTACAGGTGAGCACATGAGCGGTAAAACTAGTCTGGCACCGCCTGAATAGTACTGCAGAATATGTCTGTTCAACCTGGGAATACTAGCATACAATTGAGACCTAGACCACTCTGTATGAGCTCCCTGCAACAAAACTACTACATTTTTAAATCCCAAGCACTAACTGAGCAAGTCTTGAGGCAGATCCACGACGTTGATCCCATGATGAATGCATTGCTGTCAGTGCTACTACTCTTGTCCTTACAGATGTAATTTTTCAGTTGAACAAAGATTCAGGTGCACTTGGGGTTGGAATACCAACCTATGTTGTCAAAAACTATTCCCTCAGCACAAGTGTGTTCCTCAGCTTGTCAAGTAACTGCAGTGTGAAAATAGAATTGAGTGTGTTTGCTCTGCTCAGCAAAATGAAAGTTCACAAGTTAAGGAGCATTTATCAGCATGCGTGAATTGTAATTTTTTTTTAACAGTTTGATTGCATTTGGCATCTGAGCTTACCACTGGAGAAAGCTGCCTTAATGAACTTTCTAACTCTTGTAATTTGTAGCACTAGAGATTATTTTGACTGGATCCCTCTTAAACAAAACATCTGATGGTTGATTTTTTTTTTTGCCTCTGTCTTTAATAGTAAAGACAGCTGCTTACATAATGAAAGGTCTCTTCAAGGGTCTCTTGATACAGTCGATAGAGTCACAGAATCACAGAATCACAGAATATTATGAGTTGGAAGGGACCCACAAGGATCATCTAGTCCAACTCACCATCTAACACCCGTAAAGAGACCGAGAGCACATCGCAGAGCATAACACCAACCTAGATCCCTCACAGTCTAGCAGGCCACTCCGAGTCGATAGAGATGAGGAATGGTTTAACCCCTCTTTACTACAGGAGGAAGATGTAAGGGACATACTAGTACATCTAGACCCTCATAAGTCCATGGGACCTGATGGGTTACATCCTAGAGTGTTGAGAGAGCTGGCAGATGAGCTTGCTAAGCCTCTCTCAATCATCTATCAGAG
>WEKX01028425.1:339150-371274 GCA_013390025.1 Pitta sordida | reverse complement strand
GGGGAAAAAAAAAAAAAAAAAAAAGTTTTAGTTGCTTAAAGAACAAAAATATTTGCTTTGCAAAAGCACCAGGACTTCAGAAACTGTCAGTTGCCCAGATGTTTTTAAACATCTGCTTAGACACAGATGGAAAAACGCTCCTTTAGGAGTCTTCATTGTCTGTGCATCCAACAAGAGAAAATTGAGGAGGGCTTGTAGGGCTGCACAGTGACTGAGAGCACAGTTCTCACTCCCCAGACAGTCACTGGGAGGAAATGGTTCCCGTATCTTCACAGCATTTCTCTCATTCCTGGAAATACCTCTTTTGCCCAAATTCCAGACCAGCCAGCCACCTTTTCTTCAAGTGCCCACTTTGGGTTTGTTGTCACTGCCAACATTTCATCTGGCCAGTTCTCCTCCCTGCTATGGCAGAAAGTCTCTTCCCTGAATATCCAAACTAGTCCATCAAGGACTGAATTGCTTAGAAACAGATGTGAAAATTGGCTGCAGGAAAGGTCACCTACTGAGCCTGGTATGAATGAAGACAAACAGGAAAGCAAACTAGATCTGAGAAGGAAGCTATAAAACCCCGTGGGCTACACTGCTGCCTTCATCCAAGTGGGATAACAATTTAATATCCAAATAGCACTTTGGCTCCCCAGTAGGGCTATTCTGGAGTCAAGTATTACACCATGTGAGTAAGAATAAAGTCCAGAAGGCAGAACAGGCTGAACTCTTGTGCCACGATTTGGTTTTCTGCCTTCCTCTGACTGAGTCAAACGTGCGGAACACAAAGAAAAGCTCCAGTGATGGCACTGATCCATGCCACTCTTATCCCTTCCAACAGCTACCAACATTTTCATCACATACTCAGAAATCTTTGCCATATGTACCTTTTGAAGGCAGAGTTTCAAAACTGTGGCATATGTTATTACAAACCACACTCAAGCAAAGCTTGTAGATGTCCAGCTGAGCCCGGATCTCCTGCTGCCACTGATCTTATGAGGCAAAAATAAGACTTGTGAACTTCCGCCCTAAAATCCATGGAAAAGACAATGCTTAAACCAAGGCTGGATCTGCTGCCCCCTCTGCAGTCCATTGAGGCTTTGTGTACAACAAAAGAGCTGTGACCAGATTTTAAAGCATCCATAAATGAACAAAATAATCCTTGGAAATATTTGGTAATGTAAAACACCAGCAACTGGACAAGAGAAACAAACCCAACGATTTCTTCAACCTGCATTTTTAACAAAATAAGCCAGAATGAAAGGAAATAAAAAGCAAAACAGCGAATTCATGGAAGTGAAGTACACAAAATAAATACAGGAAGAGAAAACAAAACCAAAGATTTGACAAAAGGAATACCATTAACATCTTCAAGAACCATCAGGGAAAGTATGGGATGTAAAGCTGTGGGACAGAACACAGCAGCACCATTCTACAACAATGTGGCCATTTCCATGGAAAAAGGCCTACGGATTTGGGACACCAGACCCTTTGGGCCTGAAACAGGGAGTATTAAAAATTCAACAATCACTTCAGCAGCAATAAAAACGGCAATGTGTGTTTGTCTGTGTCTTTTCTGTCTGTGTGCTGTATGTACACATAACCCCAAGCAGAACTGTAGACAGGGGATGGAATACTTAAGAGAGTGGTGAGGTGGACAGAGATTTGGGGGTATTAGTGGATTGCAAACTCAACATGAGCCAGCAGTGTGCCCAGCCAGTCAAAAGGGCCAATGGCATCCTAGCCTGCATCAAGAATGGAGTGGCTAGTAGGTCAAGAGAGGTTAGCCTTCCACTGTACTCGGCGCTAGTTAGACCACACCTCGAGTATTGTATCCAGTTCTGGGCCCCTTAGTTCAAGAAAGATGTCGATGTGCTGGAACGAGTTCAGAGAAGGGCAACTAGGATGGTAAAGGGGCTGGAAGATAAGCTCTATGAGGAGAGGCTAAGGAGCTGGGTCTGTTTAACCTAGAAAAGAGAAGGCTCAGGGGTGACCTTATCGCTGGCTATAACTTTCTAAAAGGAGGTTGTAGTCAGGCTGAGGCTGTTCTTTTCTCCTTGGTCTCTGGGGACAAGACGAGAGGTCATAGTCTTAAGCTTCAACAGGGAAAGTTTAGACTTGATATTAGGAAAAGGTTTTTTACTGAGAGAGTGATCCGGATTCGGAATGGGTTTCCCGCAGAGGTGATTGACTCGCCAACCCTGGAGATGTTTAAGGGTAGGCTTAATGAGGTGTTGTGCGATATGATCTAGATGTAGAGGATAGGTTAGTTGGATTATAGGTTGGACTAGATGATCTTCAAGGTCCTTTCCAGCCTTATCAGTACTGTGATACTGTGATACTGTGATAAAATCAAGACTTCATCACCCATATATGCATTTAGTGCTTACAGATAAAAACAGTCTCTGTGAATAATAGACCAATTTTGTTTCCTCAGTACAATTCTATTTCACAGAGTGACAACAAGCTTAATTTTTCCGATTCCTCTTTAACTAATCTAGCAGAAAAGAAGGGAAACATTACATAAAGAAGAGATTCTAGGAAAGCAGAACTGGCTTCAATTTCAACCATGGCTTGCAAGTTATGTCCCGTAAGAGCTTACATATAAATAATGCTCAAAATATTCTAAAAAAATCATTGTGGTCACTTCACCAAATGATGAAAGTAAGCCTGGTTCCTCTAGTCACTCACAGAAGTTGAAAAATTAGAGCCCTACATTTTACATTTCATGAACTGTAGTTTATAACCCTTTATAAATCTCCCTGAGATGTTACAGCAAGCAGGGAGTGTAATACATAGCCTATGGTTCAGGAAAGCACTTTAAGCTCATGCTTAGGGCAGATTTAAACATGTGGTTAAAGTCAAGAGCACATGTAAGCACCTTGTCTGCAAAACAATTACTTAGAAAAGCTAAGGCAGGGCTATATGTTCAGTCATACTCTATATTCTAAGTGAAGTCATGACCAAGGCCAGTTAGAAGTTCTGTCTAAAAAGCAAATGCTTAGTGTGGCCTCAGGATGGTAAACTAACTCAAGGTGTTGCAGGTACACACATATATATGAAAGACACACCTAATATGTACAGAAAATATAATTAATATAACATACATACATCTTCATAAATACATACTCTAGTGTTTCTCACAAACTGGAGGTTATAACCCTGGCTTCAGATTTTTACTTCAGGGTTCCACTCCAGATGCTCACCACAATGTTTCTCACACCTAATGAATGTGCAGAAATGCAGATTTTGTTACCATAAATAAAATCAACCCGAAGTTTGCTGCATATCCCGGCATACGGTCACTCCACGTCAGCTTCTCCTTTTCTTCCTGGAAAACATACAGACAAAATAACAGGCATGAAAGAACTGGGCAATGGATGTATTAGCATTAGTAAGATTTGTTGTTGAAAAACATCCTGCTGTGATTTTGAAGACAATTATGTGATGCAGAACACTGCTATTTTAAACCAGACCTTAACTGGAGAGAAAAGAGGGTAAGAGAGTAAATGCAACATGCAGAAAATGTCTGCAAAAATCAGAAAATATCCTATGGAATTATGATTTTAGTATTTGAAAAAACATACTGAGCTCTTATTAAATTTCATATTAGAGAAAAGCCTTGAGACTCACCTAAATTTCCATTTAAGTAAAGCCAGATTTAATCATTTATTTTAAATTGCTTCTTGAAAAACTACGGAAGAATAGGGCTTAAGATAGAAATCATTATAAGAATGCTGATTACCACTGAACCTTTTTTTTTTTTTGTCTAAGTGTTACATTACACAAATGTAAATTAGATATTTCATGCAAGACACCTCAAACCTTCTCCTGGTTCTTGTTCTACAGGAAACTACAAAAACAAGTCCTCTCTGTGTTCTCTGCTGCCAACCTTGTTTTCCTCGTGGAAAAACAGCATCTGCCTCCTCAGTGCATAATTTAAAGCAACTGTGATCAGTGAAATCTGGTACGTTTTTATTCTCCCCACACAAACTCAACTCCATCTCCAGCCACATGTACATCTAAAGGAGATATTTGAAGGTGGATTTATGTAAGAAATATGACTCCCTCCCCTCAAAATAGGTTTCTTCTAATAATAATAAGGTCACTACTTTGTTTAAGTTAAACTAAAACTGTATAATCAAATTAACTAAGGACACAAAGCCAGCTGCTGTTTGTATTTCTGTCAACCATCATTGCTGTCCCATGGACTAGTACTGCCCTTACACTGGAGTTAGCCCCAGAGTTATTCTGAATTTAAATGAGTTTAAATCAGATTAGAATTCAGGTCAAAGGTTTCCAATAGACCCTTTCTAAGTCACAATTGTCCTCAGATAAACATAAAAATCTGGGAGCATTAGGCTATGCATCAAATTTTCCCAGAGAAACACGAGGAACACGGCACAGAAATGTAGACATGATTTTTTCTTAAGGAGTTTACTGGGATGTGGAATTATACCTAAGACACCATCCTAACACATCCATGGCCACTGTGGTGGTGCCTCAGGTGTGTGGGAAGGAGCATTACTCAGCATTCCCTCTCCTGAGCTCAGCTGTTCAAACACACAAGCGAAGCACGTCTCCTTTGGGAGAGTGTTGGCAGGACTGGGCCAGAGCAAACTCAAGCAGAAGCACAAATAATTTGGCCCAGTGGCTGCAAGTACATAAATACTCCATACAACACATAAATGGAGTCCATCATGTAGCTGGAAGGCTACTTGAAAAACCATTTCTGTGAAGGAACAGATGCATTTCATTTCATTTTGGCTTTTACCACTCAGAAATTATACAGGACATAAAGTAGTTCTAAGTGATTATACTCCAAGAAGGCCTGAAGGACACCATGTTTTACAATTTCACTGGGGGAAAAACACTAAAGAAGCAAAACAGCAGAATGAGTTAATGCCTGCCAAAGCAGTTGAAGGAAAGAAGAAAATATTTTACAATCATAGTGAGGTAGAAAGAGAGAATTATGATTTATTTTAAAAGTTACCAGGAAGAGGCAAAATGACCAAGAAAATTGCTTTAAAAATGTCTCTAGCAGTAGGAATTTAAAAAAAAAATAAATTGTAATATCAACATGAAACTTTTACATGTGAATCGTGGTTGTCAATTCCTGAGTGGAAAAGCAATTCTTTTTCATGTTTCAGGGTTTTTTGATCACTATTTCAGGTCATGTAAGACATTTACTGTATTTTGAAACATCAGTAAGAATTCTGACATGGCCTACTGGCTTTCCAAGCCAACAAAAAACTCACATGCTGGAAGGCTTCTAAGACAATGGAGACATCTGGGAATATGTTAAGAAACAGTCATCCATTAGGAAACAGAAATAAAAATTTGCCCTGTTTGCTTTACCCTCCTTTTCTTTATTTTTTTTTTTAAAGAACGGGGTAGTTAAAAGAAAGAATAAAAACATGGCAAGTTGAGCTATGATTGACATATTTAGAGATTAATATCAGAAGCTAAGATGTACCCAAGCCTACCTTTTTAAGCATTAAGAGATACTAGGATTAATTCATTTAAGAATGCAAACTTCAGAACAATTTAAGGACTGAGGTTGTTAGAGTGTTTGCCTTCAGTAATCTCAGCATTAGGAATGCAGAGGCATCTACCACCACCAATCCCTATGGAAGCCTTGGATTTAGCACCTGAATATTGATGAGTTCAGGAACAAAAGTTCCTGGAGTAAAGATTTAGAAGCATAGATGATTATTAACATTTCAATTTATTATAGGGAATAACTAAAGGAAACATGGGCTGCCTCCAAAAAAAATTAAGTTTTTGGAACAGGACAAGAATAATCCTTGGTTTTGAACTGGGTTGGCCTTGGCTGGCTCTCAGTTGTCCACACAGCTGCTCCCTCACTTTGCCTCCTCGACAGGATGGGGGGATTAATTAAGGTGGAAAACCTTGTGAGCTGAGGTTAGGATGAGAAGATAGTTTACCAACTGCTATTATGGGACAAGCAAACTTGACTTAAATTTATTTAGGTTTTCCCTGTATAAAATAGGTTTGATGATCAGGAATAAAACCAAACATTTCAACATCTCCTTCACAACTTCCCAAGGTCAAGTTTAGTCCTTCATTCCTGACTCCTCTACTTCCCTCCTCTAATGGGAAAGGAGGATGGGGAATTGCGGGTGATGGATTCAGTCCATAACAACTCCTCTCTGCTGCTCCTTCCTCCTTCCACCATTTCACTGCCCCAACATGAGTCTTTCCATAGGCTTAAGTCCTACAGGACATACTTACTCCAGCATAGGTTCTGCAGGAGCTGCAGTTTCTTGGGGAAATACCCATCTGCTCCAGCATGGGCTGCTCCACAGGCTGCAGTGTGGGGTTCAACTCCATAGAAGGCCTCTCCAGGGGCATTTCTGCTTGGACATTTGAGCAACTCCTCCCCTCCTGCTCTCACCTTGGTGTTGCAGGGCTGTATCTCCCACATTTCTCCCTCTCTCCTCACTGCCAGGCAGCTTTTTGCCCTTTTTTATATTCACTTTCCCAGAGGTGTCATGAAGACCAGATACATGTACCGTGATGGTGCAAAGACATGAGGAAAACCACAGCTGCTTTTGAACACTGAACAAAGCAAAGCAGGTTCAATGCTTTCCCAGTCTCTTTTTGCAAAGAATGACACAAAAGAGGAAATAAGGAAGATGAGAGAGGAGGGGCTGTGCATGGGAAAGGACAAGTGGATAAAGGAAGGAAGAGAAGATCACTGTGTTGGTTTTGACTGGGGTAGAGTTAATTTTCGTCCCAGTGGCTACTGTGGTGCTGTGTCTGCAGTTTGTGCTGAACACAGGGGTGATAATAAAGAAATGATTTTTGGTTTTTTTGAGCAGGGCCAAAGCCTTTGCTGCTTTTCCTACAGCTGCACCGTGAGGAGATTGGGAGTGCATGGAAGGTTGGGAGGAGCCACAGCTGAGACAGGTGATCTCAACTGACCAAAGGATATTTTGGACCACAGGAAATCATGATCAGGACATAAAGTGGAAGGAAGAAGACCTTTGAAGTCTGGACCTTTGAAGTGATGATATTTGTCCACCCAAGTAACCATTAATGTCTGGTGAGGTCTTCCTGTCCTGGAGATGCCTGAGCTCCTGCCTGTCCAGGGGAAGCAGTGAATTAATTCCTTATTTTGTCTTGCTTTCTGTGAAGGGCTTTTCCTTTCCCTAATACTGTATTTATCTCAACGGACGAGTTTTCTGACTTTTGCCCTTCTGATGCCTGATCCCACCAGTGAGGCTGCTGGGGCTTGCCAGCTGGCTGGAGTGGAACCAGAAATGCCATCTTAGTCTGTTCTCTCTTTCATGTATGCACTTCCTTTAGCCTTAGGTGACTTTTCCATGAGTTTGCCACTCAGGATCACTGAGCCAGACAGAGGTCTTAACACATCCAGCTACTACGCCAATATGAGAAGGAAGAAAAAGCTGGATGAAAACATCACCGAGTTACTTTGCACGGCAAAATAAATATACATGGCAAAAAGAAAAAAAACAACCAAATTTTGAGTTTAGCTCAGTGGAAAGTTAGCCTCTGTTAAGGCTCTTGGCAGGAAAACCAGCTCAGTAAATTCACTGGATATGCCCTAAGGCGGCTGGTCGTTGTCTCTGGCAATAGCTCCATCTAGCCGCTGTCAGACTGTACTGAGGGGCATGGACAGCACCGGCCACCGAAACATTCCTCCCGCACGCTGAAACGAGCGTGGTTGAGTTGGCTGGTGGGATCACCTCCCAGGTTTCTCACAGGACACGGCCCACAGCCTGTTCTAATCAACAATGCGCAGTGCAGAATGTCACCTGGAGTTTATCCGGGGGTAGGACATCTTTCCTGAAGGCGAGTAAAAACAACCAGCCAGGCATGGGATGTACCTAAGCAACCCAAGAGTTGCAAGAATTTATTGGCATGATATACATGGCAAAAAGACCTGAACAAGATGGAATGGATCACCTGGACAATCTCTATGACAGATAAATTACACAAGAGAAATTGCAGTGTAGGGAAATATTTATATTCAGACAGAAAACCTCACAATAGAAGTTAATTTTCTTTCTGTGGTGAAGACTAAATTAAAAACTTTAAAATCTCTCTTGTTTTCTTTGAATACGGTGAGGAGTTTGCAATGGTGTTGGAAAAAAAAATCACTTGTTCAGTGTGCAGTACTGTGTTCCTGTTTTAATGTTTAATGAATAAGTTACTTGAAGAGAGACAATTTTTTCCTCTAAGAAATAAGAAATAAAATTGAGAAAAGAAAGAAAAATAAAATTAAGCACCATCTAGATTTTTCTAGATGGTTTTTTACCTCAAAATTTACTTAATTGGTCAAAGATCCAGCATATCCATTTCTGCATCCTCGGGCTGGGCTTCTGAGCTATGGAAACCTGGAAATGCAGTTGGACAGCACCAGGCAGCTCTGTGAAAACAGTTCTCAGTTTCTCTCTGAATTAAACCACAGCCAGTTTGCTCAGATCACAAGTATTTCAGATATTTATTTATTTTTTCCTCACAAGAGAACACCTCCTCAAAGCAGGTGTTTCTAACCATCAGCTGTGCCAGCTCAACCTGCACTTGGGGAAAAAAACAAGAGACTTTCTCTATTCTACATCCTGCTTCGTAACTCCAGTGCTGAAATTCAGGCTTTTCAGTGTGGTTGCACCTGGGCAACCACAATGATTTCACTTGACATGCACAGAGCTGCAACAATTAACTGGAACTTCATAAAAGATGCTCAGGTAAGAGCTGAATACAGGATCTTTCTCTCTTGGCTTCCTACGGTCTTACACAGCAACTGGAAAAATCCACAAAATTATATTTCCAACTACAAAATCCAGAAGATCGTCTCTAAATATGCCTAGGAAGCATCAAATTAGCAACAGTCATTTTTAGAACTGTACTATTTTTAGTAGGTTTCTTCTTTAATATGTACTTTAATACAAAAATTTTATTTTTGTTTAAAAACTATGCTGTCCCAATAAGCATCTAGAAATACCAACTGTGGTATCAACTACAGCCCTTCTTTATTTATGTGACACCCAAAACGTTGCAGGCTCAAGACAAGGAATGAAATGAGCTGCTTCTGAAATAAAGAGTCCCTATAATTTTACTTTGGGCATGAAAAAAGCTAAAGGCAAGGAGAAAAGGATCCTTCAGGACTACCTGGAGGTTAAAAGAGTCATGAGCCAGAAAAAGCTGCAGCACAGACAGTTTTGAAAGACAGTTGATTCCAGAGAGAGAACACAAAAACAGGCACAATCAAGGCACATCAGCATTTCTGGAATCTTGGAGGGGTAATTACTGTATTAGGCACCACTAGACCTCAAAATTCTGAGAGGAAAGGCAAAATTGCTTCCACACTGAGCATCTGCCAAGGCCTGTGTCTATCCCAGCCTGAATTTGTCCCTAAGTGTCCTACCTTCACTCTCCCACAGAAGCTGAAAGAAAAAGCTTTTGGTTTAAAATACATTAAAAGTGAGAACAACATTTTCTTTTCTTCTCACTTGAGAAGAATTTTAAGAGTAAAGATTGTTGTGTTTTGTGAGCAATGTTCTGCTTCAAGATTGCACATAGAAAACAAAATGCCAAGACTCATTTGGAGACAGAAGGACAGCAGAAACTTTAATTAAAAGCTTTCTGCTGTCTTTGAAACATGCAGAATAGCACAGACACGCTGATAACTTTCAGGAGAGCTTAATGAACACATTCTAAAGCATTTGTGGAAGTAATGCAGAATGGAGAGCTATGAGAAGTGTGTGCAAGGATCATGGAAATTAATGAATTCCAAGGCTAAGCAGTGGTATTTTTAACCACCCAGTCTTAATCTCCTTTGCAACCACACAGCTTCCTTGAGATGATTTTTGCTAGAAGGATAATAAATGTATTTTAACAACTTTTTTTTTAAGAAACGTCTAATCACAGCTTGAGTATCTCTATGATGAACAGTCAGTTACAAGCCTTATTAGGTCATTCTTATTGCTAATTATCCTAGCTGTTGAAAAGGTATGGCTTATTTCCAAGCTGAATTTACCTATCTGCATCTTCCAGCCTTGGCATTTAACTGCATATTTGTCACTTAAGAGCACCTACGGGTGGATTATTTTTGTTTTGGCTGTAGGTTCTTACAAAGTGCGATCAGGTCACCTCTTGGCTTTTCTGACAGCTGAGATCACTCACTCAGAACGGGAACAATCAGTCAAACCCACAGCTGGGTTTCCTCCCCTGGAAATGTGATTGGAAGCAAATGTCCCACTGGCTACAACCCTGACACTTGGCCCTTCCCATAACAAGGCTCATGAAAGCATGTGTGAGTAGTCAAATCCCTGTGCCTGAAGATAAACACAACCCTTCCACGTGACCAGAAATATGACGTGATGGTTACTGGGTTAGTGGAGGGTTGTGCTTCCAGTCATGGAGCACAGGGAACCCTGGCAGAGGAGAGAGCACCAGTCTAATCTCTGTCAGCAGACATACTGGCAGAATGGAGGAAAGCATCCCTGAATCCAAGTACTTTCTAGTTCTTATGGGTCTTAACACTATATTTTGAAAAAGAAGGGGAGCCTAGAGAAGCTGTGGATGTCCCATCCCTGGAAGTGTCCAAGGCCAGGTTGGATGGGGCTCTGAGCAACCTGGGATAGTGGAAGATGTCCCTGTCCATGGCAGGGGGTTGGAACAAGATGATCTTTAAAGTCCCTTCCAACCCAGGGTACTTTGTGATTCTATGAGAGAGAGAGAGAGAGAAAGAGAGAGCATTTCACGTCTACATATATACACCTGCAATTAATTCCTTGATAAAAGCTAACTCTGATTATTAAATTAAAACAGAGATAGGAGATGCAGTTCAGAGAATCCCAGAATGGGTCAGGTTGGAAGGGACCACAGTGGGTCATCTGCTCCCACCTCCCTGCTCCAGCAGGGTCATCCCAGAGCACGTGGCACAGAATTGTGTCCAGAGTGTTTTGGAATATCTCAAGTGAAGGAGACTCCACACCCTCTCTGGGCAATCTGTTCAGTGCTCGGTCAATGCACGTGGAAGAAGTTCTTTCTCATGTTCAGGTGGAACTCCCTGGGCATCAGTTTGTGCCTCTCATTATAACAAAGTTTCCCAAGATGTGTTGAATGTGACCATTTTGCCAGCCATGCCAATACTGATGAAATAATGATGAAGTGCAACAATCCAACTGAATTTCTTATCAGTTTTCCCTCAGTGTGTACCTAGACTGTTTTAGGAGATGGATATGACCTGTAAGGCCTGTAGACATGTAGGGTCAGAACTCAAAATCACATTCACATGTGACAATGCTACTAAGAATTCTACCTCCATTTCAAGGAGAAAAAAATTAATGCTCCTTGCAACAGTTTTGTGGAAATATTTCAATCTGATTCATTTATGTAGTAATGATGGCAAAAGCCTGGAAATCTGCTCTTACTGCAATTTAAACATGTAAAGCTAGACTTTCTTAATTTAATATGCTTTGGTTTCTTCAGAAATAAAAATGGTTCTTTGCTGTATTTAAAGCTTATTTTGCTGTTGATAATGCATCTAGTGCACTGTGGCATATTGCAATCATTATTGTGAAAATGGCATTAAGGTGCTTAGTCTTTATATCACTGTTTAATATCAAGTTCTTCATATTTACATATGGTTCAAGTGAAAACTGGCAGCACTTAGTTTTTTACAGTGACAGTTTAACATATGGCTTCACAAATATGAATTATTTATGCAAACTTGAAGCCATTCAGAATATTACCAGAAAAACACTATAATTTACGCAAACAATAGGGTTACATCTGTAGTCATAAATATTCATTGTTTATCAATGCTCTTTGTAGATGATTAATAAATCATAATGAGTCTGATCTTGAGAAGGCAAAGGGCCAGATGTACAATAACATCTGGTGGGATTTCCAAGGAGCTGACAGTGGTCCACAGGCCTGTCATGGTAGGGAAAATGGTACTGGAATGTCACAAATTAAGCTCATGGATTGAAGGGATACCCTAAAAACCAAAAATGGTGCAGGGTAACTCCTGAACATTCTCAAAGAACATAGTGAAATGCCACACATGGCTTTAAAATGTGCTTAAATAAACATAGTCAAGCGTAAGGAGAAATTATTCTGAGCCATACGTGTGCCTACTTTTCTTTACAAGGCTGAATCAGTTTCATACACTTTTATATTGCCTAGACATGGATCTATCATGCAAGTTAAACAAAGAGGAGTTTCAAAGAGTTGCTGTAGAAAAATATCAATTATCAGCAATAGTCACTAGCTTACACCATCCTGGACTTTGTACCCTGAAATCCAGAGCACCATTACTGTAAGAGTCAGTCTGGTTTCACACATTTTCATGTAAACTGTGAACATCTGATGAAGAATTTAATGGAATAATAAACACAACCCATTTATCCAGTATAATTTTTTAACAACTAAAATTACTTTTTACTAGTTCCCATAATTCAGCAATATTTTAATAACTGGAAGTGATTTGATTTAAGAGTTTCTGTCTGTGAATTATTTTAAGTATAGGACTATCATGTCTATGTAAGTCAGTTTAAAAGATATACAAGCATCCAAATACTTGCAGCACCTTTCCATAAAATATAAAAAGTTCCAAAATCATATTATATTTTGTAAATACAATTCTATTTTTCTCAGGTTTATCTGAATTTTATCTTTAGAATCACCCATTTAATCACCATTATACACTTCAATACAGGCAACTTGCGCCTAGCAGAACTAAGGCCCAAATTTGCAAAGCTCAAATTACAGTTCTTCATGTGGGAATCTTGTAACAACATTTAATAGTCATGTTGTTTTTCTAAACTGCTTGTATTAATCCCTGAATGCAAAGGGAGCTCAGTGTAAAAATTTAACTGAGCATATGATATCAGTTCTGGAAGAGATGTATTTAGTGCTACACTCTGAGGAAAGATGTCCATTCTATGTTCCCTTGGAGCTTGTCTGTCCCAATTCTGTGTCAGTGTCCCTAGTTGGAAGAGTCTAGGCTAAACTTCTTGCTCCTCTGAAATCAAACACAGAATTCCTAGTGAAGGAAGATCTCACCCTAAGGTTTTGGCATTGCACACTTAAAACCCAATTCTCCATTGTCTTACACCACATGAAGTCACTTATTCCGCCACAAAGTGGGAGTAAAAGCATGAAACAAATTATCAGTTTCCTTTGGTTGCCATTTCAAATTTAGCTTTACACAAACTGTGAATGATCACACCAACACCAGAGGAGAGGAGAGAGGAGTAGTGTAAATTTTAGCAGCGCTTTGAAGTTGTTAATGAAAAGTCTGAGAAGCAGAGAAGAATTAAAAGAAGGATGTGGCTATGCCAAATTCTTTCCCTGACTCCAGAGCATTTATTTCCAGTGGTTCTTTGTTAATGAAATTTGAATAGATTTGAATATGCTATAAAAATGAAAATGAGATTGAAGAACATAATGGAAGAGTTTTGCCAATGATATGGAGATGCTGTGCAGAAAAGCGCTCTGGATAAACAGCCAGCAAATGGAAGACTGGAAGGATGGGGAAGGGTACAAGAGCAAGACAGCTTTCAGCTCTCTACATGTCTGCTCCAAAAGACATATTCTGGAGACACAGAGTCCACCCACTTTCTCCCACTGAGTTGTTCTACCAGTGTGTGGAATGTACTGGTGTTAGTGGCATTTCTGCATTATCTCTGTACCCAACAACAGAGAGGCATCAATGCCATGGGCACACAAAGTGAAAGCGACTACAAGTTGAGAAGCAGAGACGCCAGCTGTGGACTGACGCAGTAAGAGAAGAACAGGTGCTCACTAAGTCCTTATTTGTAGCAGGAATAATTGTTACTGGCTTTCTCTTGGCACTGCCTTTCTGAGCCCATGTCCAGAAAATGTTTCTGTTAGCCAATTATGGAGGAAATCTGTATTAATTAGAATCCCATAACAAACACCCTTGTATCTTCAAACACACAACTTCTCCCACAAAACACAGTGCAAGAGTAGAAGAGTTTAGAATAGTAGCTAAGAGATGTCAATAAAACATTAGAAGACAAAAATCAGGGATTAATGGAGTTTGAAGAGTAAATTAAATACATACACTTTGTTACTATGAGTTTTATCTTTAGACTTTTAAGAGCTGTGATTTCAGAGAATTACAACCATCAGGGTTTGAATCAAGTTTCATTTTTCCAAAATGCAAATTCAAATATGAATTTATTTTCGTAAATTATATAGAATTACGACATTATAAAACTGGCAGTCACTTCCTCAAGAATCACAGAATCATTAAGATTGGAAAAGACACTCAACATCAAGTCCAACCTAGAAACAAACATCACTATGTCAACTGGATCATGGCACTGAGTGCCATGTCCAGTCTTTCCTTAAACACCTCTAGGGATGGTGACTCTCTGGCCAGCCTCTCTTGCCAGCCCATTCCAGTGTCTAATCATCCTTTTCTGTGAAGAAGTTCTTCCAACTGTCCAACCCAAACCTCCTTGGTCACTTGCAGCCTGGGAGAAAAGGACAACTCCCACCTTGCTACAACCTCCTCTCAGGGAGTCGTAGAGAGTGAGAAGACAAAGGATGATATTTTCCCGTGTTCCCAAAGCTAGATTTTCAAACCAAAGAATTACAATACCTGGTCATTTGATTTCTTGCTGTGGGATCTCTCTTTTTATCCAACACAGGAGGTGGCGATATTATATTGACCAACATATCTTACCTGCTTCCCACTAAGCCAACAACAACTTCATACAAAGATTTTAGATTTCCCAAATCTAAATATAAGATGGAGAGCTAAAACTGTGTAGCAAACACACAAAGACCTCTGGGGAGTTTCCCACCAGCATCCTAGATCATTTGCCTTCTTTTTTCCTCTTTCTTAAGAAATAGTTGTGCTGATACTTGGCAGTAAAATACAGATCTACTGAAAGCTGCTTTAGAATGCTTCAGTTGGATTTAATATAAAACAGCTGGCAAAATGAGAAACAGTGTCAATCATGTGTCATTCTCTGGAAAATGCTTCTCTGATATTTTCCTACCATTAACAAAAAAGCATGTAAATATATCAACCAGACAAATTTCTGTAGTCCTATTCCAAAAAGAACATTGGAAATAGTGGCAGTATGTACATGAAACTGTGATGTGATATCAAGGCAGAGATCAGTGTAGTGTTTATCTTACATTTAACATGGCAATGACTCTGAAAGTCACATCAATTTGATTTGCAGAGGATGCTAAATTAGGAAAGGTTGTGAAGAGAACAGAGACTTAAATATCAGGTTGAGAAGGCAAAAATCCGAGAGAATGAGATTCAAGCAGGAAAAATTAAGGCTGATAAACAAGGAAAATAATTACAAACAACAAGAATTCTCAGCAAAGTAAAAAGTTAAATAGATTCTTGGGGAGAAATGAGTTACTGTGTGAAAATGAATCTGGAGAGGATAGAAATGGTGGTGATCTAAACTTGGGTCACCTCACATGTATTTCAAAATAGTGAAGAACAATTTCAAAAACTAAAGAACAAGTTTGCTTTTCACCATTTTCACTCATTGTTCACTGGTACACGTGCAGACACAGGAGATGGAGGAAGAAAGATCTCAGGAATCCAGATAAACTGAGTAATTCTCCATTATGTGCCCTTTTGAACTCTAGGACATATGATTTTCTGTAACACTTTCTTTGGTTTAGTTCAATCAGTTGCTATGAATTTGTTGTAGGATTCACAGGGGAATTCTATATTATAAGAAGTACAGGAAATCAGCATGTATTAAAATTAAAAAGTGTTTCAAAAGAAACTTTTGTAAAGGAAATAGATAAAGATTATTCATGTTTGTTGCTAGTAAAAAGTAAGTAGGGGCTTAAAATACTACCAAGAAAACTTTGCCTGAATATTGAGAAGATCCTCAGAACAGTAAATCTTTTAATCCTTCAAACAAGAAAAGGTAAAGCACGGAATCATTCCATAAGGAGGCTGTGGCATCTTCATTATGAAAGATTTTTAAGAACAGCCCAAAGAAACATCTGGCAAACATGACACTGGGTATAGCTTGTCTTGCTTTGGAGCACAGTGTGGGAACTAGATGTCTTCATGAGTTCCCTTCTAAACTCCTGCCTGCCTCCCCCCCGCTTTTTTTCCCCCCTGTAATGCCTATAACCTTTGTGGTCTAAGACTAATTTAAAGTACTGTGAACTTTTTAAATTTCATTTTCCCCTTATGTAGAAAAATATAAAATATTGGTAAATTGCGTGTATTTTCCTCAAATTACCAGTAAGAGAAATTAAAAACTTCACTTCTTCAAATCATATCAACAGTTACTGGTAGGATGTGAGTAGAGGTGTGGTCACACAAGTGATTCTCTCATCATGGAACCACTCACTTCACTCATGTGAGCAAATACAACCCTCTTACACAATTTCGGGGGCACGTCGGCCACTGAAGACATTCTCCTTATTAGATAAAAGAATATTTAATATATATGATGACTACCTGAAAAAAATCCATTCCCAGAATAGAACCAAAAAATTCAGATTTACCAGACCAAGGACTTCATGGCACAAAGTCAAGGCATTAGGAAGCAGGCTGAGCCAACAACTCACACAGGTATTTTCACTTGTCCACAACAGGGCAACTCAACAGAGCTGCCAATTCACACATTGCCACCAATATATTCCATCCTTACATGGAACAAATAGCAAACCCAACAGAGACTTGTCCCTTGACCTTCCAGGAAAAGTCCTAAATTGAAAGCATCTTGTGTCAGGTTACCATGGCCTTGATATCAGGACAAAAAACAGAAGTGCAAAGTCTACATATAAAGTCTTCCAACCAAGACACAACTCTAATAAAATGATTGCTCAGGTGCCCCAGAGCTCCGTGTTCTAAACATAATCGTGAAGACCCAGAGGTTCAGACCTACCAAAATCAGCCCAACAATCCATTCACATCAGCAGCTCACAAAACTTTATCTACCATTGGCTGAGGGAATAAAGGAAATTTCTGATGTCTCAGACATGAGCTCCCACATTACATATTGCCTAAAATCCATCAATATCACTTTTTTTGTCTGTAGAAATGTGTGACAATCTATGGATCTATAACAGAACTAAGACTATATATTCATGTGAATAAAAGGGAATAATTCCTTCAGAATCAAAACCATTTCATTTATGTCCAAATAAGAATGAACATATTAGCAACAGATTAAGCATCTGAAACCTTTTAAATAATTTGACTAAATGTGCAGTATTATTAAGAAAAGATGTGGTTTTTTGCTTGGGATTTATGTCTAGTACTTACTTCACTACAGATGAGCTTCATCAGGCAGTAGGAGAAACAGCCAAAAGAAAACAGTTTGCCTATTTGCTCAATAAATTAACTATTTGCTCTGTATTTTAAAGAAGGTGAAAACTAACAAAGTGTTAATCCTGCCAGGAATGGCCTGTGTGTGGTTGGTCAACTGAACCCTGAAATCTGGTTTACAAATGTCTAGAAATTATACACCAGTGGCAGGTTCAAAGGGGACTTTCAAGTTCAGTGAACGCAAACTCCAGACTTCTAAGTCCAATTTCCAGTATTGCACTTCAGGGCCTTTAGGGGCCCATCAAGGAATTTCAGCTCCCACTTTCCAACTAGTCTCCCAGGACATGGAACCGGGCATATCTAACGTAGATATTCTTCAGAGGAATTACATGAATATCATCCACATCCACCCCTTTCTCTTCCACTGAATTATCCCACTGTCATTACCCCAGGGATGTCAGGTGGCTATTTTTCATGAAAATAAGCTATTCAGAGTTTCTACTCTATATGGATTGCCAGTCTTTGAGTCAAGAATGCTCTCTGGGGCCAATGAGTGGGTAGAATGTTTCCCCAGCAATTACAAAAGAAGCTCTGTCACAACTTTCAGCCCTACAGATTTCTTCTACTCTAGAAATAACCCAGACATCATAAAGCCCCTTTGTCACAGAATTTCTGGAGTCCACATTTTTCCATTCTTGCCTTATTTTTTGGCAAGATACACAATTCCTCTGCCCTGCCTCCCACCAGAAGACTTCTCTAGAGGGAGGAACTGGCATCTCTGCATTAGTGGTTCCCAGAAAATCTATTGATAATTTTGTCTAAATCATTCCTTTCTTAGATTTCCCTTTGCAGGGTCCTCAGCACATCGACCTGTTGGACCAAGTCCAGAGGAGGGACATCAAGTTGATTAGAGGAATGAAACACCTCTCCTATGAGGAAAGGCTGAGAGAATTGGGATTGTTCAGCCTAGAGAAGGAAAGGCTTTGGGGTGACTTAATTGTAGCCTTCCAGTGCCTGAACGGAGCCCACAAGAAGGCTGGAGAGGGACTATTGACAAGGGCCTGGAGTGACAGGACAAGGGGGAAATGGCTTCACATTGACAGAGAGAAGGTCTAGATGGGATACTGGGGAGAAATTCTTCCCGATAAGGGTGGTGAGGCCCTGGCCCAGGTTGCCCAGAGAAGCTGCGGATGTCCCATCCCTGGAAGTGTTCAAGGCCAGGTTGGATGGGGTTTGGATCAACCTGGCCTCATGGAAAATGTCCCTGTTCATGGGAGGGTGGTCAGAACTGATTGATCTTTAATGTCCCTTCCAATCCAAACCATTCTGTGATTTCATGACTCTGTGATGTCTCCATGAAAAGTATGTGATCCTCTCTTAATGAGCTTGCAGCATACATCTCACTTATCCTTATCAAATCCCATTTCATTTGAAGACATTGGCCACTGCCTCTCTGCAAAAATCTGTGTCTTGGCTCCCTCTTTTGCCCAGTCTTCCAATTCCACCCACAGAATCACAAGTTCCACTACAACACACAGGTATTCTACTCCTCTTTTGCTCTCACTGCTCCTTCATGCTTGTCCATGTTGTTCACCAGCTCTCTGTTGAAACGATCATCTCAGACTGGAACATCTCATTGGTAGAGATGGTATTTTGGCACAGAATTCGGTAAAATATCCTGCTTATTTCCAAAATGTCTTTTAGACAAATCCTAATGATAGTAATAAAACTAGTCCTTTTACTCTTCTTTAACCTGGGTGAGACCATAAGGATCAGAATAATGAAGAAAATGGACGAAACAGTTATTCTTAATTTTAAAAAGGGGTAAAAAAGTCCATTCTGAAGAGGTGGTAATGAAAATCTAGGCTTCATAGGTACTTAAGCAATATAGAAAAATATTCACTTATTTTGTCTTTTTTCTCCAAGGGAAGTTTTACAGCATTTAAGGAAAAAAAAAAAAAAGGAGGGAGATATGTCCCAAATTAGGATGAAAAGCTAAAGTGTTTGTTTTCAAAAGTGTTTTTAATTACTGTGAACCAAATGTTTTACGTCAACAGTTATAATATTTTGTTTTGAATTCTTCTATTTTTAAAATCCTTCTAACATAAATTCCATTTTGAAATAAGAAGCCATTTAATAACAACAGTTGGAAACTCCTCACCCTATAAAAGTTGAACTCAGATATTTTATTAAAATCAAAACATGTTTCACAAAAAAATAGCTGCAGTAAACAATATTCTAGTGGAGTGGAGTTCCAATGTATGGCAGTAACATACTGAGCAAAAATTCAGCATTTTCAAATGCAGCCTTATTTTCTCAGAAAATCTTTTTATCTTTTATCAGGAAAAAACCAGTTTCTGCACCACCACAATGGCCATATTTGCATAGAGAAGCTTGAGAGAAAAACAGAAAATCTACCTCATGCAGTAGTAATGGAAGACTAAATTATGTTTTTGTCATAACTGTATTAAGAAAAAACCTCTTGCAAACACTTGAAATTAAAAAGGGAGGAAACATACAGGATAAAGCTGAACTTTAGGTTCTGTATATTCAAAATTTGATGGCATATTAAAAATAGTACTGCAAAGGCCCCACTATGGCTGAAATTCATTATCCTCTTGAATAGAGGGCTCATGGAATCATATAATAGTTTGAATTGGAAGGAACCTTAAAGTTCATCTTGTTCCAACCCCTTGCCATGGGCAGGGACACCTTCCACCATCCCAGGTTGCTCAGAACCCCATCCAACCTGGCCTTGGACACTTCCAGGGATGGGCCCATCATCACAGTTAAATTCCAAGGTGTAGAACTGTTCTGAGAGAACTCTTCTATTTAACTTTATCTCCTTTTAATTGGTGGCTGCATCACATACAATTAGTTCAGCACTCTCCTTCTGTTAATGCAAGTTCTAGTACAACTCAGAGTCCAAAACACTTAGTAGTTCGCCCAAAATGAAGTTCCATGACAGCCACTGATAGAACAGAAGGACATTGTGGCAAATTCTTTTCCTACAGGGATACATCGTGCTGTCAAATAAGTGGATATGTGGAAAACTCACTTACAGTGCAGTCATTTTCCTCCCTATGTGTTTCAGTCCAGAAAAACAGAAAGACGTGGCAGTTACTCCAGCTGGTGCTTCCATTTTCTTGCATACCAGGTATCAGACCTGTTCTGCTCCTACTTGTGAGATTCGAGCTCCTGTTGGATTCTCCAAACGTATGAGGATTCTCGCTTTGCCTACTTTTGTTCACAATTTTATAGATAGTTACACAATAACATTTCTCATTTGAAAGCAGTGCCTTAATCTCCTTTTATGTTTTTACACTTAGCAAAATCCATAGGCTAAAGTAACAATTAACCCTCTGAAGCTCCTCTGCTGCAGATCTCATACACATCTCAATAATTGATACATCATAACCTTTTGAAAAGGGCACTGTGAACTATGATATCATACCTCATCTGCAGCAGATCTTTATTCCGTCCTTAATAGTTTGATAATACTTGTATTAATAAAGAAACGTACCCTGTGCCTAATGCTTGACATAGAAAAAGTGCAGACTCAGCAAAATGTTAATTGTAATAGCAAGTCTCCTCTTCACAGCATCAGCTCATCAATCTGTCTAATCATTAACTTCTCAGCTGTACTAGATTTGTTTGTGCTTCTTCCCCACAGAACTAGGTAAAAACTGAGCTCTAGAGCACGAGCCAGAGGCTTGAGCTGTTTAACACCCATTCAGGAGTCAAAGAAACACAGAGTCTCTACAACAGCATCACGTGCTGGGGAAGAGTTGAGGAGTGAGAGGGATAAGAGGTGTGTGGACTCCCTGCCCATGACAGGGGGAATGGAAACAGAGGATCTTTAAGGTCCCTTCCAACCCAAACCATTGTATGATTCCGTGATATCCAAATGCCGTCACTTAAATGAACATGATGGTTCTTAGCTATTCACACAGCTTCAAGAAAAAGGGTTTTTTTAAAATGTTATATATTCTGAGGTATGTAACTGAACTTCCAGAGTCATAAAGGTGGAGATTTTCTTGGAGGATTCTGAAGATGCTGGTGGACAGATTATAACATGCTTTGGGTCTAGTGCTGCTGTTGACCCAGCAGTTCTTGCCACCACCGCCTTGGACAACATGTAGATCATGAACTCTACAGGTGACTTAGCACTTTAATATCCAACAGACTGCTCTCTCCTTCAAGGCTTGAACCTGGGCTATTTATAGAGCCCTGTGAAGGGTGCCAGGCCACTGGAGTACATCCTTTCCATCCCAAATCCTGGGACAGAAAACACATTTTGTGAGTGTGCTTAATTGCTGTACTGGTGTTAGTGGGCTCTATATTTCAATTTGATGTTTGTAAGTGTGTGTTTCAGATGATACTATTAAAAGGTCCCTTTAGCAAAGGCTGAGACTGACCCAGCGGGATGGTCCTCAGTCAGATGAACTGCAGGGAAATTCGCACAAAGGTCACAAAGGTGCTTTAGGAACAGAGGTGAAGGAATGACAGCTGTCACCTAAAATCAGAGTCACAGAGTAGGGAATGTTTCATTCTCATTTTTTCCTCTCATCCTGCATTCATAAACCTGGGCAAAACAGAAGTTAGCTCACAGATTGCTGGAACTCTGGCTCCAGTTCCATACTTTGATTACTACATATTCCCCTGACTTATGTGCAATGGGAAAAGATTTGTGATGCTTTTCCACATGTGGACCAAGGGGTGACAACATGCTCCTAAATTCATCTTAACTTCTTCTGAACATGCTCACCCTTTCTACTTTAATAAAGAGAAATAGGGCAAAACGAATTCAAATTACTCTCTAACATTCCTTTTGTGATGAAAAAATTCTGAGCCATGCACAATCTGTTTTCTCTTTCTTCCATTTTGGCAAATGAAAACCCTTGTTATCTTTGTTGGCAAGAGCCAATTACTCTAAGTAAAGCCTCTACAATTGGTTCACATTTTCTTCGTGAATATATAGGAAAAAAAATATCAAAACATTCTTTTGGCATTTTTCATCCTTTTTTTTCAGCGCTGGGAGGAAAATTTGAATTATTCCATGTTTTCATAAGCATAAGTTTAACTTGGTGAAGTGCTGAAAATGGAAGTGAATGCTGTTGAACATGGGACAAGAGTTGGTCTATGCTTCTCTTTGAGAGTTTGAAAGCAGTGAAAATATATAATTAGAATTTCAATAAAAGAAAGTTCTTGGATTTTGTTTAAATCTATTTTATCCTTCTTGGGAAAAAAAATCCCTATAGAGTACATGTATGTCTATTCTTATGCTGACAGAATGAGTGTAAATATAAAATCTTGTCATCCACCAATCATATTTTGTGACATTTATTGATTTAGAATGTATCATTATATTGCAGAAATGAAATAGATCCGCTAGTATCTATCAGATTACATATTAGTTGTTACTAATGCAATTGAATAGAGTAAACCCCATATGGATTTAAAAACAGGTCATTCTACAAGAAAGACACAAGGGACTGATAACTGCATAACTTGCTTGACTGGATTCTTACCAGTACAAGAGCTAAAACAGAAAATAGCAATTTAATTAATAAACAAAAATGTTTAATACAAGCTATGAAAATATTCTAGTAGCAAGAGATCAAAATGTAACATCTTAACTCTCACAAGTATAAATAATTCTGGAAATCCAGAATCATGTGGGTTTAAATTTGGGGTTGACTTTCTATAAAGGAAACTCTTCAACATGAACATGAGAATTAGAGAATGCAAAGAAAGAAGTGTAAAACAGCTTGGTTTGTTTTCTTTTGTTATATTGCAACATATGCAGTGTGTCAGATTTCAATTTCAGTTCCACATGTCAATTCAGCATTTTCAGGCAATCATTGAATTGTAAGGTTGGAGAAGATCTCCAAGATTATCGAGTCCAAGTGCTGATTGACGCGTTCACCATTAAACTGTCTTCCCTAGTGCCACATCCACATGTTTTCTGAACACTTTCAAGAATAGTGACTCTGCCATCTCCCTGGGAAGCCCCTTCCAATGCCTGACCACCCTTTCCAAGAAGAAGTTTTCCTAATATCAGATCTAAACTACTTAAGGCCATTACCCCTCATCCTATCACTTGTTCCCTGGGACAAGAGCCTGATGCCCACCTGGCTACACCCTCCTGTCAGGAAGTTGTAGAAAGTGAGAAGGTCCCCCCGAGCCTCCTTTTTTCCAGGCTGAACATCTTCAAGTCTCCCAGCTACTTCTCATTAGACTTGTGCTCCAGGCCCTTCCCCAGCTCTATTGCCTTTCCCTGGACACGCTTCAGCCCCTCAATGTCCCTGTTGCAGTGAGAGACCCAAAACTGAACGCAGGATTTGAGGTGTGGCCTCAGCAGTGCCCAGCACAGTGGGACAATCCCTGCCCTGGTCCGGCTGCCACAGTATTCCTGATCCACACCAGGTGCCGTTGGCCTCTTGCCCACCTGGGCACACGTCCAGTCGCTGTCACCAGCACTCCCACTCCGTTCCCACTGGGAACTTTCCATCCACTCTGCCCCAGCCTGAAGCTGCAGAGGATTGTGATCCAAAGCCAGGACCAGGCACTTGAACTTGTTGAACCTCAGTTAAGCCTTGTGAATTACTCCAGATTTACACTATGGACAAAGTCTTGCTCAGAAACGGTGACATGTAAGTCAGGAACATGCTGGGAACATGAGCATTACTGGAACAATTACAGTTTACAAGCACATGAATTGAATATTTGTCACCTGAAGCTCAGTTCACACTGAAATCATCCATGGATCTTAAGGAAATAAAAAGAAACTAGTAATTCCCTTATGTTAATTGAAAAATTGCTTCTTATAGAAACTTACAGAAAGTAAAATGCAGATCAAGTCAGGAGTGAAATTCCTCCTATTTTCATCTTAACTTCTGAGCTGTTTAATTCACAGTAACTAGGAAATTAAAGCTGTATGAAAGTACCCTGTTTTTTCTGAAAATGACATCTTGAAGATGCACCTGACTACAGAATTGTCGTTTTGGCTCATTTATACCTTGTCTTTCAATCTCCCTTTCATCACCCCTACCTCATCTCGTTCTCGCTTCTGCTACATTTATTACATCCATCTCCACTCTTCATTCTCATTTTATTATTCCCATGGCTATAGCTTCCCCAAGTCCTTATTCTTTAAATTACAAACAAATCCAAAGAGTTATTTTCAGACATCTCTCAAAACAGCCAGAAACATTCACAGGGACAAATGTACCAAGCAAGGCTCTAGTGGGTTCCCTAATAATATTTCTCAAAAAAATTTCCTGCGCTAACTGCTCACACAGAACATGGGAACACCTATGTATATTCTCATATTCAAAGAGCATTCTGCTGTCTCCTACACATCACTCTTATTAGTAGCATCTTAAACAGTTTCAGCCCCAGCACCTCAAATTTTCCACAGGTTTGCCCTTTTCTTCCAGCTCACAACACAATTAACAGTCCTTCATTAAAGTTTAGCAGAGGTTGATCACTTGTCCTGTTACAGAAGTTCTCTCTATAGTTCTATATCAAAAAAAAAAAAAAAAAAAAAAGTTTTATTTCTATTCACCAACCTGTACTGGTTGCAGAGTAACACAGAAAAAGTAATTACCTCTTTCTAAGGAAAGTCTGACTAAGGAGCGAGTCATGGAGCAACTCCATAAAACCTATTGCCGATCACCATCAGAGACTACAAGTTGATGAATGCCTTCAGACTCACCCAGATGAACAAATTTTAGCATTCAAAAAAAATAATTATGTGTAAACAGAAGGAAATCAGCCCTTCTTCTTTGCCTCAAATAAAAATGGAAAGAACTTATACCTCCCATATATCCTTAATAAGAAAACTGAAAGCCAGCAGATAATTTGAACATAGGCACATCTGAGAAGAGTTTTAAGATACAGCAACCCTAAATGCAACCTAAACCTGCCTGACTTTCGAAAAACTTGCTTATCCTCAGCAAGCTGGACAAGGCAAAAATTAGAACTAACAGAGTGGTAAAAATCAGTTCTAGCTTTTCATACTGTTCATGTTGGAGTTGGAGAATGTTAATTTCTAGTTCACTTCAAGAACAAATTGTTCAGTTTTCAAAGGGAGAAGCCCAGTTTTGCACACAGGTTTCTTTGGTTTGTGTGTCCATATCCTCCACAGCAAAAGTAAAACATGTTTGACACCTTTATTTTATTCGAAAACACAAGATGAGAAAAAGAAACAACCAATCAGCGAAGTACCATTTGACTAACTATACCAATTTGTTGGGTTTGGCACTGGAAATACTTAAAACTATGCTCCACCGTTCTTATTTGTGCCACACCACCCAAAGGTTGTGCCAGGACCTGTACTGTAGAACACCATTTTCTCATTGTTTTACTTCCACTGTTTCCTGATATTCACATGTTGTACTCTAGTCAGTGAGAGGCAATAATGCTTCTCCTTCAACATTAAGAAATTTCGTGATGTAAAACAGATGAACTAAGCCTGAAAATTATCATTTTATCCACCTTCTCTAATGGTTTTGGCAGGAATATCTTAAAAAAAAAAAATCCAACCTATATTGACTTCATACCATAGTGGCATACAGGAAAGGGTAACTATGCACTTTAAGATAATTCACTGCCAACATATACTTCACATAAAATCTTTTAAAATATAGGCATACAATACTAATGAGAAGAGCTATTTCTACCCTTCTTCTTCTGAAAAGCTCCACATTCTCATAAACAGATTCATAAAGAAAGGCCATTGAGTAAAAAGCTTACTTAACTAACTTTTAAAGGAAAATCTGGAATCAATACCCTTGAAATCAAATGCATATTGATTGTGCCATTTTCCTCTTCAAAAATAAACTGTCTCAGTAAATTACATGAAGTTCCCCAGTCTTGACACAATCCTTATGACTCACAGATCTTATTCTTTCTATGTCCCGTTAATTTTACTGCTGTGACTAGTCCCCAGTTAGCAAAATTAGTACTGGTGGTAAAACCATGCACATGCAAAAACGTATGAAAAACATCAAGTGTTAATATCCTTTGTTCACAACCTCCACCAGTTCTAGCAGTTGTATAATCACTATCTCTAAAAGTCATCATATCATGCTGATGGATTTTGGCTACAAAGTAATTTCCACTGAATAACTGAAATAAAGCAAGTAACTTCTAAAATATGGATAATGATGGTTTTAATACATTGAAAACCTCTTTATAAATACCTAATTGTAACACTATGACAAATACAGATGCTCTGGGTCTGCTTTCCAGGATAAAGCTTTCCTTAATGCTCTCTCATGCCAGGACCTTGTCTTGCAAGCTTTCCATTTGTAGCTCTCCTTTTGACTCCAGTAAGGGCTCTGGAGAGAGGAATAGCATAATCAAGCCCTTAATCAAATTTATTAAAACCCTCATGATATACAACCCAATTAAGGAATACCTCTCCCTTCCATAAGAGCTTTTTACATTCCCTATAAAACATTTTCTTCCTCACCATATAAAACTTACTGCATGCATTGCTGTCTGTCAGCGTGAAGTATTAGCCTTAGAAATGAAAATGGGGCAATTAAATCTACAAGCTATCGCTGATTTAATTATGAAAAGATAATGCTAATTGGCTGCAGAACTTCAGAGCAACTTTCAATCACGTTATCAGCCACATTTGGGAAACCATGGCAATATTGTGAAATGCTGGTTTCAGTAGGATCTCTCATCTCATTTGTTGGTACAGCACTCCCCTCAAGTGGTAAATGTATTTCTGCCTATTTTGAGTTTTTCTGAGTGGCATTAAACACTAAAAATGTATCCTGCTTCCTTAACCTCTTGCATTCTGTATTAATATAGAGTCAACATTTTTCTTGCTGGTCTGTGTTGCAACTCCTTTGTTTCAGATGCAACCACTATTAATTGTACCAACCACAGACATATATAATAAATATTATCAGCACATCTCTGAAATATATATGACATTTCAGAGCACAACAGCCCTGCTTCTGTCAAGCTGAAGCTCACAAGAGGCAGATCATCAGTTCTGCCATGATCCCTAATCCCATGCCTCATCCACCTCCTGAACATCTTAATTTAAGGCTGGATGATCTAATGAAAATTCTGCAAGATCTTCATTTCCAGAAAAAATAATAAAAGGTTGTTTAACAGTTAAACTGTGCAGTCAGAAATCAGACTTTATATTGGTATAGTCTACGCTCTTCTCCATAAGCACCTCTCATTAACAACATTTTATTTTCCTACATTTTTGGCACTTCTACGCCTTTAAGTACCAATCAGATATTACTCAAATTATTTTTTTCATTTCATTCATTTTCATTCATGAAAATATACAAGCACTCTCAAATATTTTCAGAAACCTATTTACATATCTATTAAACTTGTTTCCTCCTGGGGGACTGGATACAAGAAGGTACACAACAGACATTTATCCACTGGGACAAGCCACCAAGGTGGTTATGGGGATATGGCTCCTGTGTAGGAAAGGCTTAAGGAATGGATTTGTTCAGCCTTAAGAAGCAGAGGTTAAAGACGCACCTGCTGTCAAAAACAGTTTCCAAGGAAAGGATAAGGAACATGAAGCCAGAATCTTCATGGAGGTGCAGAGTGATAAATTGAGAAGTAACAGACAAGTTGCACGAAAGGAATTCCAATCAGAGATCAGAGAAACTCTTTATGAGGTAAGTCCAACATTACAGCAGATGGCTCAGAAAGGCTGGAAATCTCCTCCTTTGGAGACTGTAAAAGCTTGGCTGAACAAAGCCTTGAGCAAACTGTTGAAACATTGGCTTTGCTTTGGTCAAGGGAGTGGACTGGAAGATTCCAAGAGGTCTTGTCTAACCTATATCATCCCATAACTGTGATTAATTTTAATATCATAACTGGATTGATTACCTTTAAAACCAGCCCCTACTGGACAGTAGCCACACTTCGTCATTCCTTTTTTCTTCTACAATCCCTACAATTGCTTTGAAATTCTTTGGTTTGAGTTTATTTGTTTGGGTTTGTAGGATTTTTTCACTTTTAAAAGATTTCCTGTGCAAGATTTAGTTCGACTGGACATTTAGCACTTCTTGTTCACTCATGACATTTCTTTCTCCCAACGTACAGTTGTCTTTGATGAACAACCTTTTTTCATCCTCTACATTTTAGTATTCTGATTGCTTTCACAATCCTCCTGAAAGGCAGGTACTCATCACGTTAGCTCAGTGAACTTATTCATTAAATCATATGAAATCCTTGTATGTGAATGCTTTTGGTGGCGTTCTTGTTGCTGAACTGGGGACTTAGAGAAGCAGAGGGACACAAAAGAAGAACCAGAGGCAAGGAAGTGTTACCTAGGTAGCCAGGTAAGAAAAAAACTGATAGTTTTGCCAGGTGAATAACAATTGCAACAATACAGTAACTAAAGGCAAGTTAAACAATAAAAAAATAAACTTTTTTAACTAGAATAATTTTTGATGAAAATTATTATTACTACCCACTGGTTTATTACAGATACTCAGTTCTTTTCCCACTTAATCTTTTCTTCTCCCAGAAACAGCCTTAGATAACATGTGCTAAAGAAAACATTTTGCAAGGGGTGCTTGGGATTGCATTGTTTCTTTTTTTTTTCTTCATTTAGGCAGCATTCTTCACCTCCTCCAAAGCATCAGATTATGTCTTTCCTTGTGAAAAGCATGCATAAACAGTCCAAACATAGACGCTCTGAAACTGCAGGAGGAATGTGCATCTCCACAATATATAATCTCTTAAACCACTTCTGCTGAACACTTGTGTTCCACCCTCATCAGCACAGGGCGCCTGGTAATGACTCAAATTTTCTCTTCCTCATAAAACTGCAGCCAACACAATTGCCTGGGTTGGCAGTGAAATGCTTCGGTGTGTGGTACGGACTGCAATTATTATTCAGCTGAAGTAGAGCATAGTCCTGCATGAGTTTCATTGTTAAATTATTGCACTGGGCCAATCCTAATTTTTACCTCCTCTACTTTCACCAAAAGCCATGTACAATACCCATGTGGCAACAATAAGAGAGAAAGTTGACCTGAAAAACCAGATAAGTTTATTTACTACATGAAATACCACAGCATGAAGGGACTTCCAAATCACAATCATATCCCTAAATCAAGTGAATCATGAAAATCAGGAGATCAGCAGGCAAGTGTTTTTCAGTCAAGCACACTAATAAAAAGTTGAGGAGTTCAATGTGAGTTCCTTAGCTCTTTAAGCTCGGACTTTGTAGAATTTCAAGCTTTATGCGGTGAGCACCCAAAGGAACTGAATGTAAATGAAGTTACTTCTTAAAATTGTAGAGAGAATTGCAATATGCACCAAATAAAAATTCTTGGCAACTAACTTAACTGACTGCTTTTCTCCAAAGCCAATTTGTGTAAATTCTGTCTCAAATGTAGGCTTCTATTTTGACCTTGGAGACGAATATAATGGAATTTACCATACGAATGTGCTCAACAGAAGGAAAATATATTCCAAGATAAAGGAGTTTGTCACCAGTACACAGGAGAGACTAATCTAGTTTTCCTTTATGTTATTTTTTTTAAACTCAATTAACTGCATTAAATTAAAACCCAGCAGACTTCTGGAGATTCAGTTTTCAACCTGAGACTGCTGTAGCCCTCTAACCTGCTATTACAGTCTTTGACTAGGTACAATGTGATAGGAAGTCATCTGCAGTAACTACAGACTTAAGGACTTATACTTTATTACTTACTCAGGCAGAACTCCCATTAATTTCAAGTCTTGATGAATAGGACCTGTAGGAATGAGTCTTTCCACTCAGTTTATTGGGAAAGAGACCTGCATCATCCTTAATGTCGTCAATAAGAAGCTTAGGACTCAAATTAAAAAAAAAAAAAAAAAGGCATTTAATTGTATCCGTATTCAGGACACTGCAGCAAGTGCTTAACTTTAATCATATGTTTGGGTTGGAGTGGTATGATTAAACAACAAAAGCTATAGTACCACCCTAGAAAGAATGCTTCCTTCAGCCAAAATCTTAATAAGTAACACAAATAAGACCAACAAACAGCAACTGTGTCCTCTCTTGTTTCTACATTCAAAGGTCTCTTCTGACAAAGCCAGGTTTTTTTTTTGGACAGAAAATCTCACAAGCATGATACCTTTTTCTTAAAATCTTGACTCTAATCTGCACAGTTCAGCCTCCAACAGTTGAATAAAAAAGCATCCAGGTTTCCTTGGTAAACACTGTTTTGTCGCCCAGAAATAAAAATGATGATTTAGTCCTTTCCAAAAAGAAATGCAACAATTTCCAGGAATGTGCCCTGGCAGCACCCTGGGATGTATGAACCACTGGATCCAGGGAAGTGATTACCATGGCTTTGCAGCACTCATTAACCTGCACCTAAAATACTGTGTCCAGCTTGGGGCCCTCCAGTAGAAAGAATAAATTAATAAATAAAAGAATAAATGGCACTACTTCTGTGAGTCAAGGACAGAGCCTTGGAGCACTTGTCCAAGGAGGAGGAACTGAGGAACAAGATTTGCTCAACATGTTTAAGGAGGACATCAAGAAGCTGGAGCCAGGCTCTTCACAGTGGTTCAGGCTGCGAATATGGGAGAGAATGAGAGAAAATGGCCATGGATTGAAAGTAGAGAGGTTCTGGCCAGATTTAATGAGAAGCTTTCATACCACGAGGACAGCTGGGCAGCGTTCAGAAAGCAATTGGCACCTCCATCCTTGGAGGTTATTCAGGATATTATCCACTTGGGTCTTGAAAAATCCTATTTGGTATTGCACCTGACACTCCTTTGGACAGGAGTGTTATATAGACAGGCATTTGGACTAAAAAAATCCTGAGACTTCAATTATTCTAATATAGTGGATTTCTAAGCATTTTCTTTCTTCATATCAAGAATATAGGAAGATAATTTACTACACATTCCTCTTATTATCCCATATAGAATGTTGTCAAAGCAAAGAAATGAAAGAGCCTAAGAAAACACTGGCCAATTTAAGAAGTACTGGACAAAATTGTCAAGTTTATCACGTTAATAATGAGGTTCAATAAATGCTAACATATTAATGGTTAAAGAACTTTTACAGTTCTTGTTGTTCAAATTAGTATTTATGACCAAAATATCTTGGTTTCTTCTACAGAGTTTCAGATAATTAAAAAAAAAAAAAAAAGATTTTTCCTTAGTTAATCCCACAAAGGACTTGTTTAATGAAGAAATGAGCTCCAACAGCTGAAGTGTTCCTTAGGTCTTGTGGGAGATTTTCTTGTGCAAGACTGGTTAAGGAATCAACTGCTAATAGGAATTACTATTTCCTGTTTTGCAGTGTTGAAATTTTAAAAATATATATATAAAATATTGGTCAGCAAATGTACAATTCCTCTTCATATTTACCTCTATCACCCTTACACTCAGCTTCACAGGTTATTCTGAGATGGAAGGGACCCACAAGGATCATCCAGTCCAACTCCCAAGCGAACGACCACCCAGGGATCAGGCCCACAAGCGTGGAACCACAGGCACCACACTCCATCCATCCAAGCCTCCCACCATCTAGACCATGTCACTGAGCACCTCATCGAGTCTTCCCTTAAACACCTCCAGGGATGGCAACTCCACCACCTCCCTGGGCAGACCATTCCAATGAGAGATCACTCTGTCTGTGAAAAAAACTCTTCCTAACACCCAGTCTAAACTTCCCCTGGCATAGCTTAAAGCCATGTCCTCTTGTTCTGGTGTTGTCATCCTGAGAGAAGAGATTCACGCCCACCCAACGACAACCTCCCTGCAGGTAGTTGTAAACAGCGATCAGGTCACCTCTGAGCCTCCTCTTCTCCAGGCTGAACAACCCCAGTTCC
>WEKX01028425.1:325821-338890 GCA_013390025.1 Pitta sordida | reverse complement strand
TAATTACTTGGATCATCTTTCCTGCCCTTCTTGTGGATGGGTGTCACATTAGCCAATTTCCAGTCTTGTGGTACATCTCAAGACCTTGCTCTGAAAATCAGCTTTTTTTAAATGAGTTATGAACTAAAACAGTGGGACAGAAAGAAATATTTCTTCCTTGTGTTTCAATTGCTGGCTGAATTCACTATTTAAATAACTTATTCTGCCACTTAAGTAATTAATGGAAAGATAAATACCAGATTTTATTATTCCCAGGGTTGGCTTCAAGGACACAAGCCAAGAGACAAGCATCTATAAAGAAAGTTTTCCTAGAAAAATATGTGGAATGAATTATTCCTTTTCCTGCCAAGTAGAAAAGATAAGAATATATATATATGTATATATGATGCTGCACCACGTTTGCCAGATCAGCTGGACATTTAATGAAAAGGAGTCAGGGCCCAATCCATTTCTCCCAGAAATGACTGAAAGTTTCTTTCCATCAGTTCCAGTGAGAGTTGGATCTAGCCCATCTGCATGTTTTCAGGCATAAGACCAATTTTCATTTCCTGACCTGCATGTAATTCCATTGAGGATGCCACTACTGCAGAGAGAGAACTTGTCATAATATTAAAAATGTCCAACACAATTTTTAGTTAACATACTACAGATACAGAAACTTTACCCTATTTGTTAAATGCTTCTACCCACGTCTTCAGCATTATAGTGCATGTAACAAAAACACAAAACATGATATTAGTTGCTTCTTTATAAAATTTGCATCTGCCATATTTACACAGATAGATTGCCAGACGCAAACATTCCTGCATGTAAAAGCCTTCATCTCTAGTACAAAACACCTTTTAATATCCATGAATCAAACAGCTGTACATTGCAACCTTTTATATCATGGAATCACTGATTAGTTTGGGTTGGAAAGGACATTAAAGATCATCTCATTCCAACCCCTGCAATGGGCAGGGACACCTTCCACCATCCCAGGCAGCTCAGAGCCCCATCCAACCTGGCCTTGGACACTTCCAGGGATGGGGCAGCCACTGCTGCTCTGGGAAACCTGTACCAGGGCCTCACCACACTAACAGAGAAGAATTTTGAAACCATTCCCCCTTGTCCTGTCACTCCAGGCTCTTGGAAATCATGTGGAACCACAAAGAATTCAAATCGTAGCATTGTCTCTAAGTGAGACCATTGCGGGTTTCTCAGATCAGTCTCTTAGAACTTGTATTTTTTTAAAATTAATGTTGTAATTCATAAACACTATCTGTTTACACATTTGCTACTTAACCTGAGGCATTTCATGTAAATGTTTCAACTCCTTTAGCTTTAAATGAATTACCTTCTGAAGTAGTAGAACCCCAGGGTGTTATTGTTAGAGTATCTTCACACCAATCTTTTGTCAAGAGCTTTGAGCCCTCCCAGTTTCTTTCCCACTCTCCAAATAACCAATAAAATATTTATTAAAACAGCTTAAACCACACAGTGTGGCATGGGCTGAAATTTTGTTCTTTGCTTATTACAGTAGGGGAAATAGATGTTAAATAGTATTTTGTATGGAAGTTGTGCTCTACAGCACAAACCCCATTGGGCAAATAACACATTAGATGTGTCATACTTTCTATTACTACTCTCATCAAGCTGATTTGGAATTTGCTGCCTGGGTAGAGTGACTCATATGTTTACTGACCCTGACAGGTGCTGGGCATCTTCCACACTCATTAAAGTTAATGACTTTACAACAGCGGACAGGGAAAACTATATGTTGAAGTAGGTTTCCTCTTAACAGGTATTCCCAAGTTATCATTTAATAACAGAGTACTTAAGCAGTGTGAATTTTCTTCTGCAGTCACAAAACCAGCCCGTAAGCAAACCCCTAACCCTTCACTGCAAAAATAACCCAATTAGCTTCACAAGAACTCTTTGTCAGAGTAAAGCACGGAAAAAAAATACACCCTACGCAGAGTTTTGTACATAAAAGGTCTTTTTTTTTTGCCATAAAACCAGTCACATCCTCACCGGAACAGAGGAATTAACATACTGGAAACAAACCAGTAATTTTACAGAAATATATGCCTTTAAGTAACCTCTAAATCAGTATTCTCACAACAGCCACAGCTTTGGCATCATTTCCATCCCAACAAGCCACAGCTGCTGAAGTGGAGACTTCTGACTTCATATTAGATAAGTAATGAGAAGCTTTAGGCAGCAGTTGTAGACCTTGTTCTTTGATATTAACAGACCACACTACAGTTGTTGACCAGCCACACCAAAAAATATGTCTTCGATTTACACTAGTTAGCTAAAAATATTCAGGAGACAACTTCACAGAGACTTCTGCCATGACATTAAACAAGATATGAGGGGATGGAGACCTCACAGACATCTGTGTACTCACACAAAACCAAGAAATTTGGAGGATTGAGGCCCTAACTACAGAGAGATCTCTACTTTGATGCCTGTCCAGCCACTAGATCTGCACTGTTAATGTGACAAAGTCCTGTACCCTGGCTTCCACCCATCAAATACAGCAGAAATATTGAGCCAGAAACCTGTACCTTAATATTAACCTGCCACAAAAAAACTTCTGAGCTAATGGTCCTGCAAAGAATATAAAACAAAGCCATCTAAAGGAGGGAAAAGACTGAAACTACTAAAAAGAAGGTTAAAGAACTATTGCAGTTTTAAATATTCATCACATCTAATGCCTAGTTTTTCAGGGTCTTCCAAAATAAAATTTGTCAATATCTCCACAGATAAAATGAAACATTACAGGTCAGTTAAACTTGGCCTTTTTCCCTCTTCAGCAGGTCTCATATGATCATCTCTTGCTCTGATAATATCATAAGACATCGAAGTACAAATGTACGAGCAACTCATCTTCCAAACCCAAATTAATGTAATGTTTCCTGGACAGAACTGCAACAGAATTAGTGAGCAGAATGTTTACTGTTGGAAAACCACTCATTAGTTTGCAATACATTTCAGTAATTTGAGAAACATTAATTCAGGACATAGAAAAATCAGTAATTTGTTTCCATCTACATTGGCACAGAATACAATTTGAGAAAGAAAATATTTTAGGAAAACCTTTTCATTCTTGATGTCTGAAAGGACTTCTTCCTATTTTTATGGTGTTGGATCTTTACATTATTTCTCATTTTCCATTTAACATTTTTTCTTATGTTTTGGTTGGTTGGTTTGTGGGATTGGAGGGGGGCGGGGTTGGGTTGGGGTTTTTTTTTTGAAAGTATATGCTTGCTTTATCTTTATTTGAGCAATTAAAAAAATATAAAATTTTTTTTTTCATTTACAACACTGTAATTTCTGTTTCTCTGGTAGGCAATTTAATCATTCTATTCTACAGCAGGAATCACTAACCTGTTTTGAGTTTTTATATATCTGAAGACAGGAAAAGCTGAACAGCAGCAACTGTTTGATCCAACTTTTACAGTCTTTGATCCCTCCCTTGGAAGGCCAAGAGAACTGTGTATTGTGTAAGGGAAGACATCTCCATAGTGCTGCATGAGAGTCTCTGCTCATACTGGGAAAGATGCAAAGCCTACTAAAAAAACCTGAGAATTTCCCATTGTCTTCTGTGGAGTTTGGTTGGACATAGCAGGTGAAAAACGTTCTCACTGAAAAATTCCCTGGAAACACTTCACAATCCTGATGGTGACCAGCAGAAGAAAGGGATAGCGAAGTTCTTCCTTAAGCTGCAGGGCTAAATTTGCTGGACCAAACCTGAAAGTTGTCTCGGCTTCAGATACCGGTTCTTAATGTTAAAAAAAAAAATTAACTATTTCCTTCTACCTGGAAGCTGAATATGGAATTGGAATGCTTTGGCTCTCCTGGCACACATGGTATGCAGAGAAATGAGCAATGATGAACCAAGTCTAAGGGACCAAGTCTACAGAATTTGTGAATGCTTAGGAAAATTACCTCAGTCACCAATTTAAAGAAGAAATTGATAGAAAAGGGCTTGTTTGGAAAAGCCATAAAATCCTAAACCCACTTCAATCTAAAAATTGTCTACCAGTCATTATTTTTTTCCATTTATCCTGGAAATCCTATCCAAACTTCATAACTGCAACATGACTAAATACACCACTATAATAAAACCTGTTTCCTTTATTGCTCAGAAAACACTGACATTCTAGGTCATTGCTGTAAAAATTCCCATAGTGATTATTTTAGGAATCATTCCTGACTCTACAGATTAGATCCTGAACCACCTGTCAACCCCATTTCTATGTAAATTGCTTTACTTTGCAGAGCCAGCAAAGTGATGACCTCGAGGCCCTGAAATAGCATTACAGGGTTGCATGATGCCAGACCACCAGCAACCAACTTATAAGACTGTTTAAGGGCACCAAAAAATACCTTTGGCAAACTGAGAGACAGAGAAGAACATAATCACGACATAGCAAACCACAAAACCAGTATAAATGAAAAGAGTAAGATGCAGCTTACCTTGTTTGAAATTTCTGTCGGGATGTTTTTGTTTTTCAGCTTTTTCTGCAGTAGTTTGGTTTCATACTCTGGTCTGGGATGCTCCTGAAAAAACCCCAAGCAAACATGGTTATGATTAAGGGGAAAAGCTGAAAAATTCTGGCCACTTATTCAGGATCCAAACAACCAAGAAAATTCAAAATCACAGCACCTTTTGAACAAGGGAGATCACTGCCTATAAGTGTGTGACACATTATGGGATGCAGTGGAAGAGCATTTGGGGATTGCACAGGATTTATGGGATGTTTAGAGAAGAAGCCAAGGGTGGGTAAGGGAGAGATTTAGGTCACCTGGGGAGGAGCAACTGGGAAAAAACAGGGATAAGGGGTCACATGTAAGTAGTTTGCAGGTTTGACCTCCAGGCTGGAGCAGGAGCAGGTGTGAGGCTGAGGATCAGCACCACGGAATCACAGTGTTCTGAATTGGAAGAGGATCACGGGGATCACTGAGTCCAATTCTTAAGTGAATGGCCCACCTGGGGATTCAACCCACCTCATTATTTGTACCCAGATGAGCCAGTTTCAGGGCTAACCTGGGGTAACGGGCAAGTAGGAGGAGAAAGATTGGTCAAAGAAGGGAAAAGAGATAAATAAAGCTGAAACTGAGGAGAACTAATGATACTATGGGAGTACCCGCAGAGCAGAATTGGCTTTCTTCCTTTTTTCCTCTTACTTTCCGCTGAGCAAAACATTCTGACACCAGGGGCAGCCTCCAGAGGTCCGAGCAACTTCTGAAAACTGACTTGAATGGAAACGGTGAGAAGAAAAGCGCCAAGCAGAACATTGTACTGTAACTTACTTTCTGCTACTGACAGTTCTGCTCTGAGTGCACATTCTGTTCAAATTTGGTCAAGTTATGTTTAGTTTTCCCAGTAATACATTTCAATGTCCTTTTTAAGTGCATTTCATACACCTATATCTGGACTGGAAAACTAGTCAATCTGTCTTTTCTGAATCTGCCAAGTCATCTTACCCTTGACTGAACAGATGACAGATTCTTCTGGAATGCAAGTTTCTATATATTCCTTTCATGGGTATTTTACACAAAATATTCCTCTACAATCCAGACTTAGAGATACTTGACCCTTACATACATGGATGTGGGGACAATTCCACTCAGCCATGAAAAGGGTGTGATTCACAATCAATTCTTTGTCTGAAAATGGGAAGAGTTCTACACTTAAAGATAATAAGCGAGAAATAGTTGTGAGGACTTCAAGAAGGCCAAATGTCCATGTAGGGATAAATATGAATCCGACGATGCTGGAAGTTTGCCAGTACAGCTGCCAGACACTTATTGAAAACCATGTGAGCCAAGGTACTTTGAGGCCAAATGAGTGCTCTGAGTAGAAAAAACTATGATTCCCATTCTGAAAGCAGAGAGCCGAATCCTGAATTTTTCACTCAGGCAAAACTCGTATTGACGTCGGTGGGAGTTTTCCCTGAGAATGATCTCCGGGATTTGTCTCAAACATACACATGTGTGTCCAGTGCACATTGCAAATAAAGGGTGAATGGGCAATGATCCACTTTGATAGAAATACGTAATGCTAACCATCTCTCCTTAATTTCTTTTTGATTTAGGAAGGATTTTACAAAGCACAAATGACAAACACAATGGATTTATAAGAAGGAAAAAAAATGTAGAGCTTTAGAAACTATTCCAGACTCAAATTCATTGAACAACTTTATCTATTTTCTGAGCACAAGCAGAACAACAAATCAGCACACACAGAAAGGAAATAAATTGGAATGACTCAGCTGCTGCCCCAAAGCAAGATAGAAACTTAGAATGGGCAGAACAGAGAGTTAAACATTACAAATGAGGAGTAAAATCCTCTCTGTATTAAGATGATGACACAGTGGGTAGCAGGGTGAGAAGTCTAAGGAAGTCATTCACACCAATGATCTGTTCAGACTGTTCTCCTAATGGGATGCCAAGAAAAAGAATTAGCATTTGCTTTGGTTCTTACAGTCTACAACTTAAAACACATTTAAAGTTGGTCTTCACAAGTAATTTTTCAATGGAGCAACAATTGGTAGTAAATAGTTTCCCCAAAGACTTGAGGGGTACCATCCGGTTTTCAGCATTCCTTCCTCAACTATTCTAATAAAACTCTCCTCCTCCTCAACATAGGAATTAAATAGAATGTTGAAATGAATTGTTTAGAATATCAGGGCTATTTTTGATAATGAAATAATTAGTGTTAATAGGAATTTAATAAAGGTGAGAGAAGATTTCCTGGAAAGAGTGATGAAACCCAAGGGAAGCCAGTAAAAGAAGCATGCAAGAAGTTCAAAAATATTTGGAAACATGGACTCAACAGGAAAATTAGAATACATATGGGAAGAATGTGAGGTAAGGCACCTGGGGAACATAATCCAAACTAAAGGCCTCACTGGGACAAGAAACCTGAGGATGGAGAGAGGATGAAAGGAGAGATTTGAGATACAACAAAATACTGTAGCTACAAATTCCTCTTTTAACATTAATGACCTTTTTATTTCCAAGGAGGCTACATAGTTATTTTATGAGAGACTCCTCCTTTCTTTTTTAAGCAAATGAAATTATCTTGTACTTTCTGGATAAGAGATCCTATTCAAACTTCATGAAAGGAGTCTGTTCCTATAATTTACAAGGTGGAAGACAAGGTGTAAACATCAAACTTATCAGATAACATTCAATTTTAAAACCTAGTAGAGAAGATCAAGTTAAAAATGAGTTAGGAGAGAATAGGATGGATCTGTAAATTTACTTAATGTCACAAACTCCGCTTGTCATTTAATTCTGTTTAATTCTGTCTTAGTCAATCTTCCTTCTTTATTGCTTTATCTTAACTCAGCAGTAATCCACATTGATCTTAAAGGAGGAATGAGACTTTGGGAATTATTCTGGAAAAAAAAAGAGAACTGTTTTCAAACATTTTCACAGAGTACAGAATTTTAACTTGAAACTGTGTCTTAGCAAAAATATTCCTAATGATGACAGACACCCAAATTCCTCCTTGTTAAAATGAAACTGTGTAACAAGACCAATGAGACTCCCTGGCATTTCAGTTAGGGCAGACTTTTTGTCCCTTTGACATGCAAGCCCTGGTCCAGATTCTAAAATTTCATCTTTTATAGTTGTGTTTCTATTTCAGTTTACACAGGATTGTTGGCAGAGTGAGGTAAAATCTCCTCCACGTAAAAAAGCCTGAAACAGGAATATCCTAGGTCCTAGAAATAAAATTCCTGGAGATTAACAGGAAAGCAGTAGTTTCTACTGCCCCCATCATTAGTTGGAGTCCCTCTGTACTTCTTCCCAAGAAAGTGGGGATATGGATTCTCTCACTTCTATCCCTGCTTTATTGACGGCCATATCCCGGATTACACAACCTGAATTATAAATAGAAGCACAACTTGTTTGACTGGGTCACACATCTGTGGCAAGACATGTTGAGTGGAAGAATTTCAGGAAAAATTCCTTCACATAAAGGGTGGTCAGGCATTGGAATGGGCTGCCCAGGTTGGTGCTGGATCTCCATCCCTAGAGGTGTGCAAGGAATGACTTGATGTGGCACTCAGTGCTCTGGGCTGGGTGACAGATTGGGAATCAGGCATAGGTTGGACCTAATGATCTTGGAGATCTTTTCCAACCTAAGTGATTCCAGGATTCTGTGAGTGTTTGTACATAGTATTTCCAAGGCTCTATCTGTTTTCATGGTTCTGGTCTGAGTTTGCTACTTTTCTATCCCTCTCCCTTTCGGTTTGTCAACTGCTTTTCAACACAATTATCTATTTTCCAGTTTGTACCCGATGCTACCTATTATTTTGGGGAATTTCAGATGTATGAACAGAAATGCTCTCCGTCTGTACAGCCGCAGGCTGCAAATATGCATGTAAGCCTTGGGGAGTCTGCTTTCTCAGACTGCCACTGCCAAGATATTTACAGATAAATGCACTAACTCAATCTGTCCCATGACTTTTTAGAAGCAAAAGTTTTGGCCCAGTGTGTTTAAAGAAACTAGTTGACTGAAAACTTTATAGTTAAGAGTCCACAAAAATGATACTGAAGGCATTTATTTTAATAATGTTATTCTCAAAAAGTACTTCTCAGCTCTTCAATTTTTATGGTTGTGTTCCTCCCTGTTTTGGTTCCCTTCCAAAAAAAATTGATAATGAATACCTTAACCTCATATAGTCTTAAAACTGTTTAACCTCCTGAACTTCTTCCTTGTCCCTTTCTTGCTGTTAAGTGATTCCATGCATTCCACTTCTGGTGCCTTCTGCCTTCACCTGTTCAGACATAGTTTTCCATTTTCCAACATAATTTCAACACTTGTAAAAATTTCTCCACCACTGAAAACTGGTGCCAGTATCTTTCTACAGACAACTCTATCCTCATCTTTATGAATCTCATGGATGAAAAGCAAAGACAACCTGATCTAACTTTTGTGCACTTTGCCAGAAAAAATACCTAGAACTGGTAGTAGATGATAAAGAAGATAAGGTGTATTACTCTTTGTTTTAAAGTTATCGTTTCCATTTTGAGCATTGTTCTTCAAAAGGAGCTGGATCAACTATGAAACATCTAGAAAGGAACAAGAATAAACAGACATATAGAAAATCTTGCCAGTACCTGAAGGGAGCCCACAGGAAAAATGGAGAGAGACTATTGACAAGGGCTGGGAGTGACAGGACAAGGGGAAATGGCTTCACACTGACAGAGAGGAGGTTTAAATTGGACATTAGGAAGAAATTCTTCCCTGTGAGGGTGGTGAAGCCCTGGCAGAGGCTGCCCAGAGAAGCTGCGGCTGCCCCATCCCTGGAAGTGTCCAAGGCCAGGTTGGATGGGGCTCTGAGCAACCTGGGATAGTGGAAAGTCTCCCTGCCCATGGCAGGGTTTTGTAACTGGGTGTTCTTTCAAGTCCCTTCCAACCCAAACTGTTCTATGATTCCATGATTCTTTGAAAATAAGAATCAAGACTGAAAGAGAAAAGACTAGTTCACCTAAAAAAAAAAAATAGGGTGATAGAGACATATGATATTGTGTTGGTTTGTTGAAAGGAGGACAGAAGTATTCCCTCTCTTTAAATGATAAAAAAAAGAAAAATAATTAACACATAGCAAGGACATTTTTAAAATGCACTAAGAAAAACTTATTAAAAGTAAAGATAGAAAAGCATTAGAACAGATTACCTAGGGAGGAATTGAAATCTCCACTGTTGGATTTAAGCACAAATTAGACAAACATCTCTTCGTAATGATTTAAGTATAATTGATCCTACTATGCACAAGGGATGGCTCCTCAAGGTTCATCCCAGCCTTATTTTTATGATTCTACATTCCTAACTCTTCAGTTTGTGCTGAGATTTGTCTGGCACTCCTTCATTTGTCATAAACAAAGGATTCTTGCTGATCCCACAGTTCCAAACTTTCACCATTTCAGGACTCTTCTTCACAGGACCTTACAAATCTATAGAGTCTTTCGCATATTTTGAAAATATTAAGCTAAACTTTAGGATTTTGTTTTGCAAGTGATGGACTTTAAAATCTAGTGGGCTCATCAACTGCACTGCAGAGCCAAGATCTGGCTCTCTAGCATCTCCTTTTGTACTGTACTTGGTACAGAACTGCTGTTCTCCCAGGAAGCAGTCTGACAATCCACACACAACAAGCAATAATTGCTGATGTGCTGGTGTACTGAGTTTACATCACAACTCACAGACTGGGAGTACTGGGTTATACTGTGAGCATCCCCCAAGCCATAACTGGAGACAGGGTAGTGCAAAAGTTGAGAAAACAGGTGCAAAATAAAGGGGGTTGTAGTAAAGTCGCCAGTGAAGGAATATTTAGGAGGTCTCCCATATACTAAAAACATTGCTGCATTATGGGATAGAGATGGAAAAAGAGGAAGACAGTCAGCCCTCTTCCACTTTGCGCCCCCCATACTGCGGCTTCACATTTTCATGGCATGATTTTTCAGCGATTGAGGAGGCCCGTTTCACAACTGCGCCAGCGTGACCTGACACACATGAATATTCAAATTAAGTAGTCATGAATATTCATATCAACCCCCACGCCGTGCTGCATGGACCATGGGTGCACTGCTCTGCCCATGCCATGCTCGCCCCAAAGCAGCTGCGGTGGCTCGCCTCCACTCGAGCATGAGCTGCCCCCACTCCGAGTGAGGAGGCTTCGTGCAGTTACGAAAGATTTACACACTCTCAGGTTAGATGTGGTGTCCAAGACTCTCCTGGGGTAGACGTCTACTCCAACTACGGAGAGACCAAGTCTACCCACCTGGAGAGACACCAGGACAGTATCGCGGGCGGCTCCCCAGACCAGCGTCCCCAGCCAAGCAGAAAAGGGCTTTTTCCCAGTGTGGGGTGGCCGCAGGCACTGGGAATTGCTGACACAAACACTGACACACAGCAGGGCAGTGCCGAAACAGTGCCGGGGAGTGGTGTGAGGGTGCGGGATAAATTTGCATATTAATAAGCTGCCATTCTATGCAGGCGGGGGGCTACATGGGTAGGGGGCAAAACCCGGAGTACCATGGTGTTGGAGGGTTGACTGTATTGAAATCTGCTGCCTGTTCTCAGGGTTTTCCTTTCATTTTTTCAAATTATTCTTATCTGAGGAATAGGCAATAATAGAATAATATTATCACCATATTATATCATGAAGTTCATGATGTAAACACACTTTTCTTCTCTGTTATTTGCACTCTACATCCTCCTTGAGCTGAGCTTAGGCAGCAGGGCTGAAGGATTGTGTGTGGTCTGCTGTTTAAGGAACTGTGAAGAAATGGAGTGAAATCCTCCCATGAAACCAAGACAGGCCCGTAACTCACCTTCCAAGAGCTGGAACACATTTTATCAAGCCAATGAAGGGAGCAAAGGAAAATGAATTGTTCCGGGCAGGTACTTGGCTCACCAGAAATAATAAAAGAATCCTTTTCAACATTAGTTAACATAAGACTGCTGACCAGTAAGACAGAGGTGATGAATTCTTAAATGACATGTAGGTACTCAAAACTCTATTAGTTTTTCAGAAAAACATAGCTGTGAACAGCATTGGGCTGGAAGGCACTCATGAGAAATCTAACAGTGGATGCATACATTCAAATATAGGATAATTTATACAGCAAATTAGCATGGGGAGGGGAAACGTACCTCTTCTTCCTCCAGTCCAGTTAGATCCCAGAAGTAGCTCAACCTCATCTGCAAACGCTTCCATTGTTCGAGGAACATAGTAGCTTTAAAAAAAATAAAACTATTTTTAAAAGATAGATCCAACGCATTATGGTGAACATTAGTTTTACTTATAAGCTCCAGCTGATATTTGAATCCCATTATAGTAGATTCTTTATAATTAATCACTAAGAAAAAACCTCTGACCCTATCTTAGAGAAGGAACACAAGCAAAGCATGGAAGTAATAACAACAGTCTTCTAAAAATAAAATACAGAAAGATCCAACATAGATTGCCCAAAGTCACTGGTAAGTTCTTGTCAGGAATGGAACTGAACCCATATCTGCTGCTACCACTCAAGATGTCATCTCTCTTAATTCACATTAACCATTGAATATGTAGTAAAAGATCTTGTTTTGAGATATATTATAGTGGCACAGTTGAGTGTTTTTGTTCTGCATAAAAATTATGATTTTGTTGTAAAGGACTGTAAAGTTTTCTGTAAAGGTTCAGCCTTCTTTTTTATTAATGTGAAAGACCAGATGTTTTATCGTTGTCTCATATTTAGTCTCCCAACTTTCTTCTCATAATTGTCATTTCCCCTAGGCAGCCCTTTGCCTCACTGCTCATGATTTATGGACTTACAGATTTATTTGAAATAAGATTAACACTTCTTACTCATGACTTGCTGACACCCTTTTTCAAATAATGATATTAAAACCAAACCAGTACATGCCAACTAAAAACACCTACTGCACTAACAAAAACTCCACCCAATAACAACCGTGGGCACCATTTTCCATTTTCTTATGTTTCTTCAACATTCCAGTTGGAGAAAAGGGTGTTGTAAAAACATTGTTAGAACACAACAGTATTTACATCCCTCTGAACAACATGTAGATGACCCCACATGACATATAACTGTGGAGAATTAAATCCAGCTTCCTTTGCCTGCATCTGCACTGTAAGATAACACTGTGAAAAGTTAGAATACTATGAAAATAACCTGGATTTTACAAGTCATAGTCTGTTCCAACAGTTTTCTGCAAGTATTTTCTGCACAGGTATCCTCCCATCATTTAAGAAATAAATATCATTTAAAGAAAGAACTGAAAGCAAATCCAGACATTAAGCAATTAAGTTGCTTTCTGGGCTCCTTCACACAGAATCACACAGAAAATTATGAGTTGGAAGGGACCCACAAGGATCATCTAGTCCAACTCACCATCTAATACCCATACAGCGACCGAGGGCACATCCCAGAGCATAATAACAACCTAGATGCCTCACAACCTAGCAGGCCACTCCGAGCCGGAGGGGGCCCAGGGTCATCCAGCCCTCACCCCCCAGCTAGACCAGCTAGACCATGTCACTAAGCTCCTCGT
>WEKX01028425.1:307836-325442 GCA_013390025.1 Pitta sordida | reverse complement strand
GGATTCCATCTGGTCCCATAGACTTATGAGGGTCCAAGCCACTCAGTAAGTCTCTGACTACCTCCTCTTGGAATACAAGGGGGTTATACTGCACCCCAGCTCCTTCCATGCCACTGCTGATCCAGTTTTCTTGCGGGCAGTTTGTACGGAGGAGAGAACATATAAAAACTATATTTAGCATGGTTTGAAAACTCAAGTGTATTTAGATATCCTAAACATAAAAAACATTTTGTTATTTTATAGGGTGCTATTACTCATTCCATTTTTTCCTGTTATTCAAAATTCAGTTCCACATTTAGCTCTGTAAGAAGTTACTTGGCTTGATGCAGCAGCTGTTCTGAAATCAGCATGTTTCTAGCAGAGAAACTAAACTGAAATAGAGTAGGTTTAGGTTGGATATTAGGAAGAAATGCCTTATTGTGTGTGTGGTGAGGCACGGGCACAGGTTGTCCAGAGAAGCTGTGGCTGCCCCATCCCTGGAAGCGTCCAAGGCCAGGTTGGATGGGGCTCTGAGCAACCTGGGATGGTGGAAGGTGTCCCTGCCCATGGCAGGGGTTGGAACTGGACGGTCTTGAAGGTATCTTCTAACCCAAACAATTCTGTGATTCCGTCCTAATAAATACATCTTTCAGCTGAAATTCAGCATCCCAGAACACCAGTGACATTAAGCACAGTCAGCCACACACTACTTTCTATTTTGTGAATATGGTCACATGCAAGAATTGCTGGAATAGCAAAGACAATCCACGAGGTATCAGGACAAGCTGGTAAAAGCAGAATTCTTTTGGGGATATTATCCATAGCAAGCTGCCCTTTAAGGAATGGGAGAAAACTAGCAGGACTAAAGAATTCTCATACCAACATCATTGTGAAATGAGGCCAGCCCAGATCACCACACTTTGCTCTTTTCGGGATACAACTGTAAGAGGTGTGTGAATGAGCTCTGCCTTTCAACAGATGGAGGTTCAGATATAACCACTGGAGCCTTCCAGCAGTAAGGGAGCAAAATTTGGGGTAATCTAACTCTTAAGAGGTAAAACTGGGCAGAGTTAGTGAAGGCTTCTTCACCTCACTCTGCTGTTCTTTGTAAATACCAGCTGTATTTTCTTGCACTGACAAGCTCAGTTATCATGGTCTCAAGAACAGATTTTTCCAATCTGTGAGAAACATTTTTTGGAGGAAGGCTACAGCTCAGAAAGAATTTTGTTATTCTTACATGCCTCTTTTAAAAGCAATGCATATGGAACTTTTTGTCCTTCTCTGTTCCATCCCAGATTCTGCTAATTTGTCTTAGCGCAAAAATATATCAACACTTCCCTTGGACGTCGCATTTCTGATACTAAAATACAATTTCTCTGGATAAGGATGCATGGAAATGGCCATTTGTATGGATGCAAGTTCACAGAACAGATTCTCTGTCAGGAAAATACTATTTACCTATGAAAGCGGAAATGAATTGTCATTCATACAGGTGCTGTCCAAACAGCTACACTGAAATTTGGGCAAGGCAGTGTAAGCTGTGACTCTTTATCTGCCAGTCTGCCCTGCAAATTTGAAGTAGGAAAATAGGTTGTTGTGAGAGTTTATAAATTCATCCTCTTTTTCTGCTCCTCAGTCATAGTTCTTACGTATTCTCTACCTCCTGTTCCAGGGTTTCCAAGAACTAGTGAATAAATACTTCTTATTTCCATGATGTGTTCTGTCTGCAAGTTCCTTAAAATCCAACCAAATTCTAAATTTGTCCTTTCTAAGACAAGCTGCAAAATTTTGATAGGGTTGCAAAGCATGATACATTGATTGCTAAGGAATGGCTGCAATATTTCCTCAATTTCTTATTAAGAATGAAAATTTCATTTGGGGCACATTGAATAGGGAAGTAAAAAAATACTTTACGGTAGCAATAACGCTTTTAAATTTCACAATAATCAAGATCTGGAGTAAATAAGGGCATAATACCAGTAACAATTCATGCAAGAACAGTACACACATTTTTCTGAGCAGAGGTGAGGCCAGAAACAATAATACTACAATGCATCCATTCATGTTTATGAAGTGTTTTGATATCCTCAGCGAGACAGGGATATTTGCCATGAAAGAAAACTAAGCTTGTTTAAATGGAATACTTCAAAACGTGATAATTAAAACAGTAATAGTCCCAATGTTCTTCAAAAATCATAAAGTTTTGATTAAATGATCTGACCAAGTTGTCCCTCAAGAAAGTTGTCTCCATGCTTAAATTAAACTCTTTCAACTGTTTGCATCACCTCAATCCTCAAAAACATTCTGGCCTCTAACTCAGAAGGTGTTAAAAGAACTTGACATGTTAATAGAAAAAAACCAAAGAAAAATGAACAAGTGCCATTAGAGCACAATTTTCTTCATAGAGAAAATGGCTTCAAGCTGTGCCAGGGAAGTTTCTGGTTGGACATCAGGAAGAATTTCTTCACAGAAAGGGTGGTCAGGCATTGGAAGGGGCTGCCCAGGGAGGTGGTGGAATCACCATCCCTGGAGGTGTTCAAGAGAACTTGGAGGTGACACTCAGTGCTCTGGCCTGGATGATAGGTTGAATTTGATCATGTTGGAGGGTTTTTCCAACCTTGATAATTCTATGATTCTAAACAAGGCAGTAAAGGAAGAAAGGACATATTTCTCTTCCCTGGAGTCCTCTCCACTTATTCCAAAGTTTGCTGCTGGCAGCAGAAATCTCTGTAATATTGCTTTCTCCAGCCTCAACACAGGCAGCACCTCACTGGCCTCCCAAGGATTCACAGCTTCCTAATGCCATGGGTGTCACATTTATTATTCTTCCAAGAGCCCAAAACCTCAAACATGTAACTACGCAAAGAAATACTCACCCCAGAGAGCCATGAAGATGGAGAAGAAGACCGTGGCAGGGTTGTCAAACAAGTGGCTGGCTCGAGCAGTAGCACAAGCAGAGCTGAGGTTCCAGTAATCACAGAATTTGTCACACAGGGGGCACATGGTGAAGGCATTACGTTGGTCACACATCTCTTTACTAGGAATGAGAAATGCACAATGGCTGTTACAGCTCAGAAAAAGAGAGCTGTGCAGGAGTGATATCAAGAAGGATATCACAGATACTACAAGCTAATTGCAAGATATGTGGCCTGCATTTGCAGAGAGCACCAGCTGTGTGTTTCTGCAAGGCTCATTGCCATGTATAATAATTTTTAGAATACTTACAGGCACCTTACCAAGAGAAAAAAGAATACAAAACTCAAGCAGACTGATCACTACATTGCATTAGTGAATTAGGGAAGGTAACATCACTGAAGATTGAGGTTAACATAATTTAAAAAATAATAATTCAAACACAGAGTGGAATTTGCTGTCTCTGAAGTCAGTTCCAGTATTTGATACAGGTCAGATTTAAATTAATGAAAAAGTATACTGAAGTGGCCGTAAAAGAAATTCAGTGCCCTTCACAAAATATACATATGGTGGCACAATAATGTGAGGAAAGAGACTTTTAAAAGATTTTTTAATCATTATTGTAAGGTTGTTATTTTAATTCTTTGCCTTATTTGTTATGTATGTTTTTCTAAAAATCTTTTAAAAATAATCATCAGTGTCTCTCTAAGAGATCAAACCCTACTTGACAGTGCTGATCATGCTTTAAGTTTTTTCCATAAGGTTTGGATGTGAAGACTTTCAGACCTGCACAGCCTCACTTTGGTGAGCTGAGTACAGCAAAGCTCAAGTGTCCTTGCCAAGACCATGAGCTAAGGAAAGTCTTGCAACATTTCATCAAGGATAGCTGGCATATTGTGATTATGTTTATTCGTATATTGGCCATTATTAAATAGCAGGTTTTTTTAACTATGACTTCAAATGAAAAACAGAACTATTCAACTGTAATATTAATATGTTTAGTATTGTATCATTTGGAATGCGTAGAGCTGTTTCCATCTCTCCTGTTGTGACTGTAATGCTCTCTTCTATTTCAAAAGGCAGTAGAGGGTGCTGCAGATACATCTTAGCCGTAAATCTCACTAAAGCTGAAATGTTAGCACAAGTTTTCATGCAGACAAAAGCAGAGACCATCAAGGTTCATTGAGATCAAGCTAAGAAAACAGAGCAGGACTCAGATGTGGTGCAGTCCATCATTCAGCTCTCAGCAATCCTGTCCTACTGCAGTGATCCACTTTAAAAGCTCTCACTTCATTTGAGCAAGTGCAGGAACCGTCACAAGTGTGACCAGCAGTACTGGTACTGCAGTGTTCTGTCTCCATCAGACCAGATACAGATAACACAGATGAAGTGTCCCGTATTTTTTTATTTTCACTGGGAAGCAAATGTTAACATCAGTGTCACTTTGGCAGTTTTTGTGTAGTGTATCACCCTCAGGATGTGGAGACCAAATGTAGAATCACTGAATGGTTTGTGTTGGAAAGGACCTTAAAGACCAACTCATTCCACTCCCCTGCCATGGGCAGGGATGCCTTCCACTACCCCAGGCTGCTCAGAGCCCCATCCAACCTGGCCTTGGACACTTCCAGGGATGGGGCAGCCACAGCTTCTCTGGGCAACCTGTGCCAGGGCCTCACCACCCTCACAGGGAAGAATTAATTCCTTATATCCAATCTAAACCTCCTCTCTGTCAATGTGAAGCCATTACCTCTTGCCCTGTCACTCCAGGCCCTCTCTTCACCTTTCTTGTAGGCTAATAATTTGCATAATTTGCGACAAAAACTTTCTGTATGGGTATGGGGATATATGCACTCATAAAAAGCAAATAAATGTCTTAGAAGAAGAGCTTAAAATAATGCAGTAGACCCAGTAAACATTTCGGTTTCAGGAGCTGAAACTGCCTGACCGGCATTCATGTGTCTTAATTGCTCAATGCATGTGCGTTTTTAATGCTCACAGGGTTGGTAATGGTACATCACTGCTCCTCAGAGAAGTTAAAATCAATTATTCTCATTAAGGATTAAGAACAAAAAGCATAGCCTTATAACATTCAAGCAGCAAAAGATGAATCTCAGAAAAACTTACCTGGGAATGTCACTTTCAATGGTTACACATCCATAGAGAAATACAATAATCCCAACTACTGAAGATGGAATGAGGAATTCTGTGTATAAACCCAGCCATGCAAAATAAAGTCCTATCTTTTCTCCAAAATACTTCCTGAAAAAGAAGGGAGGGGGAGAAGAAAAGCTTGTGACAAGGGCATAGTCTTCAAATGTGTTTTACAGCTACTTAACAATACAAAAAGTTAAAGTATTGATTGCCAAAGACATCAAGGAAAACCTTGAGTATATCAAAGACGACGTGACCAAATAAAGGGAGTGATTTAAGCATTTGGCAGTTTGGAATTCTCTGTTCTGAGAAGTTAAAGACAGTCCTGTATCACCATCCTGGGCAGATATTAAGTAGGTATCATTAAAATACATACTTAATATCTGCCTAATACCATGGCTTTTGCATTTCTTAAATGAAGTCAGTGAAGTAGTAGAAAACACTGGAAAATACTTGGCTCCTCAGAGGAGGATGTAGATACACAGCTATTCTTTGCCTTTACAGCCCTGGATTTAATTGATGAGAATCATAGAAATGACATCTATGGGACCATCTGACAACATCCTCTAATATCTTAGAAGATGAGTAATCTTAAATTGCAATTAAAGGAGGAAAGTTTGTTTGTACACCTAGCACTGACTTTTCAAAAAAATATTTTTATCAAGTTAACAGTCTCTGGACAGCTGGTTTGAAAAAACAATTTCTGCTCTGAGGTTCAAGCCACTATAGATGTTGATAAGTAAGTGCTCATGCTCAGCCCAGCATCTTCATGAATCACACTGCAAGAGGTAAACTAAACATAGTTGAACCTCTCTGATCATTCCAAAGTACTGTTAGGAGTGATTACAAATACTGCAAAACACCAAGAGCTTCACAAAGCTCAAGAACTCACTAAAATTTAGATAAAAACCAACATGGTTAAAAACATTTCACAAGCCAGAGAATAAGATGGAGTAATGCTGGACAGAAGCAGCTACACAGGAAGAACTCAGGGCATGACATGGCCTTTGAGTCAGAACGACACATTCACACTGTGGTGGCAGAAAGAACTTAAATTCAGGATATCCTGTCTAATAAAAGGAAGACAAGATTTGCTCCTGATAAAGGCTCAGCACCATCCCACTTTTAGATTTATTCTGATCTCACTCACACTGGGAAAGTTTTATCCAAGTTTAGCACCCCAGATTTAAATTATTCCTATTGAAAATGGTTAAAGAAGATTTTTGGAGGCCCAGGACAGAGTTTAATGACAAACCTCCACATCTGTTTAGTTGGGCTCAAGCCCTTCCAGCAGCATAAGTCAAACTGAAATTCCCGGCTCCAGGAGTTGAGTCTAAGGGCCAGGCTGCTCCTGCCATGGGAGAGACCGGGATAGGAGTTCGAACAAGGCAGGCAGCCATGGGACAAGACAAGTTTCCACAGCCATTTCCAGCTCAGATGAAATGGATAAGGGAAGCAACAGCAGGGGGGATTTCTTTATTACTACTACAGATCCTGCTGTTGTTCTCACACCATCACAGCTGCAACTAACTTCACACTTCCAGGCTCTGACACAGAAAACTGGCAGTGCAAGCCTGCCTATTCCAGAGCTGCTTTCTATCACAGACTCTATTGGCTTATGTCTAGCCAAGATCATTTATCCTTTCGAAAGGACAAAAAATACTCCCTTGTGAGGGTGGGGAGGCCCTGGCACAGGCTGCCCAGAGAAGCTGTGGCTGCCCCATCCCTGGAAGTGTCCAAGGCCAGGTTGGATGGAGCTCTGAGCAGCCTGGGATAGTGGAAGGTGTCCCTGCCCATGGCAGGTGTTGGAATGAGATGATCTTTCCCAACAAAACAATTCTGTGATTCTATAAATCATAAAAGGGAAACCAGAAGAACGACACTTTTGGATGATACACAGACAACATTATTTTCAGTATAAGGGGGTGTCATAACTTGGAGAACCAGCACAGAAATCAGTGAAATGTTGGGAATCTTCGGGGAAAAAAGTACAAGCCCTCCACCTGACATTTGCCAGGCTACCTTAAGCACCAAACTGTGTGAAGTATCAGAGTACAGGAGTGAAATCACCACAGCACAGCTTGAAGGGCAATAACCTAATTAGCGGTGTTATCCCTTTTTTCAACAGTACAACTTGCACAAGTCAGAATGGGAATACTCTTTGCAGTTACCATCCTTTAAACAACATACATTAGCTTGTAGCTCCACAATCACAACACAGCACAGTCTTTAAGAACCGTTGGGACAATGGAAATACGATATTATATTATATAGTATATTTCATAAAATTGTAACTATAAGTCTTAATTTTAAAAATATAAGCAGAACACTGTGAGAGTGCCCTGTAACCTGGCACAAAGCAGGTAATTTTGGAGGCAATTTTAAAGAGGTAGTTTTTCTTTATATGCACATTTGTTGGTGTTTTTTAAGTATTTTCTTAATAAGCAATGAGGGTGGAAAGACTGGATTGAAACATAGAAATAATCAGAAGGGCTATAGCTTTTCTTCAATCCGTTTGATAAATCTGATGATGTCTTCTTACTGCTTGTATCTAAGAAAGTGCTTCAAATAAGTCAAAGTAGACATGAGAAATAGTCCACAAGCTGTTTGAAATTGTCTCTTCTTTTGACAGAGAGCCAAAAATTAGCACAGAAAATTATCAGATCCCTAAATCAGGGTCAGAGAGGTTGAAGTTTATGTTTCATGAGAAGACTTTTTAAGCCTTCTACTGATAAATGTGACCTGTAACCTCTAAATCCAAGGGTTGTTATTTACATACATGCCAAAAGAAAAGGAGAAAAGCCCAACAATGACCTGGCACTATGGGAAAAAGCAGTGGCCAAGAAGAAAGTCCATGCAGGGTTTTGTGGCTTAACTGTTTTGATAAAGAGAAATAATTAAGAGCGATGCCCCCAAGCCAATGTGCTAGAAAGTGTGAAGGAGAAGTGTGAAGGAGAAGGAGCCAATGTGCTAGAAAGTGTGAAGGAGAAGCAATGGCTGTGTTTGGAAGCATAATGATAAATTTGAGTTTATCGACCTAGAAAATTACAAGACGCTGATATATTCTTCCCTTTTTTGTTGACACATCCCAAGAACTATTCTGTAGCTCCTCTGAATAGGAGTCAAGGCTCTATAAGCACCTGTGCCACCATTTACTGCAGCCACTGCTGTCAATTCTGTCGTGAACCAAGAGGAAAAAAAGTGTTCTTCAATGGTAGATAAAGATGTAAGTCAAAGAAAAGAATTTTTACATGTTTTTGCACATTTACACCAAGGTCTTGGCTTCTCTTCTGATTTACATTGGGATAAAATCAGTCTAACTATAATATTCAAGTCGTTACTACTAATTCATGCTGACATGGAAAAAGAAGAGAATATAGATGAGTTTTGCCTTACCTTAGGAGCTAACTCTCATCCACTTAGATATCCAGATAAAGCAAAGGACCAATCCTTTACAAAGTATGACCCTGGATACTGCAGAATGTCACAGGGTGCCCCCAGCATTGCTTGGACTTTATTTCCACGTTAATGTAGGGAAATATCTCTATATCCACAGATATATGAGGACAGGGGTTCTCACCCAAAGCAAGGGGCAAATGGCTTTGATAAGGAATGTGTACTGCTCCTGTCAGGAGCAGCAGCCAAGGCTTTTGATACAGTAGAAGTTGAAATTTCATGCCTTTGACTTCAGAAGACTATCTAAAGGCTGCTTAAGTGGCCACCTATCAAGCACTGAGTTCTCTTGAGTCTTTAAGGGGAGACTTGGCCAAATAATCCATAACTCCTTCAGCAGCTGAACAAGAGTAGCACTTCCAGCAAACGATCAGAAAAAGGGCTTAAATGTCACAACAGCAACAACAACCACCGGTAGAAAGTGTATTGCCCCCCCCGCCATAACTGGAATAAGAAGTGTTGAGAAGGTCAGAGTGAAAATGTTTACTCAGTTCCCTGTGTTTTCAGTCATATAACACTTCAACCAGACATCCGCAATGTACTTTGGTGTCTGCTTGGTTGCAAAACCAACATCAAAAAGGAGAAATTATTATTAAACCCTACCCTTGAACATTGGTCACAGTGCTCCTGTGCCAAGTTGTGCAATTTATAAATACACCAAGGTTTGTGGAAGAGGAGGGGAAAGAGAGAAGGAAAAAACTGTTTGATTCTGAGAGAACAAGTGTGGGACACCTGGACTGTGAAGAAAAGCATGTGGTGCGTGACATGGGCTGGAAAGAACTCCAGAGATGTTCAGGAAGAAAGTTTAAAAAGCAGGAAAAGATGCTGTGGACACTGAGTCACCTAACTGGGAAATGTGTTCAAAACTCTTCAGTCTTTTAATTTCCATACCCTCTTCTAGGCCAGCTGTCATGTCATGTTTACAATTTGTTCCACCACCCCTTTAGTGGAGGGATGTTTCATACGCAATAATTTTTGTGCAAAGCTAAACTGATTTACAGCTACTTATTGAGGAGGTTTCCCCCACGTAAGTGGTCAAACAAGTCACATGTCTTGCTTATGCCCTTAAAATAAATCTATTTCACAGACTGTGGACAAGATTCTGGTGTTTCTACTGTCAGGCAGAACAAGAAGTCCTCTCAAAGTATTGTTTCATGTCAGAATACCTCTATTACCAAAGCCAGATAAAATATTTTTCCCTCCCTAGCGTCCAGCCCAGGTACATGTTCTCTTTCTGCCCAAGACAGTTCCCAGTCTTGGCCTATGGAAAGCTGGAATAGACCAGTGGAGAAAATGGAAACCTGCTGCAGAGGGCTGGGAACACAATTCATTATTTTCACGAGAAGGAAATCTACCATTAAACTAAACCAAAATTAGAACAGTGACTACTCTTACAAACAGAGAATGAATTTCTAGGACATATCAAGTGAACAACACACATTTTTCCTTGGTTCTGAGATAATAATTCACACCAAATTCAAGTTTCCATATCAAAACTGCAGACTTATTTCAGGAAGACTGCTGGAGAATAAAGACAAAGTCACTACAAGATAACCAAGAACAGCACATAACATCTCTGTCCATCACCCCAACATTTCACTCCAGGTAGAATTGCTGATGTCCAAACTATTCTGGATTTGTCATCTTTATTCACTTGCAAATTTTCTCAGGGCAGGATTCAAGCATTTATTACAACCATCTGGGGCACCTGGGTGGAATTACCGCTCAGCAGGAGCGGTGGGGCTCTTGCGCATCCAGAGATCTTAGAGATTTCTACCATGTTTGTGCCTTCACAGCACATCCAGGCAGTCTCAAGAAGAAACATATCAGTGCAAAATCCAGATATAGAGAGAGTGCACCAAATGGAGCAATATGGAAGCCAAGAAACGATCCTGGCAGAAGACAATCCCCCCTTGGAACAACTTGCCAAAAGACTGGAAAACTTTTTTTTTGTTAAAATTTTAAGAAGAGGAAAAAACCCAACTATGGAACCTCAGCTAAATTACAAGGCAACTGAGTCTGAGGTAGCAAAGAAACGTCCATTAGAAAGGCCAAGTGGTTCTGCATACAGAAAACAAAGAAGGAGCTTCTGTCCAAGATAAATCTCTAAACTGGGTATAAAGATCAAGAATATCCAGTAGAGAGTGGTTATGTGAGTGTTTGTGAATATAGTTGTGAATCTGACCCTTTTTCCCTGGAAGTAGAATGAAAAAATGTGTCACAAGAGCCTTTTAATCAAGACCTTTTAATTAAAGTTCTTGTTTGAAAACATTAGTTACCATATATTTGTTGCATCCGCCAACAGTACTTGAAGCCTGGGCCTAAATTACATATGTCTTTTCTTTTGTGGAATATTAATTTTAATCTCTTATAGGACAAAAAACTCTGTCAAATATTGCAACTTCTTAGAGAATAGAAATTCTGACATTCACTGAGATGTAGAACTGTTTTCTTGGCTCTTAGGAAAAACACAATTAGAAGGTACTGTTTAGGGAGCAGCTGATGTGTGTGGAGGAAGTGAATACTCAAGTTCTCAAATTCTAATGTCCTCCAAAAACCTAGGGAAAACATCTAAAATAATAATTTAAAAAATAATAAAACAAAACAGAATTTGTGTATTGACTGCAATTTTTTTAAAAGCAAAATCTCCAACCTTATCCTACAAAGAAATAAAACTAAGACAAGCCACTCATTGAGCTTCATAGATGCACGAACCTTATGCATCCACTCCAAGAAATTGTCAGAATACATCTGAAAGTACATAGTTTGTGGTGATGAATTATAAACTGAAAAGAGCTTTTGTTTACTGACTGTAATAGAAAGAACAATAGAAGCATAATAAGTAGACATGTAATGTGACTGAGAAATTAAGGCTGACTATATTCCAAATGTATAAGCAAACAGGATATTGGGTAGTCAGAAGCACTGGGACTGCTTTCTCCTCTGTGTTGTGGGAAAACACAAAGCTTCTGAACTTTCTTTCGAGGTTTTGATTGTTTTGATTTCATAAAATCACAGAATGTGCCAAGTCAAAAAGAACCCACATCGAGTCCAACTCCTGCTACTGCACGGAACCATCCCCAAAAGTCCCACCATGTGCCAGAGAGTGTTGATTTGTGCACGGCCTTTTTAAAGTATCCAGATCCATGCAGATTTAAGGGACCCTTTAGAAGAGATCTAGACACAAGGAGAATGTGATTTTCAAGAGTGTACAAATAAGACAATTACAAATTACAAATAGTAATACTGCACTTCAGGTGCAGTAACAGCAGACTTTAGCCTTGTGCAGTGTTTGAAAGTGTATTAAGTGCCTGATTACATTATTCTGTTGATGTGGCCTGTCATGTTTGTAGTGTAAAAAAAGTTCTACATCTCTCTGAAACTGGAGTAGCCACAGCACACCTCACTAAGGAGAGACATTTTCAGCTAAAGCAGTAATGAAGAATTTGTCCTGTCACTTCTGAGAAATCCTGCATAAAACAAATCTATGTCCACTCTGTCTCTCTTTATCCTCTCTTTATTTAGCATTTAGAAAAACGTCAGCAGCCCTCCAAACCTGAAAAACTAAAATTCTGCAGCAGGCCCCCTGGCTCCCTGAGGCTGAGTCAAAACTAATGTGAGTCAATCAGAGGTTACCCATGAGGAAGGAAGCACAGTTTCATTTTATAAACTACTCAGGACACCAAGAGATGCTCTATGTAAGAAACAATTCATTTAGTTATAAATACAATATTTTTCTCTCATAATAAACTCCACCAGCTCATAGAAATAAGGATTAACCTATTTAATATGACACAGTAAATTTGTCTTTCTTTTAGACTAGAAAGGAGGTTACTTGATATTTTTCTTCCTATTCTTTTAATACCTATTATGACTTCATTTTCTGGCCTTTTGTTACCTGAATATGAGGCATTGATGTTTTATCACTTTCCTAATCTTCAGTTTTCACAAGGTAGTTTTCACAATTTCCCTCATCTAGGTTAACAGAGTTTGACACTCAAATACTTGCTTCTTTTCTTAGATAATGTTCATTTATAATAACTAATATTTCATTACTTCTCTTGGTTTTTTAAGCAAACACATGTAATCCTTACTATGAGTCTGAATTCATTTCATGTATTTGTTTTAGTAAGAAGTTGTAAGTACTTCCACTTTACTGTCAGATAGACACCATCTAGTGGGTAGTAAACAGATGTAAAAATAAGTATAAAAAAATTCTTTTATGTCATTATAAGTGCATGCCTTGAGATGGCAAGTCTTTCCTCTTGTCATTGTGAGAAAATAAGGGAGTTACAGAACTTTATTTTTTAAGTATAACCCAAACTGCTACTCCTCAAGACTTCTGCGACTGAAAATGGAAAGGCAAACAAAACACTTTCAAAGGCAACCTGCAAATTAAATGAGCTGAGACTATTTTGCCTGGGGTAAGAAGGGGATTGAGACTGGCTCTTTCCTCTCCCAGTGACAGGACAAACTAAAACGTGGGATGTTCCCTCCAAACATCAGGAAACACTTTTTTACTGTGAGGGTGATTGAGCACTCAAATAGATTGGCTAGGGAACTTGTGGATTCTCTCTTTTCTAAGAAATATTCAAGGAACATCTATTCACAGCCCTGGAAAACACTTTAGATGGCCCTGTCTGAGCCTGGATTTGGACCAAATGACTTCCAGAGGTCCCTGCCAACCACAACCATTCTGTAACTCCCTGATCTTCGAGCACTTCAATCACAACTATTCCACCAAGACAATAATACACAACAGCAGTAATCACCTGCTCAATATTGCATTAAACGTTCATTTTTCTGCTCCCTGTACTGGCTGTGGAAGTTCAAAGATTTCCTGTGTTGGAAACCTTCTTTATGCTTGTCTTTTCTTAGGATAATTTTTATATGGTGCCCAGTTCCTACTCTCTTCCTTTGTCATCCTGGGCTTTGCTATCAAAGTACATTATCACCTCTAAAGATGCTTTTGGGGTGAAACCTCTCACTCATGCCCGTTAAAAAATCCGAGTTGCTGGCTGTGAAATTCAGACATCATACAGGCACTGTGGAATTTAACCTTAGACAGTTCTGTACACAGAGAAAACTGAATTCCAGCTGCCTACAAAACTCCACAGTTCAAGGGGGAGACACAAGGACACTGCAGCAACTTCAGCCTTCAGATTTTGGCTTGAAGATGTAGATATGCACATCCTTTGCTGGATCTAGCTTTTGAAAGTCCCACTGAAGGAGTGAGGAATCTGGGTGATAATGAGACCCTAAGTGCTCAGACAGTGACCTGAAGCCTGGGAATTGTGTTTATCATAAAAGCAAGGATCTGTTTTCCCTCACCCCTGCAATACAAGCCTACTGGTTTAAAATTCCTTCCCTCATACAAGCACCAATAAATAAGACCAAGCTCTTGCCAAAAGAGACACAGAGAGAACAACTTCCTACAGGACTGGCAAAGTCTAAAATGCAGAACTGTAAGTAAATCATCTCTCTCCAGTCACAGGCCTGCATCCAGCAGAATAATTCAATACAACTTCTTTGGTGATTTATGCCCCATGAGCAAAACCCCTCTGCTTTGCAATAAACAAGGGCTGGAGGACTTGGGTAAGCCCTGTGCTGAGAAGTTCCAGGCAAGGCAGGGGAAACTCCCTACAACTCACAGGAAAAGTGCTGCCCCAGCATCAGACACCAAATATCCAGACCATTTAGTGGATGCATGAAATGACACTTAAGGCTATTCATAAGTAAACTGGGGTTGTGAGGGGTAATGAGACCACACAGATACTGGAAATGGGGAAAGAATTATAATGATGGAGAAAGTGTTCCTTTTTCAACAGTGTCTCTGCTCTAGAGTCCCACCTGCTTCTGGTGCCTTCCAGGAAAGTCTCTGCTGTAAAAACTGGCACAAAGGACATCAAGGGTGAGGGATGCTGGCATAGCACTTCCCACTGTACCTGGAGCTTTAATGATGATGAACTGCAAGTTGAATATATCGCATGGTGGGAATGAATCTTTGCTGTAGGGTTTCTTGGAACTATAAAAATATGTTGGACTCAGAGTGCAATAGGGTTATAGTGAGAAGATAGGCTCAGATTATTGCCTCAGGCATGTTCTTGGCAGAGGTTTGGAAAGGAGCTTGAGGGACAACTGCCAAAGTTACTGGTGGAGCTCATGGACATTTTTCTACTTAAGTGCTGTGTTTGTTCAATTTGGACTTTCCCAGGGTTAAAGCTGTTTTCTCTTTTTCCTAATACAGAATTCCTCGCATATAGACTCAGCATCTTGGTGAATGCTGAAGATTTGTCTGCTACAGGCAAAACCCAGCCCTACTAGGGGTCTGTTTTCTGCTGCAGTGGTTCCACTTCACAAAAAATAAAGACATTGGTTTAGATTAATTCACAATGTTAACAGAGGAGTGACAGGGAAGCAGAGAAGAATCTCCACTTGGAGGATCAATAAACCCAGAGTGAGGATATGATAATGACTGAACAATAGGTGTGTACCTCTGGAATTAGGGAGGGGTATCACAGACTTTATTTTTCAAGCCCTTAGAATTCCTGACAGTACGTGAAGACAAGTGTTCTTTCTCAAGAGCTGAGATGTGACTACAAAGTATAGTGGTGAAAGAAGAAGTCATTGGCTCGTGTGTTTCAGGCAGGATAGATTGCCAGAGTTGGGGGACTGCTGTACCACAAATCAACCTTAACCACCGTTGCCATGGACGAAACACTTCCCCAAAGACAACAAACCCACCGTTTTAGCAGAACAACCCCTTTTTCTTATTTTATCTGTCCTTTAAAACTACCCCAAGCAGGGTGAGCAGATACACCCAGTTTTGTTTTCTATGGTGAAGATTGATGAAAGAAGCAAAAGGTAAAAAGGCAAAGCATTAAAACCCTTTGGGGGCCCAATTTCTTGCACTGAGCACTGCACTACACAGACCCCAAGTCACTGGAAGTGAAGGCAACAATATCCAGAGCCAAGACAGTTGAACCTTGCATCATGCTTTATAAACTGCCAGGAATAGCAAGTTACAGGCTGTAGGAACAGCATTTCAATGTAGGAGCAGGGTGGGACTGATGACTGTTCAGTCAAGGGCAGGTTCAACACAGGTACAGCACAAGGAAAAGCCAGAACGCGTTACAGGCCTCATTCAAGCAATTTTCCATAGCAAAGAAAAACACAGTTGAAGATGGGAAGGAGGAAATATATTACATGGACAGTTGGAGTAACAGAAACTCCCAGGTCTTGATTTATGCTCTCTACACTATAAATAACACTTTGGTTTACACACTTTTCTACCTACTCCTGCAGAAAGAGTTATTGTATACATAGTTTTAGTCTTTACATGTCTTCCCAGTTTTATGCTTTACAGCAGAAGCACTCAGAGCTTTGAAAGTAACCATGCTATGGGTAATGTAACCTGTTAGTTATGAAGAGATTTGGTGAAGTCCTGCCAATTGAAAATAGAAATTATAACATGAAAAGGAGATAGGTGAGTTGGGACCTTATAGAAGCACTAGTACTAAAATAAGCTCCACCACAAATAGAAATGAGATAATTCTGCCTGGTTTTTCCAAGAGTGAGGTAATTTTCTGTTAAAAACTTGACATAAAAAGGGGATCTCCTCTCTACAATGATGGTCCCCTACCCGGAATTTCAGTTCATACATTGGTTTCCATTCACAGATATTTTAAGGTGTCCATTCAGAAGAAAACTTGCCAGTTTTCCAGAAGTAGGTGTTGTCCTAGAAGGATAACAACCTCTATGATAACAGTAGCCTTAGATTTACTTCCTTCATCTGTTATTTAGAGGTCCTAATTGATAAAGGTTGCATTAAAAGCAGGAATTTATGATATATTCTACTGTACTTCTTATTCTTGTTGTGTATTTTCTTGACTTGCTACAACTCATTAGAGGTGTAAAGCCAAAAGACATAAAGTAATGGCTGTAAGTAATATCAAGAAATATTTGGTCTGGAGAGGAGGAAAAATTTCTTCCCCCTGAGAGAGATGCAACCCTGGAAAAGGCGCCCAGAGAAAGCTCTGTGACCTCCACCCTTAGAGATCTCAAAACTCATGAGCAATATGATCTGGATTTTAAGCCAGCCTGAGCAGAGGGTAGGTCTAAGGACAACTCATGCATTCTAGAATCACGTTATTAAAACCTTGATTAACACACTGTAACATGTATAAAAAATATCACGTGACCTGCTTTCTTCACTTAGGGTCATGAAACTCGTAGAGAATGTCTTCCCTCTCTCTGGATCAAAAGTAATACCACTGCAGAAATTGCTAAATTCTAGGTTAGAACCCATCGTTGTTTGGGGAAAGAGAATCATCAAAAGAGAAGAGAACCACTGAACTACAGACGTCATTATAGCACCTTTTATATTACATTGCAAGGATTGAGAGGAACGACTGTTGATGAAAGCATCCCTACAAGGAAGGACACTGGAGAAACTCTTCTATAGTAAAAATCAATACTCGAATTTGGATGACAAAATAGGTGTATTATAACAGAAAATTCTCCACATTTGTCTGCTTTGCATATTCTAGAGGTGCAGCTTTCATTATCTACATGTAAATACATCCCTCATGCCTTCAAAGTCCAAGAGTGACAGAGAGGCAAGGTAAACCATTTTCATTACTTCTAACTCAAGATATTTGTTAACAAATAACTCACGATTTCTCTCTCAAAAAAATGTTTATCATCCTCTTCATCTGAGTTGAAAATAAACATACATGAAAGGCCAAAATGGAATTCATATAGTTACATTTAGACATGTATATACTTTTGAAAATAAAACACTACATTAGTCAAATTTTGGTTTAAGCATCAACTCTCAATTCACATTACTATTTGCATGATCTGCACCACATATTCCCTTTAATGTTTAAATTATATGTTTTTGCTTTAGAATGGAAAAATAGGAATATGTGTTCTTATTTAGTGAAAGCTTCCTTGCTCACAGCTGCATTTATTTCTTTTGTAAAAAGAAAAAAAAAATCAGCTTTTCCTTACAGCACAAAGAAATCCACAATGCCAGAGCAGGATACTTTTACAGATTAAGACTCTGGGGTGAATGGAACTCTCAGGGAATATTGTAATGGTCCTTT
>WEKX01028425.1:255514-307827 GCA_013390025.1 Pitta sordida | reverse complement strand
TATTGTAATGGTCCTTTATTTCCTTTTGTTATTAAAAATTAAAAAAATGTCTAAGACTGACTTTTGAATTCCCTCAGGGTATCAGACCTTAGAAGAGAACTGTATGAGGAGTGAGAACAACAAATATGTGGTTTCTAGCTTTGGTTTACAATCCATTAGAAACTGCAACAACTGTGTGGTCAGAAGCAAGGTGAGGCATCAGGAATAATTTATAATAATTCTACAGTGCCATATTTAATCTTCCATAAGCATTTCAGTTAAATAATTACTTTCAATTGGCATTTCTACTGAATAAAGATGAATTGGGAATAGTTAAAAATATTTACACAGTTGCGAGTTCCATTAAAAATTAGACTCAAAAGGTTTAATTTGAGGACATGAGTATTATTTAAGCAACAGAGTTCATGTAGTTGAGAACACCAGTCAGAACAGGCTTTGAGTAGAAGAGAAAATAAAAGCTGCTTCTTCAGTCCATCAAAGCTTGAATATAAACTCATATTACACAATGCTGCCATAACCAGAGTAAAACATTGAGAATAATCGAAGTAATCTGAGAAAGAAGGATCACAGTAAATCACCAACATGCACAAAGTGTGACTGATGTCTGCCAAGGCAATAAGTGTCCACAGCGAGACTGAGCAAAAATCCCCCCTACAATACAGAAGTGAAGAAACCCACTTCAGCTGCAGGAAGAGAGGGGTGGTCATTCCTCAGGTATATTACATTGAAGCTCAAACATTGCCTAGGAAATAAAAACCACATTTATTTTAGTGGTAACAGCCAAACTTGCAGTCAAGCAAAGTATGGAAGATAAAAGCAAGAAAAATCATCTCTGAGAACAGAGAATCAATTGCACATGTCTGGTCTTTCTATTTCTTTTTTTTTCTCACAGAAGTTTAAACCACAGAATTTCTATGAAATCATATCAGCAGAGTGAAGCATTACAATGGAGACAGTGAAATACAAATGAAGATGGAGGAGATCGCAGAACATCAGAAGGGTTTGAGGGTCTCACTGCCACTTGCCAATTTGAAACATCTCCCAGCACAGAGCAATTCCTCTCACATTAAAATTTAGTAATCACATAAGGGCAGATCACGTAACAAAACCTGCTTGAAGGTTGAATATTTAAAAGAGAAATGCTTAACAAATGCCATCTTTCTTATGTACATAAATTATTCAGAAACAGAGTTGAGTTTTTTTTTTCTATTTGTTAATATCACAGTTCATCTATTCTTAGACAAATATAAAAACATTTCAAGCCAACAGTTTTCTCAAACATTTATTTTCTTTATTCAGTATTTATAGTATTATTCTAATATATTAGTAGAAGTATTACAGTATTATTATATTATATATATGCATAAAATATGATTATATAGGTATTATGTATTACATATATTGCTATATATACTATATACTATACTATAAAAAATTGGTTTGGTTTTCTTTTCGAGATATGCTAGGAAATCTTTAAAAATCATGGTTGGTTTGTTTTGTCTTATTTTAAGTCCAACTTCTATGTTTGTAAAGAAAAAAATTCAGAAATATACAAAAAACCCACTGAGAGCACATATGGATGTGTTCAAATGAATAAAACTTGTAAAACCAGGAGTAAAAAAATCAATTTCCAAACTGTCAAATACTTTCACACTGATTCATGATGTGAACACCAGCTTCTGATTATTCACCAGCATTTGTGACCATAGTCTCCAATAAAAATCCATCCATGTAAATGGAAATTCCTTTCTTTTGAAAGAATTAATATTTTTAAAAAAACCCAAAACCAAAAAACAAAACAACCTGAAATGTGACATTCTTCCAGGAATAAGCACTGTACAAAAATCAGAGGTACATAATTGTTTAGTGTATTTTTGCTATAGTAAATTATAATCGGAGCCACAGAAAAAAAAAGAAAATATTATTTTCAATGTTCTGATTTCATTTGTTAAATTAACTGGAAAATAATTAATCTGCATCAGCTAAGAACCAGGTCCCTTGGTGTTTTATAAAAGCCTACATAAAAATCCACATTACCTTATGAGATCAATAGGCTGAAACTTGTAAAATACTCCATATCTTGCCCATTCTTGATACAGCAACTAAATAAATAAATAAATAATCAGAACATTAACTTGCAATGAGTTTTTACAGACATCTTCTAGGTATAAAACATGTGTGCATCCCAAAAAAAGCAATTTTCCACAATCCAATGCATGTGTAAAAACACACCAAGAGGTAATAAATGTGACAAAGCCAGTCCTGCTCAGCTCCTGGGGCTGCTACACCCAGTAGTGCCTATCTAAAAACCATATAAAACCACTTCTCTCCCCATGCTGTGGACACACCAATTCACCCACAGCTTACAGAGAGCTCAAAGAAAGGCACAAATTCTATATAAATTTCTTTTACTGAGAGGAATCCATCAGGAAGGGGAGCAGGGATAAAAGGAAACATTGCGGGACCTGTGATATTCGCTTACAAGAGACTGTAAAGGAAACTGGGAATTCTGGTGTGAAGAACATCACACTGTTCTGAAACAAAAGCCAGATGGTGGAAGGAAATTACCATGCAATTAACAACTTATAAAATCATATTAATTCAATAGCAGTACATTTTATAACACTGGATGAATCTATTGATCTTTCAGAAAGGACAATCATAAATGAAGCTTTCTTGAATTAAGTAAAGAACAAGGGAAGCTCAGAGGAAATATCATCACGATCTGTGACAATACACCGTATTTTATCCTCAGAGGAAAACACAAATCAGGGCAATCACAGAATATGTTGGAATGGACCTTAAAGATCATCTTGTCCCAACTCCTCTTCTGTGGGCAGGGACACCTTCCACAGTCCCATGCAAGAGTAAGATTTTTGTGGAACCACTGGAGTTCTTCATATTCCTTTCAAAATTTTTTGCTGTGAAAGGACTGCAGACATTCTAAGACAATATTGTCATCGAAAGCTATCTATTAAAGTATGTAGTGCATAAAAAAAAGAGAAAGTTATTCTAAATGCAACTAAATTAACTACATCCCTATTTATAGATTATAAATTTGTATTGTCCAAAATGACATATCAAGTCTTTTGTCCCTCTGGACTCCATTTTAGATCTTTTCCAACCTAAACAATTCCATGATTCTGGGACCTCAGACTAAGCATTGATTGTCTCTCACCTGTCCCATGGAAATTGTAGTTTACATGAAGGAACTGAGTGAATAACTTGGACACTTCTATGATGGAGATTAAGGCAGAAACCAAACAACACACCAATAGCTGCAGAGGATATTAAGAACTAAATAGATGTAATTTTTGTAATTATCACAAGTTGCATTGTCAGATGGCCCATTTTGACAGCAAGGCTATCCCATCCTATGGAGCAGAGAGTACAATTAAAATCAGTATGGAGAAATTCCAGATACTGTGACTGCAGAGTTGGCATATTTGAGGCTTTCCAATGACATTTTCCTACTGTTTAGAATACCCCTCCTCCTGCAGATGCTATGTGAAAGAATTAAAGACATATCAAGTGAGCAGTTAAGATCCGGATCCTGCAAACATCCTCCTGACAAAGGATTATTGCTCAGGATATGGAAACTTTAAGGGTACAGAGGTATGCCATTGTGTACTTATTAAAAATACAGCATAAAATATTTTCTGTCCACAGATCAGGGAGTGAACCCTCTTAAAAAACCAAGAAATCAGCAACAAGGTTCAAGGATTGTGAAGTCTTGGATTTCAGAATATTGCCCTTACAGAGCAACAGGTTTTGCAATTGTGAAAAGACATGAGGAGACCCTATTTGGTATGTGTCTTCATCAGGATGTAAGGAGGTTGATATAATGATATTCTCATATGAATTACCCTTTGCCATTACCCCACAGCATTACCTTCAAAATGCTATCTATTTCTATAAATAATCACACTAATAAATGTATTCACTGAAATATACAAAAGAAGAAATTCAAAGCTATTAATACTTAAAACTACCTAAAAGCTCTTTGGAACACAGTTACAGAATGGAATTCCAGAAGCAAAAAAGAAATAAGCTTAATCTGGAAGCTGGACCATGCCTCCGTCCATGATATTGATTAAATTGAAAGGAATCCTAGGCCGAGTTTTGTGATATTGTTCATTGCATTTTAGCAGCTCCATTTAAAAATGACACTTTCTGTAAGTTCATAATCACATTTTCTAATCTGCTTCTAGATGATCCTGTGGGTCCCTTCCAACTCAGAATAACCTGTCAACCTGTGTGAAACTGTAATATTGTGGGCATGTTGGTGCATTATATGACAATGCTCTATTTCCCAGGTAGGTAACAAAGCCCTCATGGATTTCTTCATGCCAAACACAGGGATATCAATTCCACAGGTTCACAGATTATTCTGAGTTGGAAGGGACCCACAGGATCATCAAGTCCAACTCCCAAGCCAACACCCACTCAGGGATCAGGCCCACAAGCGTGGAACCATGGGCATCTCGCTCCATCCATCCAAGCCTCCCATCATCTAGGCCATGTCACTGAGCTCCTCATCAAGTCTTCTTTTAAACATCTCCAGGGATGGAGACTGCACCACCTCCCTGGGCAGACCGTTCCACTGAGGGATCACTCTCTCTGTGAAAAAGCTCTTCCTAGCTTCCAGTCTAAGCCTCCCTTGGTGTAGGCTTAAGGCTATTTCCTACGGGGCTGGAAGCTTAAAGAAGACCAAGCCAGTGTTTCTATTCATGGTGAGCTATTACCAGGCTGCTGTGTAATATCTTTCTTTAAAATATTTTTTCTAGAGCAGAAATCATATTGAAACAGGTAAATTCCTTTACTCCAGTCAACATTCTTAGGAAAGACTGAAACTCTTAGAGTCTGAGGGTTCCATTGACTGCAGAGTTCTAATTCTCTAAAGATGTGGCAAAAGTGTTGTTTCACTGCATTTTCTCCAAAGAAATCCTGAAGGTGGTTGATAAGAATTAAGTTAATAATTTTTTTTTTTTTAACTGGCATACACTTCTTAATTACTTGTGCTGCCTTAATGGCAAGAGTACCCCAGATGGACTCAGTCCATTTTTGGGGTGTTATACAACACCAACAGAAAATTGAAATGGAAGATATGGTGAAGTTAGAATGGGCAAAATAAAAAAGGGTAGGGGGAAAAAACCAAAGCTCAAAAATGCCCTCCTTTCCTTTAAACCTGATCAGGGTTTTTCAGGAAATTAAACACTGAGACTATTAGATTCAGATAGAAAACAGATGATGTTACGCATAGGAATACTACAGAAGACTCTGTGGCTGGGCAGCAGGGACATATGTGAATAATCAATGAAGTATTTCTGGAAAGAAGCTTTTATGTTTTTAATACTCAACACTTCATAACTGAGCCTAATAGGCAGAATAAAAAGGCAGCAGCACAAAATACAACTGGGAAGGTGAATATTTTTCCAGACATTAGTTCTTTTAGGCTCTCTTCCCTCACTGTTTCACAGTACCCAACCTTCCTTCATTGACTACTATTTGTTTACTTCTCTTCTCCAAAAGTTTTGCTTTCTTTCTAAGTCAGTCATTTATGGAGCTGCTCTCGGAGTCCATTACTGCACCTGTAAAACTTGTTCAGGGAAGATTCTGCAAGTGCAGAGAAGACAATTTCTTCACAAACCAAAAGTTCAAAGTAACAGACACAAATACAAGACCTTCTTTATAGTTTGTTTTCTAACTTTGTCTCTTTTGATTACCAAGGTTCACAGGCTAAATTAAATTGTATGTGGTACATGAAGACATCTAGTGGCCAAATAGTAACATTATTCACCCAAAAGTACAGAGATTGCTTATGAAATAACTTACAGGTCACCAAAACATATGTGATTTGATTTTCTACTATAGTAAGTATTGTAGGTATCCAAACATTCCCTTTTCCTTCATTCTTCCCTCCTCCCCTTCCACTCCCTACTGTTTTCCCTCTTCATTTCTTATCCTATTTTTTGCATATCAAGGAAACTAAAATAAATAATATGGAATGGATCTTAATAAATCAAATTAATTCAATGTTTTTTCCCTGTTTCTAACAACAAACATATGCATTAAACAGAGTCTGAATCCACAGTTTCTCTTGTGCAGGCAGTTGGTGGGTGATCTATTTTCAAATGTCTTTTGATAGCTAGGAACTTTATTTACAAAATAATTGGAAGCAGATTTTAGAAATTGCATGCAATTGAATTGAATGCACAACCAAATGAAAAAAATACAACTATGTTTTATTCTAGTAACCAGTGTTATTTAGTACCATTTGGTAAGGCAAAGGAAATCATTTATCAACTTATTATTATTTATCAACTTATGCTTCTTAACAGGCTGAAAAATTTTGTCTGTGCATGTGGACAGAAGCATTTCAAGATGTAAGCATCATATTAAATTTACTCACATACTTTAGAGGATGACATTATAAAAATCCTGCAAAAAATATATATGCAGGAAAATATATATTGCAAAAAATATTTATGCATTTGTGAAAACATCTTCCTGGTTGAACCTTCTGGCTAAGGCTTTAGGATAGCATTTAGGACATTCATTTCCATTTATCACATTAAATGTAATATGAAATAAATTTTGAAATAAATTTTACCTTTCTTTCATTCATGTCATCATTTTGTCCTTCATATTCACCCTAGAGAAAGAAAATAATGTAATAACTGATGTAAAAAACAGATAAAACTAAATAAAAGATTACTCAGTCAAAAGATTGCTGATTGTACTTTTAGGTCACTACTTGAAGTGCATTTATATGAGTTTTCATATTAGAATCAGACACAGAATATATTTCCATTGTCACAGACAGTAAATATTAATGTCTAAGCACTACGGAGTGATAACAGCAGGAAATTAGATTTTTGCTATTTTGATACTCACATCATGAAGTGGGTATGCTGCATCATAAACATTGTTTGCTATTAATGTGCCAATGCCTACATGGAAAAAAAAATAAAAATATGGTCAACAGGTCAGTACAGACAAACAGAAAACATTATTCCAGATTTCACTTCATGACATTGCAAAGGGGACTGAGCTGAATTACTGAAAATACTCGAAATCATGCCAAGATGCATCTATTCCGAACTAGACATTCCAGGCCATGGAAGAGGTTTTTTTGCAGAAAGGCTCATTTCCCCACAGAATGGTTTGGGTTGAAAGGGGTTTTAAAGATCATCTCGTTCCAACCCCTGCCATGCGCAGGGACACCTTCCACTATCCCAGGTTGCTCAGAGCCCCATCCAACCTGGCCTTGGACACTCCCAGGGATGGGGCAGCCACAGTTTCTCTGGGCAACCTGTGAGCCTCACCACCCCCATAGTTAATAATTTCTTCCTAATGTCTAATCTGAAACTACTCTGCTTGAGCTTGATTGAAGAAACAATAAGAAACAATTAAGAGTGATAAACAAAACCCTTACTCTCTGTTGGCTGAAAATGAGGGGCCTCTACCCTTCCTCCTATCAACACATGAGATCATCCTTCTCACTTCAAAACAACTCCCATTTGCAGGAGTTAAATCAGTCTGTGCCTACCAAAAACATGGTGGTTCATTTGTCGTAGATGAAAAGAAGCCCTCCTTGTATAGTGTCATGGAAATGAATCAGATTCACCCTTACACAGATGTAATTAAAAAATCTGTAAGCAAATGTGTTTGAAGTGTTATTTTCTTTGTATAAAACATGTTTATGACAACTAAAGACTTCTGTGAGTACTTCCAACATCACTGTCCTGCTGCTTGTGCAGAATAAACAATGAACTCATAGAAAAGTTAAAACACACCCCAATTATGTTCAAAGAAACCGTTTTAAACGACTCACGATGAGTGATTTTAAGCTTTAGAGCAGCAAGATGGGAAACCCTTAGTGAGAGAAGAAAAAGGACTTCTGGGAGAGGATCTCAAAAGAAAAAAAAACCCAATTAAATTTAGGTTGAATATGATGCATAATCATAGTTTGGTTGTGGACCAGAAAAATAACATGGATGGGAATGTTAAAACATCTACTTTGTGTCAAATGGGATCTTGAGTTGACCTGAGCATGAACAGTACATATCAACATGTAGTTTCACCTTAGAATTAAAAAAAAACAAAAACAAACTGAAAAATCACTACTACTGCTTTGATCTCTCATAATGGCTTTTCTTACACTAAAACTAGAGCAAACTGTTAAAATTGAGAAAACTTTAAGAAAGAGGCAAAAAATCCCCATTGTGGTTTTTTCCCTTCCTACTGAGTCTTGTAGCATGGATTGCATCTCTCAAGCTTTCTCTCCAACAATTTTCAAAGTTCAGACAGGTTCTAGAGATATCCACTTGCCCAGGCATTTTTCTTAAAAAAGGAAACAGGGTAGTAATCATAAATTTAAAGGCTTGTCTTGGGAAAAGGCAAGTACTTTTGGTGGAAAAAGAGAAACCACTTTGGTTTGTTTTCATGCCATTTAAAAAAAAACAACAAAAAACCCCCAACAAACCATGCATCCCTATTTCAGGGAAACCTAAAATTATCTATTTTCCAATCCAGCTGCTGGACCAAAGACATCTGTTACTGTAAAGCCACACCAAGACTGTGCAAAATCTTGCAACAGCTCATCCTTTTCCAGGTCCCTTATCCTTGGACACTGTGATCTGTCCATAAGGGGTCAAGCCTGCAGAAAGACTTCCAGAAAACATGCCAGACAAGGAGCACTGTCACTTCTTTGCCACAAGGGAAATATGTGTCATGATCTCATGATGGATGAAACAAAAGAGAATAAATACATCTATATACGTTCTGAGCCTCAAGAAAACAATAGCTTCAAATATTTCAGAGTTATCCCCAATGAACCTTCAAAACAGTCATATTTAATTCATATATTTCACTAGGCAGCTCATGGAGATAATTTTTAAGGCTGCAGTAATAAAAAACGACCTGGAAAGATGTTTTATTCTATTGAACTGGCAAGAAAAATATGCTCCTGCAAGAAATAATACAACATATTGCAGTTGACATCTGAATTTTCAAAAGCAGATCATAGAGTAATCAAATCCAATTTTCTAACAATTCATGAAATGCAAGTTATGTGCCAGACCCTGCACCTGTAGAAATGAAAAGCAAGCTCCCATTACCACATCCTATCCAAACCATGGACCAAAAAATATGATTTTATGCCTCAGAAAAAGCATTTATTTCAATCTCTACAGGGTTTTCTTGGTGAAAATGTGCCAGCATATTTTCATGTTCTGCTAGAAAAATCAATATTCTGTGAGATATCCAAGCAACTCCTTCCAAAAGAACACAAATAATACCCTTCCCCTCCATCTTACCCATGCTGTTCCTGGATTTCGTAGTGGTGCGCTTCAAAATTTCACGCACCTGTAAAAAAAAAGAACAGTGGGATGATGACATGGAAGTTACAATAAAACAAAGCCTTATAATAGGTGCTCTGTGTTGTAGGTTTGGATGTACATTTAAATAATTTAACGAGTTTTGTTAGTGGATTATCTGCCCTAATGTTTGTAGCCGAAACCCTGTTTTGTCACATCCTTGTAAAACTATATGGGACTTAAAATTATAGAAGGAATTAATGGAATAAAATCTGGTTAAAAATTAGGAATAACTCTTAAAATAAGGCTAAAATGGGGCTTAAACCAGCTTGGAACAATGGAGAAAAGTCAATACTTTCCCTGCACAACATCCCCTACTCCTGGACAGCTGTGCAGCTCCAGAAAGGGATTTCTTACATACAGGTGACTATTCAGTGTTTTGCAGGACCAGAGAACTACACAAATTGATTAAACTAGCAAAGTATTTATCTAAACTCACTGCTAAAGCAATCCCATTCAGCATAAGAAGACAAGAAATGTCACTTTCGTTAACTCACTATTCGACTGCGGGTGGCATTGTCAAAAAAAGTGTCTTTGTCTTTAATGTTGTACCTGAAACATTGAGAGGAAAAACAAAAATCAGTTCTGTTTCAAGCCATGGAAGTAGTAATTGAGATAGTATACACGATTCTAATTTAATATTTAGTTAGAAACCATAACAAGAAAGAAAAAAAGATGTTTAAATGAGATATAGATAGTACAGCATCATTGACTATGCTAAGACTGAGACACTCAATTCTACCTGGGTTGCAGTTATGATGGGTTTAAAAATGGAAAATTATTAACTCATATAAAAAAATAACCTATTGTTTACAGAACATCACCTTTTAATATTTTTCTTATAACATCCCCTCAAAACTCCAAAATTCTGAGGTGATTTAATTAAGTTTCAACCAGTGTAATGCAGATGTTCATGACTCCTTTCCAAGCAACTAAACATTCAGCATTTCACTTCCTTTCAAATAACCATTCCAATGGAATTATGCCTTCCCTTAAACCTTAAAATCACCATATGTGAAATTAACTTCCTAGTTTATTCTCCTCCATCAATTTGACTTCTATTGAGAATTAGTTAAAGATGTCAGAGGCAAATAAATTATATGAGGGGGTCATTTTATTTATTACTGAATTTTATTTATCAAACATAAATACAAGGAGACAGCTATGAGGAAAAAAAGGAATATTTAATATCAAACTGGACCCAGAAATATTATTCTAAGTGAAAGGGTAGATGGCAAGAATTCCTTATCTGCATATTATTAGCCAGGTTTTAATTACTATAATAACAGTCACTTATGTCCTTAACTAATCAGGAATTTAGTGGTAGAATTTTTACATTTCAAGCTAAACACATGGATATTTTAGGAAGTAGAACACTGGCAGAAAGTTTCTGTAATTTTGGTTTCTACTAATCCACTGAAAATCTGACAGTTTGGGTATTTCCTCAGGATTTTTAGAAATACACAATTAATTTCCGAATTTTGACTGAAACACAGGTAGAAAAAATGACAAAACTAAAATGGTAAATTATAGCTTTCTTCATTGTTCATCATATTTTAAAGTACTCACAAATATATTTTCTCTCTGGAAAATGGGTAGGACAGGTTTTTCATCTTAGTGTTTTCTTGTGGCACCTGGGGTTTCAGAGGTTCAGTCAATTTGCACCATATTTCATTTAAGGTTTTCAGTATCCCTCCTTCTTCTGTAATTTCATACATCTGAGTAAATAAAACTTTACATTAGCAGGTCCCCTCAAAAAATTCACTAAAAAGAAGGAAAAAAAGATTTCTTCCCAACATCCAATCTAAACCTGTCATTTAAAGATGATTTTGTCGTATTTTATCCAAACTGCATTAACACAGGTCACCTTCCAGTCAGAGAGTATCTCCCCACATTCCCAAGACTTTTGGCAGATGATTGAAAGAAGTCCTGATAACTGCTTCAGCAACCTGGGATGAATTCACAAGGCTCCATGGGCTCAGAAACATTTAGCTGATACAGATAGTCCCCTAACTCACCGAGTAGCTTTAATTTTGTTCTTTTGAAATCTAGAGTAACAACTCTGCTGACATTTTTGCTCATTAGACTGAGCATACTAAACTCAACTATTCTGTGATTGTTGCAGCCAAGATGGCCTCCTACCATCTCATATTCCACAAGTCCTTCTCCATTTACAAATACCCAGTCTAGGAGGGAATCCTTCCTAGATGGCTCACTGAATCCTCGTGACGAGATATTGTCTTCAATACCCTTCAAGAATTTGTCAGATTTGTGTATCGCAGCAGCACAGTATTCCCAGTTGATGGCTGGGAATTTGAAAGTTAATGTGTCCGAGTTCTCTTTAGAATAATACACCAGCCCTGTCACCCTGGCAGGGCAAGCAATACATCCACAATATCTGCTTTGTTTTCCGTCCCCCTAATCCTCACCTAAAAGCTCTCAACTGCAACTCTACCTTAGCATCTCCTGAACAGCCTTTACCTCTCCATCCCAACACTCCAGCTGTGGGACTCATTCCACCAAGGCTCATTAATCCCAGAGACATCACAGCTCTGGGAATGCAGGAAAAGTCCCAGTTGTTCCTGTTTGGTCTTGTACTGTTTTTTCCCCGTACTCATTTTTGTGCGTGGTCCAGTCTCCCTCACCAAAAATAACTGTATTATCACATCCAGAAGTTTGTATTTAGGAAACAGTGCTCAAAAGGTACCTCTTCCCATCATGCCGTTTGTTCTGAAAGATGATTTAAGACTGAATATTTGGGGGGAGGGGAAATAAAATAACCAATTCATTGTGCTTAGAGGTGGATAAATATTTTCCACTGAAAGTACTTTTTTTATGGTTTCATGGGATCCTTGAATAAATAAAAATCATATAAAATATCTAATGTGTGAGAACAATGTTTCATCTCTCTGAACAAAAATAGATTTTTTTTTAGTGGTTACTGGCTGAATTTTTCATTTTGTATTGCCAAAGCCCCAAAAAACAAGATGTCCATTTATTCAAAGTAGATTTTTGCTGCCTTCAAAAGGAAATTGTTTTTCCAACTGTCTTTAATTTCAAAAAAACCAACAACCCAAATAAAAAACTCCATAAGATATGAACAGTTTTCCTGTCAAGATTCCTGGTACTGCTGCCATTTCTTCACTAGAGACAGCACATTATTTTTTCCACCTCATCAGAGGAGAGATGGGGATTCAGAACCATTTGTGAATGACTAGGGAGGCCACTGAAGACTGTCAGCTCCTGGACAGACCTTAAATCAGACCAAAATTATGGCGATAGTCTTCAATTAAAACAGGGGATCTGCAAAAACCTAAGAGGGGAAAATTCCCATGAGGGCAGAAGGAGGGAGAAATGAAAAGGCCCAAAAAATGCAGAAAAAGGAATAAAACTGGGAAGAGATCAAAGAGAAAATAAATATATAGGTCCATTTCTAGAAAGCTTCTAGAGACACTGTAGCTATCCAAAACCTACTGCTTTTCAAAGATGGATCAGAAATATCTAAGTATTTTTCCCCTGGGATGCAAACACAATACAGCAAGATTGATTTAGCCAATCTCCTAACAATGAGATAGTAACAGCCTGAGATGGGAACAACAATAAAGATTTTGCTGGGTGAAAACTATCAATGAAGAAATGCCCCTCAAAGAAACAAAACCCAAACAACCCTGTGGAAGAAAATAAATTTGGCCTTTCCTTTCTAATGACACTGCAAAGAAACAAGTGTTAGTTCAGTTGGTGAGTGGCACTAACTGAAAGAACAAGGCAGTTCCTCTGACGTTAATGGGGTTTTTAGCCAACAAGATAAATCACTGCAGGACCATAGATTTGGGGACCTGCTATTCAGAATTTATAATGTTTGTCTGCAACTCTCTGGGCACCCACAGACTTTAGAGATGTCTTAAGCCAATGCCCAGTCATCACACTATTTCCCAAACTTCACCTCACCTTTGAGGAAATTTCCTTGACAAAAATCTGAACAGCCACCGCCTGCTCAATTTTCAAAGCCCTCCTTAACACCCATCTCTGTCATCACTCTCCCGAATGGAGACCATCAGCCAGCTGCCTTTGCAAACCCCTCTGGAAATCCCTTCATAAATACAACCCTGAAGAGTAAATCATCTCAAAATCTTTAGTAATGTGAAACAATCAGCCTGACAGCTCTGATTTTAGAAATAAAATAACCCCATGGGTTTCTAAACATTTCATGACCATCCTGATCCCTCCTCCTTTAGTCATAGAACTTGACAGAAAACAGGAGATCCTTACCTTTTTAGTGGGCATTTTTATTTTCAGGAACTCTGCTTCTCGACTAAGTACTTGCCAAGGCGCGTGAATACGGACAAAACTCAACCCCTGGCTCTTGTTCTGAAACATAAAACAAAGTGAAAAGAACTTATTAAATATTATTGGACAGAATATAGTACGAGTGTTTCAAGATGTCAGCTGCAACTAAATCATTCAACAGTAAGAGGTCACAGCGAATAACCACCTTCTGTTACAATTAGGCTGTAAAGTGACATTTTCTTTAAAAGATGGCACTTCTAATGCTCTAAAATCCATAAGTCTACTGCCTACCGTGCAGCTGTGTGTACACCATGATGACAGGCAGCTACAGGTCCAGATTTTGGAATCATGTGAATGAGAAGCCTCCAGGCTACAGCCTTTTTGTATATTGATATTTTGTAAGTTATCTGACTTCATTAGTGGGCTTTGGTGTCCATCTGAACCAACAAGGAAAAACATTCCTCCTGCTCTGGGTTACCTTTAGGCTTCCACTTTTGGTGGTACAGTTTAAGAGTTGGGCTCAATGATCCTTGTGGGTCCCTTCCAACTCAGAATATTCTGTGATTCTATGAAATGATCAGTTATCATACTGCACCTCACCTTTGAGGAAATTTCTTTGACAAAAATCCAAGCAGCTACTGCCTCTGCAGCTTCCAAATCCCTCCCTAAAACTCACCTCTGTCATCACTCCTCTGAATGCAGTCAGCCCATATCCTTTGGGGAAGAACATGGAAACAGACATGGGAAAATTTTCAGGAAGAATTTCTTCACTGAAAGGATTGTCAGGCTTTGGAAGGGGCTGCCCAGGAAGGTGGTGGAGTCTCCATCCCTGGAGGTGTCCAAAGAATGACTGGACGTGGGACTCAGTGCTCTGGGCTGGTTGACAAAGAGAGGATCAGGCACAGGTTGGACTAGATGATCCTGGAGATCTTTTCGAACCCTAATCATTCTGGGATTCAAAAGTTTGATTAATGCTAAGATTAATGACCTTTGTGTAGCTGTGTGCATGCTGGGACATACTGTCACTTTGCATTTTCCCAGCCATCTGTGTGTAAGGATCAGGACAGCCCCCTCCCTTCAGGGAAGCAGGAACCTCTCTTTGCACTCCCTCATATACCCTGGAATTAAGAAGTGAGACAAGAAAACTGAAACAGGGTGTCCAACTTGATGGGATACAACACTGGGTCACATGTTGGGTTTGAATGCAAAACTGGGATGCCCCACCTATGCATAGCTGCCTATTAAACATACATATAGTTGCATGTGACTGGAGTAGGAATATTAACAGATAAAGCTCAATGTGACTATAATCAACAGGCAATATAACTCTACAAAGCTTGGAACACAGACTCATGGAAATGTAGCATCTTCACAGGGAAATTGAATCTAAGAAAGTGCTCTTCCTCAAAAGCTTTGGTTTAAGAGAAGCTTATAACATAAATAAAACAGCACAAAGATATCTAAATCTGAAAGACTATTTAGCACTTTTACCTCAGGAAAGCCCCTCCTCTTAGTGACTTTTTTGTTTGTTTTGCATACAGTTGATACCAACTTCCAAGGCTGTATCATATTACATTGGCATCAACATTTTACAATGAGTTTTTTTCTTTGAAAAGTGTAAAAATGCTTAAAACTTCATGGAAACCCCAAACAAGCATTTGCTGAATGTTTCCTAGTGCTTCCTGACTAAAAAAAAAGAAAGTTAGATGGAAATCATCTTACACTTTTTCGGTGGACCAATGCTGTTTTTTACAGAACAGAATGAGTTGGAGAGCTTTCATCAGTCCACTGGGGAAGTCAGCTTTAAGAGAAGGAAGTAAAAATGTACTGGGCGCGAGCAGATGTTCTGGTAATCATCTGCTGAAATGGATTAATAACAGATGAGAGTTGAGATTTCAGTGGGTGAAGATCAGGAGGCTTCTTCTCAGCTTTTGGCTGAAGTCAAGTATGTGTCCCCTGTCTGGGGGACTATATTCCACATTGGCAAAAGGAGGAGCAGTGTGATCTAATTGGTTATTTCCAGCTCAGGCTCATATGACTACACATTGCAAGTAAATTCAGACAAATAATTTAAGAGAAAAGACCAGATGAAGAATAGGAACTTTGTATATTTGAATCAAAACCTGTTGGAAGGATGCACAGATCATGAAGTGACATTAGATGCTGAGGAATCAGATCATTCAAAATCTTTAAGAGGTTTAAAAAATCACCTTGATGTAGGAAATTGGGATAATTTTAATAAAGACCAATGCAAAGTAAATCAAGTAGGAAAACCAGGAGCAGCTGATTCCTGTTGCATGGCAAAATGCAGAACAATGGACTACTGAATATGCAGTTTGGGATTACTAGACCCATATCTCTCACATGTTCCTATATTTTCCTAACACTCAAATTAATCAAAGAAATTTAAAATATATTTTAAATCATCAATTTCCCATCATATCTCTAGGGATAAACCATCTAGTTTTCTATGGGGTCACCAAAATAAAACTCTCCTCTGGTAAGGCTACTTTTCCCACTTCCCAAGGCATCACCTGCAGAAGTTCCAGGTGCCTTTGCATTATCTTTTTTGTCATCATCGACACGAAGTCTGGCAAAGATCTGCTCAGCTAACTTATTCCCTGAGTGCTTATTGTATTGCAAGCATCACCAAAAGTCAGAACTTGCTTTTCTCATTGCCAGAGTGGATTTATAACTGTTTACTGGAGACATCCACTAAATGGTGTCGTCTGTCTAATCCCCTGAAACGATCAAGGTCCCTGCCATTTCTGGATTTGCTCTGATGAAATGTTGTCAGTCTTCTATTTTGGGTGCTCACAATCACCACTGCTGATTCATTGGACTCTGGACATGTCACTGACTGGCTGACATGATTTTTTGTTAGACCATTCACTTGTGATTTAATACAGCCAGCCTTAATCCAGTCCTTTTCCACTTACAGCTGATGTCCCACAGGACTTTATCCTTGGCCCTGCATTTTTCTGTGTCTGTATCATTGCACTCCTTGATTGTAGTATTCAGATGACTAAGTATTCCTATGCAGATGACAAACAGATTTGTTGCTCTCATGCTCCCCCTTTTTTTTCGTCAAATCTATATTCCATATTACAGAGTTCTTCCAGTAAGTTTCAAGAGTGGAAGTTTTTTAATAAGTTGGTTCAGAATTATTCAAGACATATTTACAACTTGGCTTCTTTTCTGTTTTCTAAAGTGGAATTAGGTTTTCCCATTTCAATAGGAAAACTCAGCATTAAAGTCAAGGGAAGAAAATCTGGAAGATCTGCTTTGCTTTTCAATCAGTACATGAATAAAAATAAATTAGGTCTTTCAGTCTATCATGTATTCTTAGTAGTTTAAAGCAGGATTTTAACAAGAGTTTATATTGTCTTTCTTTTTTTTTTTTTTTTTGTCTTAGGCGGGAAGTGTACAGGCTGAATAAAATTTATATTTCTCCAAGGAGACTTTTTCTATCTTTCCTGTGTTAACAATAAAGTACATTAGGACCTGCAACAACTAGGAGTCTAAAATGTATTACAAATTTATCATCATCAAGGTCATAGCAGAACAAAAAATGTACAACTACAAAAGGTCTCATAGAGACATCTATAAAAAATGTCCTTCTATTGGCTAAAATATCACTAGTGATAACTCAAAAAGTGATTATTCTTTTTCCTGAAAGCTGAATGCCTTGATACATGGCTAAGACAAGCAAACTACAAGAGATTAAGTTTATTTAGACAATTCCAATATGGGTTAAATCATGTGGTACTAAAGACATTGTATTTGTAAGTCACAGCCAAGAAAACAGAAAGGGCAAATCTAATCATTTCATTTGATGAGAGCCTCAGACTTTTTTGCAGTTATCATATTGCCCCTATGAATTTTGAAAGTCCAAAATTCACGGCTGAAAGCAGCGCTTCGGTAAGTTTTTCTCATTATTTCCTCAGGATGAGATCACTAATAATTCATTCTGTATTTAAAGAATATATTTGCATAGAATTAAATAGTTATTTTTAAAATCTTGTTCAAAGAAACAGATTTCTGCTGTGTATCTTAACAGGAAGGGGGAAAAATGTAACCCTGAAGGGTAGAAAGAAGCTGAAAAGAAGCATAAGGGATACCAAGGGAACTGCTAATCTTTCTTACGAGTCAAAAAAAGATACACATCGGAACTGGAAGGGCATAAATCATAAAACCTGAAGCATGTAAACCACCTTCTGAAAATTAAAACTAACTGGAATTTAACCATTTCCAGTGATTATTAAATAGACAGAAAAATACCAGACACATAATGGCTCCAGGTAATATAATGAGACATCTTTTGCTGACAGTGGTAATAGATCCAAATTAAGGAAGCAACAGTAAGACAGTTCATAGAGAGGAAAGAAATAAAGACAGGTCCTGGTAGCTCAGTAAAAGTCATCATCTTCCCATTTGTTCCGTCACCAAATGGATCCATCACGTCTGCAAATGCAATTGTTCGAGATAAATGTCTACTCTCCTGATGCCAGCCCTGGAAATGGAGGCAAATAAAAACATGATGTGATAGTGCAAATAAAACAAAATTTCCTGTTGTTAGCACAGAATTTGGATCACATTCCTTTCACAAGAGCAGTGCCAAGTGCTGAGCTCTGGATTTCATGACACAGCACTGCCAGGTTCAGACAGTGACTGCTAAAGTGTCTCTGTTTTGGGCCAGATGTATTGAATCTCTATCTGTACAAGGGCTGGTGTTTCGCTATCCCTAAAGCTTTTTATCCAAGATAGAAAATGAGTCCATCAAAGAGCACAGATACCGAAGCTGAATTAGAAAAAGGAAGTGCAGGGCACAAGTTCAGGTGGGACATCAAGACACAGAATGTCTTGACATGGACGTGTCAGTCTAAAGCAATCCCTGCTCACCTGTATAATTGAAGGCAAGTAATTTAATTGTGTCTCTGAATGAAGCGAATGGAATTTCTCTTCAAAAGGCGTTTGTGATTATAAATATGTTACAGATTGAGAAGTGCTCGAATAATACAATAGACAAATAAGAGAGTTTGGCTACATGCTACGCATCATATAATTTTTTCACATTTTCCTTCAAAAAACTATATTACTCTTACCTTTGCCAACCTTTCCCTTTTTTATTTTTATTATTTCTTCACATTATAGATTTTCCTCACTGTGTGTACATACAGACATGTTCAAGTCCAGACTTCAGGCTTTAGCAAAGATGCAATTAACTTACACATTCTGACAATTTGTCTTTCTCTTTCTTAATGTCTACCAACAGTGACAGTGTAAATTTAGTTTATTAAACATATTAATTTATTATTAAAAATTCCTGTTTATTTTACTCTCTTACCTGTGAACATGACCAAAATATGTTGTATATATATATATAGTGTGTGTAAGCATAGAACAGAACACCTTGGCATGAAAAGTCTGACCAAAAAACATTAACAAAAAACCCCTAAATAAACACAGTTTCTTGTGGAAAGAAGCAGTTGACTTTGCTAATCCTTTGCAATGTTTCTTCATGGCCTTTCTGCCTTTCCAACCAAAATCTTCCAACTCATGTATAGACAGGAAGTGTCTCTGAATGGAAGATGATACAGGAAACCTAAAAACACAGGTGTGCGTCCCCTGAAGAAGATGGAAATTTTTAATGGCACATAACAGAATGAAAACGAGCTGTTAGAAACTCAAGCACAAATGTAGAACAGATTGGTGAGTCTGCCAAATAAATAGGCACAGACCTGTGCTGTACTGAAGAACTCAGTGCAGGACTTAGATGCAAGTGAGCAACAAATATGCCAGGATTGCCATTCATTTTAATTCTTTTTAAATGCACGGTTTGGATTTAAAGTTTAGTGCACTTTCCTTGCTGTTTATCCATGGCCATTAATTACGACAGCGTGGAAAAACATGACTTCCAAATGTAAAGCAAAATCATCCTTATTTATTTACAATAATTTTATCAGCAAATTTCTCCTGTATCAATGACACAAACTTCTTGCTATAAAAGCAGACCAAAATTTCAGTGCATCTTCTGAGACTGAAGAATACCATAAATAATAAAATGCAAAAGTGGAAGCCCCCACACACAAATCAAACTGCCCCAAAGAGGAAGCAAGGAGTGTGTCTAATCTACCACCTCCTGTATTCTGGCAGAGCCAACAGAAAACCACATAATCAGCTGGCCTGGCTGCATCCAGTGGCAAATTAGCCCAAAAATAAGCCAATATTCTGTAAAACACATCATATCAAACTTGATTATCAATAGTAAAATCAACCAGTTACTCAAGGCCAAAGAGTTAACATTAAAAAAGGGCAAAATATAATTCCTCTTGAGGGAATGAGATGCACTAATCTGCACAGAGATTTATACCCTAAACAATTTTCCAGATGAAGCAGCAAGATCATGGAAGCCAATCTTTAGACCAGATAACAGGCATGTTACCAGTAGGGGATTATTGAAAGAGACTGAACCCCTACTCTAGAAAATTCAGTATCAAGAAAAACAGAATTTGGAGGNTAGAAAATTCAATATCAAGAAAAGCAGGATTTGGAGGAAAAAAAAAAAAAAAAGAGTTAGTTAAGACATTGAACTGAAAAACAGAGGAATGGTACCTTAAAATGTTGCCTTTTCATTCAATATTTGATCTGGGATATTAATGAACAAGCAGATAAATGGATGATTTGATTTTGCATTGAAAGATTTTAAATTTCAATTAATTCTCAGCAGAATATTTTAGAGGGTTTATTAAATTTAAAAGTGTTAACGGATGGTACAAATCCATTTTTTTTAACAAGTATGTTCTCCTAATCATGCGCTCCAAATGCTTCTAGGATGGTGAGTCCCTTTGAGGTCTCCCCCAAAGATCAGTGTCAGTGAAAGGAAGGTTGGCCATATTTGCAGAGGTTTGACTGGGGGAAGATTAAGATGAAGGCAACCAAAGTATTTGGGACGGCTTGTTTGGTGGCAGGGAATACAAATCCTACCTGGACAGCTACAGCCTCAGTGTAAACAGGGAGAGATGGGGAAGGAGCATCGGCAGTCATACAGTAACATCATCATGTGACTCATTTTGGAGGAGGCAACACGTCCTGGGGTGAATAAATAATCAACAGGATTAAACAACAGGAAAGTGGGTAGGAGGAGAACCTGCTGGGAAAAGAAAAGTCACCACAGGGATTTTTGCAGTGTCAGAACTACCAACATAATCTTAAGCAGTCTGGAAGAAGATAAGCAGTGGGGAGGAAAACTGCACTGATGAAGTTTTTTCAGAGTAGCAAGGATAAGAGCAGACGCTAAAAACAGTGGAAAAGCTTTGTAAGAGCTTTTTAAGAGTTAAGGCATTGCCTTAACAATGGCAAATGGCTTTCTGTTTAAATAAATATCAAGCAATATCTGTGGGCTGAATCCAGACTCACATATAGGATGCTGGGCTCTGATTTGACCCATAGCAGCAAGTAATGACTTAGAATCACAGAATTAACTAGCTTGGAAAAGACTTTTGAGATCACCAAGTCCAACCCTATCATGGGGTTGCAGCAGAAAGTCCCTTGAAAAATATCAGCTCCACATTTTCTAAGAGCCAAGAAGCAAAACAAACATTACATCCTATTAGGAAAGATGTAGAGTCTAAGAAAAATACAACATTCAAACATAGCTGTACCCGCATCTTGAACTCAATGTGCACTCTGTCTCCTCACTTCCAAACAGGTAAGTCAGACCAAAAAAGGGTTCAGAGGAGGGCAAAAATCACCATAAAAACCTTGCTGTGACTGCTACATAGGAGTCACTGAGGAGACCAAGATATTTTTTTCTGGAAACTTAAGGAAGTCATTAAGGAAGTCTATAAAAGTCTGTAAAATCACGCATGACAAGGAGTTTGGGTGTGGACGGACAGCTTAGTCTCTCTTTCAGAGCAAGCACTAAAGGGTCTCAGACAAATCCAGACTAAAAATAAACAAAAGGACATAGATATCAATGCAGTGGGTAAGTAGTACCCTTATCACAAGACTTTGTGGGTGCAAAAACTAAAAAATACTTCAAGTACATATTACACCAAACTCAGGAATAGACATCCCAGAAGGTTACAAGGTACATCACATAAGGGAAAGTACCTGAATTTAAAGTATCTGCCATCAGGAGTGAAAATGTCATTAAAGCTTGTACCATTCCTGTCGTCTCCTAAAAACTTCACCATTGCAACTATTGTAGACACAGAACTGCACAAAGGGACTCCCTCAAACCACAGGAGCATTTTATGGTAATTATTCCAATACCCAGGGATCAGTTCCCAGGCAGTGAGGCACAAGCCTTCTCCAGATGGAATATGGAGCTGATAAGTTCTGCTAGGTTCTTGCAGGCTCTGCACATAATTAGAAGGCAGCAAGAGCAGCAGCAGTCCTAAAATTTGAGCAAATCATCAAGCAAAGAAAAATAGTTGTTTGAAATGTTGCAGCTGAGACCAACAGAAGAAGCTTGGCAAACAGGCTGGGAATCAATGTCCAAGAAATGCCTCGTTCCCAGATGGAAAGAGCAGCATTACGTATAATATTTCTGGAGGTCAAGGATACCCAGAACCCTTAGTTAGTATGGTACCAAGGCTGGAAATACTAATATCTTCCCACAGGAGCTTGGTGATCACTAAAATCAGCCAGAAAATGGACAATATTAAATTTTCAGACATATTATTAGCCAGCATGTTCTAGTGATCTCTGTAGAATGTGCTGAATTACGAATAGTTTTGAAAACCAGGTCTCAATATACTCAGCAGCCCAAATATTGTGATTCAAAGGGCAATCACTGAGTAGATATCAGTAGAATATCAATGATAACACACACTTAATTCATCCATCCTGGTAGTACTGCTCTGCACATGGCACAACCTGTGGGGGGCCAGGCTTAGCTCTCACCTCCATCACCATAAATTCAGAGTCACTCTGTAAATAAAAAAGAAGATGGCAGCCAGGCCATATTTAAGTGCCAAATTTGCTCCTTTGTAACACAAAAAAAAAAAGGAAGATAATTTAAAAAATCCGTCGCCAAATCATTGCAACTGAAATGTGGGTTTCATTTTCTATTACAATTCTAAGAATAAAGTGTAAACAAATGTTGTCACAATACCAATGTTTCCTAAGCTTGACACATTATAAAGTCGTATATTTGCCAACACATTTCACAACAGCATGAAACAAAAACATATTTTAGTAAGACTTTACTTTTGGGTTGACATTGAAATATGAAGATTTGTGTAGAAAGCTGAACAAACCCTTTCTAGATGTTCAGATGAGCCATTAACTTTCAATTATGAAAAGGATATTTAGCAGATAGAATGCAGAATATGAATATTAACCTGACACAATGCCAAAGTGTTTTATGCCTTGAGGGGAAATGAATTAGCAAAGCAAAAATGTAAGATTTGTTAGTCCAAGGCTGGTGGTATCACACAAATTGAAATTTACAGGAAATCACTACCAGATTGTTGTAATAAATGTGGTGTTATCCACTGATAGCAGTAAGTACCTTCCATCTTCCACATCTTAAAATCTATTTTATGTATCATTAGAAGTACTTTGCATTTTGTCATTTCCATAAATCTTTTTCCTTGTTTTACATCAGCTGACTCAAAGAAAATCACCTGGTACTCTGTCTAGACAGCCTTTTAAAATTATATATTGGATCACAGTGAACATTTTTGTACTTTTGTTTCAACATGTTTCTGCCACATTTTCCTCCCCTATTTTTACCATACTGATTTTCTGATAAATATTAGAGGTTCAGAAAAGGCAGGCCAAGCAATAAAGTCACGTGCACATGGTGCCAGGCTTTGACAATAGTGGGAAGGTACATCCAGTAAGAGAACACCTGAATTAGAGAATCATGGAATGGTTTGGGTTGGAAGGGACCTTGAAGACCATCCAGTTCCACCCCCCTGCCATGGGCAGGGACATCTTCCACTATCTCAGGCTGCTCAGAGCCCCATCCAGCCTGGCCTTGGACACTTCCAGGGATGGGGCAGCCACAGCTTCTCTGGGCAACCAGGGCCTCACCATCCTCCCAGGGAAGAATTTCTTCCCAATATCCAATCTAAACACCTCCTCTCTGTCAGTGTGAAGCCATTCCCCCTTGTCCTGCCACTCCAGGCCCTTGTCAATAGTCTCTCTCCATCTTTCCTGTGGATTCCCTTCAAGTATGGGGAAGGCCACGATTTGGTCACCCCAAAGCTTCTCCTCTCCACGCTGAACAATCCCAATTCCCTCCCTGTGATCTTTAGACATGTCCCTTAACTCAATTAGTCTCCAGTGCATTTCCTTCTGTACGTCATGATAGTGACTCACAAGTGCCAACCCAAAGCTCTCAGAAATCAATTGGGGAAAAAAAAATCTCTTTATTACCAGTGTTATTGAGGCCTGCAGAGTGTAAGCATCACTTTTAAAATCCTGATAGAGTCACACACTCAAGCTTTCATCTTAAGAGGGCACTATAGGAGCTTTCACGGGCTGAACACAAGTGAAATAGTTTCTGTAACACAAACTTACGCTGAATTTTGAGTAAGGTGTTCTCCTAAAGACTTAACAGACTGCTTGCATGGGAAAGAATATCAGGACACATTCTCATAATAAACTGATATATAAAAATGTATATATTTACTGTCCTCACACCTGGCATCGCCAGAGAATTCTTACATACATGAATAGCCCAGAGGGGATCACATGTCAAGTGACATCTTTTACTCTCACTTTAGAACAAAGGATATATCAGGACTGAGATCAAAAGGAGGGGTTGTTTGCCATTTTTTTTCTCCCACTTTTTTTGGCAGTCTTCAGCAAATACAATGTTTCAAGCAAAACTCTGGTCCATTTGCAGGGGCTTGACTGGCTCTATCAGTTTAATACTGACCACCAGATTTTTGTTCTTGGCATGCAGTAGTGTGAGTATCCTGAGATGAGAGATTTAGAGTTATTCTGGAAAACTGGGGGCAAGAAAAATGAACAAGGAAAACTTAGCAGAATTAAGCAGCAACTGGCAAAAAGTAAAAGTTGAGGAGACTAAGGCATGACAGTAAACCAGCTGCATCTTTTGGCTTGCTAAACAATACAGAAAATTCTGCCTTTTTCTTCCATTACCACGTATCCACACTGGCATTTGTATTACACAAATATTCCATTTGTGGTCGAAGATAGTTTAAATACATTGTAATATATTAACCATAAATTTCTTTGGTCAGATCAAGACCTCATCTGAGGATGGCACATACAACTGTTTCTTTGTACTCATACCACAGCTTATCTTGGCTACTCTGCTCTATTCTTACACTCAAATAATGATCGTGGTGATACAGATCTTCTGTATTTATTTGGAACCCTTTGGGTTCTCATCTGTTGTGCACCCGAACAGTAATATAAATAGAAGTAACCACATAGATCCAGATCTGGTTATACAACTCTGGCACATGATGTGAAAGCATCAAAAGTATAACTTTAGCATTCACTATTAAAAATACTGTGTGTGGCTTTTGCCAGAAAATTCACACATCAATCACAGATAACTGAACAGATGTTTTGGTTGAAGCAGGTTTCAGCTGGAACATTCACACATATACAAAATGGTCTCCTAATACTGGTAACATATTATGATTTTAGAGCTTTCTTTAATTTTGTTTTAACAGACTGTTAACCAAATATTTGCAACATGTGGTAGCTCTCTTCAAATATTTATAGAGATGGTTTACAAAAAAAAATACAACTAATTGCAGTGCTTCCTTTTTACTAAAAGCACAAACACAAATACATAAGTTCACATAACTGAAAGTCTAAAAAGTGCCTTAATTCCCCTTCAGTCCACATACTAGTACAGATATAGATATGCATAGATATGTATAGACATACACACAGTTATATATATCCAGATTAGAACCCCCTGCATGAACACTGAGCCTCCTGGGAAACTGCTTTGGCATTCAAACCCTCTCCTTCTGCCCTCACCAAAGGAAAAAAACCCCCAAACATTTGGGTTTTTCACATTTCCATTTCCACTCCAGCACACCGTGCCTGCCTGTAGGCAACAAGCACGTATCAATAACTGATTATGATGTGTTTGTCAAACACAGCTTTCTGGAGAAAAAAATTAGTAGATTGATGGAAGTAGTGCAAATTTTGCCACCAGCTGAACAAAAAATTATTAGAAATCAGCATTTAATAACAATAATATTATAAATAATGTGATTAGTGTTTATATTCTGATTAGTAACTAAAATGTTATAATTTCTAAAAAGTAGTCTAAAATAAATACAGTTGTATTTAGTTACAATGGAGTGCTCTGTAATTATATGCCCATTATTTTCTATGATAATTACCACTGTGAACAAGTAGATTTCAGAGCTACCTACTAGACTTTTATGATACTTAAAATTCTACAACATTAACATTCAAAAATTTACACTTTACATTATAATTACATCTGCATCTTTTATGAAATAATGGAAGTTGAGAATTACAAGAAGTACAGTTTATAGCTATGGAATAGCTACACTGACATAAGGAGGGTTGCCAATCACTATATTATAAAACCACACCTACTTTTTGGTAATAAAATGAGCTACCTTTAATAACATAATCCAGCAAGTCATTTGATATGTGGGATTTGTTCTGCCAGGGAGTGCATCTGAGAATGCTCACAGAGCATTATGGTCTGGAAATTAGCAACAATTTACAGCTGGATCTTGTAAAAGCATTTTTTGTGCTGACATTTCAGTGGAGAGACTTGCCAGCTAGTGGCCAGATGTGACAAAACGTCGCTAAAAGGACAAATACTTTCCAGGAGAGTCACTGTGGCTCACAGGTGAAAAACAAACTGGGGTCCCTTGTGGTGCCAGCTGAGACTTACATTGTTACCATGGTGCTCTCAAACGCCTCCTGCAACACATCAGCTGAAAAGTAAAGCAAGTCCTCTAATGAGCAAACTTTGGTGCCTGGCTGAAGCCAAACTTTGCCAGCTTTGGATGAGAAGCTTCTCGAGGACAGCTTTACTTTAAAACAGGAATAGGGGAGGAAAAAGATTTTGCACAGAAGCCTTGGAGACAGAAGCAGTTGTGAATTGCAAAGCCCTCGTGTATGTAGCAGCCTCCAGATTTTTCTCAGATGTCTTGGATGCTATGAGTTCGCATCTGCAACTGATGGACAGCAGGGAAGGGTGAAGGATTGACTTAACACAGGCCAAAATAAAATACACAGACATACCAAGGAGTGGCAGGATTGCTACAGGTATAGAATATGAAGAAGGAGCATCACAGACAGAAATGGAGACCTTTAGGAAGAGCAAAAGCCTGTGGTAGAGTGGCAGTCCTTCAGGAGATTGGTGTGAAGGTGTAGAAGGGAATACACAGAAGTCAGAGGTAGGTGAGCAGGTCAAGCACTGGTGAGGTGAAGTAGTTCCCTTGTGTTGACCTGTGAAAGCTGAGCAGTGCCACTGGAGGTAGAGAGTAAACATAATCCAGTGAACTCACGGAGACCTGTGACAAGCAGGGAGGCTTGCCAGAGCTGCGGGGCATGCTGAGCTGTGCTGAAAGCCTGGAAGTACACCTACATAGCAAAAAATATCACATGAAATTTCCTAGGAGCCATTAGTGACCTTCCATATGTACATGATCTTTAGGACATTACTTTGTCCTGATCACCTAACAGGGTTCAGTGGCAGCTGAACATGTGCAAGTCTTCGGAGGCAAGCAAAGAATGGTTACTCAAAGCCTGTAAAGTGAAATATGGAACATGAGAGCTGTAAAAACCACAGGAACACCAGAATTTTCCAAGACAGGTTTACAACTTACCAAAGAGTGAGGATAATGGGAATGAGGCAAGCAAGGAATAGAAACAATTACTCATAAATCCAGAAAAAAGAAAAGTGACCTATTAAGCATTTGTGTAGACGAAACTTTTTTTACAAAGCATTAGGAAAGACAAGTAATCCTTTCACATCCTGTGACCAGTTTCAATGAGAGCAGACAGAGTGATTTGAGGAAAAGTCCTAAGTATAAGATGGGTAGGGATGCCCTTCCCCATTTTTAAGGGATTAAGGAAAAATAACAGTGTTTTGGATATTTTGGAGGTGTCAGCATGGAGCCATTAAGTATTTACAGGATCTTGAATATATATTCTACATCTCTGGGCTACTAATTGTTCTTTGTATTACTAAATTATTCCAGATAAACCACGACTGAGCTTAGTGGACACACAGACAAAGCCTGCAGAGAAATTCCCCATGTCCAGCTGGTAAAATGATGACATGTCTAAGGGAAGTGCACTGTGCCCCACTAGAGGACAAAGATGTTGGCATTTCTCTAGTGCATTCAATGTTGGCACCCACCTATGGAAGATAATGTCCACCTCTACATTTTCAAGAGAATGCTCTTAAGTGGTGTCCTTATATTCCTCCTGGAAAAGTCGATGTTTCCAGAGTAAAGAAGGAATATCCACCTACAAAGCTGTTCAGTAGTTTCCCCCCTTAACTACAAGTAACTCGTTCTCTCTCAAATATGTTTTGATCATTTGTTTTACCACTAAACATCTTATGAAATTCCAAGATCATCTACCTAACTCCACCCTAAGAATTTCCTTCAAATGTATAGTATAAAGGTCTCAATCCTTTTGGTGATTCTATAATGCTATAAAATTATTATAGAGATCCAGGAATTAAAGGGAAAAGCCAGCAGAGACCTGATTAATTCCTAGATGACAGAGCTTGAGTATGAAGCCTAAAACAAATATAGCCACCATTTCCATAAACAAACAAACAAGCAAACAAAAACACCAATAAAAATCCATGCACCTGTTCAAAATCTAGAGTTTCGTCCAACTGTTTGGTTTCAGGTGATGAAACCATTGTTACATGAACATTAACCTGGAATAACTGCACAGAAATAACAATATTACAGAATCCAGCACAATATTACATATATCAACCTCTAACATTATTTTTTCATTGGTCTACCACCATGAACACATACCTGCACACATGAGAGTGATTTACTGGAGTGCACACATGCATCAGCACAAGAAGAGAATCCACCCCAAAGGGTAAATTTTCTATGCTCTGCATGGGATTTAGCCACCAAACTCCCATTAACATTAATGGGAACTGTGAAGCCTGATGATACTGCTAAATCATAATTTTTCCTTGTTGTTCTACTTAGTACAAAGTAATTGCTGACCTGGAACAACTGGAACAGAAGCAACTATGTGATACAGTTTTGAATTATTAACCTTGTCATGATTCAATAGACTTTGTAATGACTGGCAAAGACACTTTGAGAATAATGTGGTTACAACTTCTCTGTGGCTTTCCTTTGTTTTCAGGATTTGGGCATGTGGGACAGTTAATTAATCTTTCCCTCTACAACAGCTTCCCCCCGTTAAATCTGTGCTCATCCACAAAATTGATTACTGTGTTTTGGAACTCAGCTCCTAACTAAGGACTGAGCTCTGCAAAGGATATAGGGAAAAATTGTGTTGCAGAAGATGTGCTGATTTATGAGGGGAAATTACCTTCTTTTTTCTTTAAAAACCCCTCCACTATCCATGCTTAATGCCTTGAAAATGAACCCAGTTTTCATTCCAAAATTCGTCCTTCTCACATACAATACCACACTTGAAAATGTACGCAATATAAAATGTCTTGTGCATCTGGAAGGGGATAACTCCTTCCCTACAGTGTTTCCCTTCCAAGATGAATGTGCTTGCCTGTTTAGGCATAATGTCATGAGCAACAGACCTTTTAATAACTCAAATTTGGCCAGAATGACACACAATTGTCAGAGTAATCAGTAAAGAAGGAAAACCTTAAAAGATTTCAAACCATACAAGAAGCATCCCACAAGCCTGAGTCATTAGTTACATTATCTTTCTCTCCATCTCCAAAAGACAGCAAATTCCACCCCCTCACTCTCCACACACACAAACAGTTGGGTTTTTCCCATAAGACAGTCCTATCCTTCAAAAATTGATTTTCATAGTCACAGAGTCCGCAACATTTCTTCTGTTGGAATCCATTCCTGAATCTGAGATGGCAGAAGCTAGTGAATGACACTTTGTGGAATGGCTTTTAATCTGATTTTTTTACAGGGAGAAAAAAAAAGGGAAAAAAAAGGAAAGGACAGAGAGGCACCATCTTTTACACCAATATAATCCAGTTAATAAATTAATGCATATATGTATAAAAGCAACATATTAAAAAGAGGGAGTATTTGTCTACAGAGTTGCATCTGCTCCCAAGCAGAATTCTTAGCTTCTCTAATTTATGCAAAAGAGTTGCAGAAAGACCTCCCTGCTTTCCTTTGCATGAAGTGTGAAATCATGGCCAACCAGCAATGCCTCTAAAAACCAGAACAATCATTGAGCAATTATTCATTAGAGATGCAGAAGTGAGCACTCCTTTGATATCAGAGATACCTAGAGGGTTGTTTGCTGCTATAGACAAAGTAGGCAGTGACCTGGGGACAGGAAAATGAAGAAAGTCCCATTTTCCCTATATAAAAAACTCTGAAATTCAGGATTTCTTACTAACACAGAACAGGTCGAGGTGCATTGGGCAGCAGGTTGGGGCAGTCCTCACGCAGAACCTCACCCCAACCAAGAGCAGTGTGACTTCTGTCCTTTAAAAGGTGAGAAAAGCAAAAAATCCCCAAACTATCCTATATTTCACTACTTTATTTTCCTGAAACTACTATTCACTGGCCTAAGCAGCTCTCAGAAATTATCATTATGTACTTCAGCTTCCTCCACAGGTACTCTGGCGACAACAGCGTCACCAGTGCACTGCGACGTCCCTCAGGGCTCCATGTGTCGCTCTTCAAACCATCCCCAGGGATTTAATTTGCAGATTAAAACTTCTGCTGCAAACAAGACCACTGATAATTAAAAAGTGTTTTCAAGGAATAACCCGTGAAGAAGCCAAGCAGCTGATTATTTTACTCGGGGTACTTTGCACCTTCTATCCTGCAAGTGTCCTGCTATGCCCTGACAGAGATGTACAAACTATTTCTGGGGCTTTCTCGTCTACCTAGAAATAGATGCAGTTCTTCCTCAACAGGACACAGAGACATGAAGACACAAATTCAGGATACTACTGGGCATTTTTACCAGGCAGATCTGATAGGACCAGAATTACTTACAAATACTATATGTAAATCCAGGATGCTTCTAGTCCAGTTCCCATTGTCAATACCACCAGAATGTACACCTCAAATGTATCACCACCTGAAGTTAAAGGCATTGATGCTTCTATTTCCCAATCTACAGACAATTGATGACATTCACCACTGCTAGCCCAAGAGCTTTATAAATGCTATTGATATCACAGAGGAGATTTTTGTACATCTTTTCAATTTTCTCTAAATCCCTTGGAAACCACTTTGACCAAAGTACCTCAGAGCTGAGCATTAAGTGTCTGGATGGTAATTAATATACAGAGTCCCTCTGCCCATTCATCTCTTCAAGTCACAATACAATCATTAAAAAAACAGGATACATAATATGGACTTGAATTCTGATTGAATCACACCTAACTCCCATGGGCCTACTCCAAAATCCTCTCTCAAATGGAGACACAATTTCCTCTTAAATAGTTCATCAACTTGCCAATATTTTCATCATGTTCACTATGACTGTTTAACTTCAATTTTGTAAGAGCTGTGTATTACATTTCAGCCCCATATAAGTAACATACAGGAGTAGAACATGTTTTAGCTAATTAATGCTTCTGTAACAAGAGTTGTCGAAATATATGCATCAAATATTTATATAATTGGCTCCCCAAAGAAGTATTGCCTTGTTCTGCGTACTGAGAGACTGAAATACAAAGTCCAAAGACTTGGAGCACAAAAGACCCCAGTCTGCTTCCAATACTACATTTACTTTCAAAGCATTCTCATTGGCTTTGGGAGGCATCATTAACATGGATAAAGGCCTTGAACTCGTATTAAATTTTCCTATCTTTTTAAAATTCATGTTAGCTATTATTAAGCTTTCCTCTGCACTTTAGATGAATGAACATTTTGTAACAACTACTAAGGGAATGAGGTACTTTTATTAGAATTATCCACAAATAATATTGATAGATTTGGGGAAAAGACATCACTCTTTTCAGGTTCTTAATTATTAGTAAATTAGGAAATATCCATGAAATTATTTTGGCTACTCTTGTCCTTTACAGCTGACAGAAGACAGAGTTTTTCCACAGAAAAATAAGGGGCACCTTAGTGTGATAAAACTGTGTAATTTAATCCCATAAATAAAATCTTGCTGCAGCAGTATAAGTTTTTCTTTGATTCAGGTGGCAGAGGTTGTTGAGAGGTTTGCTAGGCAGGTTTGGTTTTTAAGTTTGTTCTTTTTTTTGTCCACAAAAATTCAAAAACATGCCCCTTGGAATATGAAGAATCAAAAACCAACCACAAGCACCATTATCAGTAGTTTTATTAACAGCATTGCACAAGCCTTACAGGTCACATTGAGGACCTTAAGGACTTCCTTCTCTAAGTCTAATGTATCAGTGGAGTTTAATGGGATGTTTTTAAAATTATGCTAGCTCTAAATTTCAGGTTAGATGAGATTCTTGGAAGGTAATTTAGACTTTGCTTTACAATTGTCATCATCTTCCCCTTGAAATAATTTTTCATCTCCTAATTACTACTTAGCAAAGAACATTTAAAATCACAGACTCATTTCCAATGTGCTCAAAAATGACCCTACTTTGTCCAAATGCCAAGGTGCATCTCCAGTGTCTTCTTATTCTTTATATGTTATGCCTTGCCATACATAATACTAATTGAATACAGTGTATATTGCATTTGGAGTCATTAAAGCAGCAGCACGATTCAGATTTAAGGGAACTGCTGGTGTTCCACATTAAGCGAAACAATAATCAGTTTCCCCAGGAATAAATAACAAAAGAAAAAAAAAAAGAAAATAAAAACAAAAAATCAACCCCAAGAAGTACCTGCAATATCAATGGCATTCATTGTCCCTCCTAAGAAATCAAGTTGAAATATTTGAGGGTACATTCAAGAATCATCCCAGGCTTATTTATCTAACATTGTTGACTGGTCCAACAGGCCAGTCACAGATCCAAACATTATTTTAATTCATGGCAAACCATGCAAAACAGTAGCTCTATGCTCCATGCTGCTGTCATCACGAATAGTGAGTTTACTCTTTTGCCCTATTCTTTCCACCAAATATCCACTCTACATCATCCTTAATCACCCTAATTCAGTTGTTTTCATGAGCACAGGCTCCACTGGAACATCCAAACCCTCTGATTTGAAGCCAAGATAAGCAGCCAAAAAGCTCCTTGAACCTGATCTGTCGCTTCTGGTGTCTCACACATGCAACATCAAGGCTGAAAGGTGATGCTGGCAGTATTTTTACAACATATGTTATGGGTCAGGTATGACTTTACCAGGGAGTACAGTAGGAATCGTGACAAAATTCATAATAACCACTGAGTCATAATTCAATGGAAGAGGAAAAAGTTCAAGTTCAACTTCAAGCCCATTACTGTCATAGTGCACTTTGCACTTTGCCTTGGACATAACAAAAGAAGGTTGTATCAAGTGAAAATGAAGTTTCTTTAGAGGACAGCAGTAACAAATACCAGAAAGTTATTAGGAAGTTGAAAATTAGTCAAAAATTCCTCAAATCACAAATAATAACTGGATGGCTCCGGAGACAGAACAATATCTTATTTTCCACAAATCCAAAGGTAATACAATTCTCTCCACTTTTCTCCTTTTTACTGTACCAGACAATAGGTTTCTCTTCTTATCTCCCCTTCCCTCCCCTGAAAGAAATGTGGCCAGGGGAGGGGCTTTCTCCTTTTCACCTGACAAACAATGGAGGACCCTGTGTCTTATCTCCCCTTCCTGGCAAAGCATGTGGCCAGGGCAGGGGCTTTCCCCTTTCTACTGGACAAACAATGAAGGATTGTTTTCTTATATTCCCTTCCTGGCAAGGCATGTGACTAGGGGAGGGGCCTGAGGGCTGGGGCAGGCTGAGTGACAGCCAATGGCATGTGAAGATGTGCCCACAAGGCATGTGACATGGGAGGGGCCCAAGGCCCTTTAACTACAGCTACTGGGCCTCAGGAGGGGAGGTTTGTGGATCTTCTGGACTGAGGACACCTTGTTTTCACTTCTGATCTCTACTGCTGCCACTTTGCCCAGGACAACGTGGACCTTTGACTCCTCATCTCAGTACAGCTTTTCCCCTGCTGACCGCTGGATCTCCCTGCAGCCTCTTGGACATTTCAGGAAAGGATCACTGGCTGTTACTCCACTGGTTTGCCTACCCTGAACCCTATTCCTCTAGCCCTGGAATCCCGGAGATGCCCTGGTTTCCCTTGAACTAGGCACCACCCTCGTGCTTGTTTATTTCCCAGCTGTCTACAGTTGTCATTGTTCCATTGGTTTTTGATACTGTTATTGTTGTTGTTCAACATATATGTATATATTTGTTGGGTTTTTTCCCTTTTCTCCCAGTAAAGTTCTTATTTCTCTCCATATATATATTATACAAGTATTTTTAAATTTAATTCATACTCCATCTTAATTGACCCAGGACAACTAGTTATATAGTATATAACACCCACAATAACACCACATGTTAACAAATATTATGGAAATTCCCCCTTCTCCAAAACCAAAAATAAACAAACCCCCACCCAAAACAAAGAGTCTTAAGGCTGCTCTGAATTTAATGGTCTTGCAGACGTGTATTTATCCCAGGACAAAAATCAGAAGTTGTTCTTGTATCAGCTCAAGATAAAATTTTAAGCAACATATAAGACTACCTTTACATGTGCCTAATCAGCATTTTCTATTAAATTCCCAGCAAGGTAATGGGCAGAACCTTCAGCATGTTCCAACAGGAGCTAACTAACAAGAAGGAAATAAAAAAACCCAAAAAAAACAGAAGAAAAAGGATAATTCATAGTCCCTTCCAGTTTCCCAGGAGATTTTGGAGCGAAAAACCCTTTCCCTTTCTGATTAGACAGTTTATGTGTTGCAGCAGGGCAAGGGGAGAGCCCAGGAGTGACTATGTACATACACAGTTAGAGAAGTGATGGAAAAGTGGTTGTTGTAACTTCCAAAATCTATTAATATTTTTCTCCTAAAAATACTGACCAGCACATGGCTTCCTGAGAACTTTCCAGTTCATTTACAAAAAACCTTTTCCTCTTCAGAAGTAAAACTGTGACAAAAAGTCTTTTCTCGATCAACGCTATGACATCATTTATCACTTTGTACATTATTTAAGAGCACATGTCACCACTTGGAAAGGGGCTGAACCAAAATTTGTATCCAGCTGGACTTGGGGTAAGTAATGACTCGAATAATCAAATCCAAATCTCCTGCTAGTCTTTTTGGGTTCTGATGAAATTCAGAACTGTAAGAAGTCTCCAAAAACAGCTGCTCTCAGGGGTTTTATGCAGTTTGGTTATAAAAATCATACGAGTAAGACAGTCATGTATTGAACCATAACCCCAAAGCTCAGCATAAAAGAATCACTTTTTTCTCTTCAGTGAAGGGATGGCTCAGCCAGGCTGTGGAGTGAAACATAACCCAGAGCCACCTGCAACTCAGCAAATTAAGCAAGGAAAATGTTAAGAGTCAAAAGACTTTTCTGTTTCTTTCTGTCCCTGCCAGTGACATACACTACTCCAAGTCAGTCAGACTCAAATTTTCAGATGCAATCTGTGGGTTGCTCCACATTTTGGAAGTGTTGACTGGTTGCACTGGAAGCAATACAAGCTGTAAGTTCTCAGCACCCCTGCAAAGAAGCCCTATGTTTCTCAGATTTGGTGTGTTTACTGAGTGCCATAAGAACATTAGACAAAGAAAAATGTTTTCTGGTGAAGTAAGGATGAAATTGCCTCTCAATAGTATATTAAACAACAATAACAACCACATCTTTCCCAGTTTGTAACAAAGCAACACAGAAACACTATTTTAGGCATGTATAGATGATNCCAGGACAAAAATCAGAAGTTGTTCTTGTATCAGCTCAAGATAAAATTTTAAGCAACATATAAGACTACCTTTACATGTGCCTAATCAGCATTTTCTATTAAATTCCCAGCAACGTAATGGGCAGAACCTTCAGCATGTTCCAACAGGAGCTAACTAACAAGAAGGAAATAAAAAAAAAACAAAAAAACCAGAAGAAAAAGGATAATTCATAGTCCCTTCCAGTTTCCCAGGAGATTTTGGAGCGAAAAACCCTTTCCCTTTCTGATTAGACAGTTTATGTGTTGCAGCAGGGCAAGGGGAGAGCCCAGGAGTGACTATGTACATACACAGTTAGAGAAGTGATGGAAAAGTGGTTGTTGTAACTTCCAAAATCTATTAATATTTTTCTCCTAAAAATACTGACCAGCACATGGCTTCCTGAGAACTTACCAGTTCATTTACAAAAAACCTTTTCCTCTTCAGAAGTAAAACTGTGACAAAAAGTCTTTTCTCGATCAACGCTATGACATCATTTATCACTTTGTACATTATTTAAGAGCACATGTCACCACTTGGAAAGGGGCTGAACCAAAATTTGTATCCAGCTGGACTTGGGGTAAGTAATGACTCGAATAATCAAATCCAAATCTCCTGCTAGTCTTTTTGGGTTCTGATGAAATTCAGAACTGTAAGAAGTCTCCAAAAACAGCTGCTCTCAGGGGTTTTATGCAGTTTGGTTATAAAAATCATACGAGTAAGACAGTCATGTATTGAACCATAACCCCAAAGCTCAGCATAAAAGAATCACTTTTTTCTCTTCAGTGAAGGGATGGCTCAGCCAGGCTGTGGAGTGAAACATAACCCAGAGCCACCTGCAACTCAGCAAATTAAGCAAGGAAAATGTTAAGAGTCAAAAGACTTTTCTGTTTCTTTCTGTCCCTGCCAGTGACATACACTACTCCAAGTCAGTCAGACTCAAATTTTCAGATGCAATCTGTGGGTTGCTCCACATTCTGGAAGTGTTGACTGGTTGCACTGGAAGCAATACAAGCTGTAAGTTCTCAGCACCCCTGCAAAGAAGCCCTATGTTTCTCAGATTTGGTGTGTTTACTGAGTGCCATAAGAACATTAGACAAAGAAAAATGTTTTCTGGTGAAGTAAGGATGAAATTGCCTCTCAATAGTATATTAAACAACAATAACAACCACATCTTTCCCAGTTTGTAACAAAGCAACACAGAAACACTATTTTAGGCATGTATAGATGATATATATAATATATATAAAATATATATAAAAAATAGCATGTGAAACATATTTCTGGAGATCCCTCATTGGGAATGTTCAGTACTGAATTAGTGTTCAGCACTAACAAGCTGTCTTCAAGATCAGCTCCTCAAGCTGGCCATGAGACATCTCCAGGACATCCCACACTTTCTCTGGATGCAGAAGTGACAGTGGAGGAGCTGATGAGGCTGTTTTAGAAGGAAAGTAACATATATTCCTATTTTTAAGAGAAGGTGCTGGTGTGCTCTGCCTCTCAGTTATCATGGATGCAAGGCTGGAATGAATCTCACAGAATCATAGGATTTGCTGAGTTGGAAGGGACCCACAAAGATCGTCAAGTCCAACTCCTGGCCCTGCATAGGATCATCCCCAAGAGTCACACCATGTGCCTCAGAGTATCATGCAGACGCTCCTTGTGCTCTGTCAGACTTGGTGCTGTGCCCACTGCCCTGGCGAGCCTGTTCAGTGCCCAGACACCCTCTGAGGGAAGAACCTCTTTGTAATATCCAACCTAAACCTCCCCTGACAAAACTTCTGGCCATTCCCTGACATCCTGTCCCTGGTCCCCACAGATCAGGGCCTGGACCTCCTCTGCCCCTCCCAAGGAAGTTGTCACTGCAATGAGGTCTCCCCTCTGACACCAAAGTGACCATTCCCAGCGGGACACCCAGTGCCATGCGCAAGGCTCAAGTCTCTCCTTCTTACCTCAGGGTCCTTCTCGATCTCCAGCCCAGCTGCCACCAGGTTGCGTTCGTACTCCTCCCGCTGGAGCCGTTTCTCCTCCTCCAGGGCATCCAGCGGGCTGAGCTCCATCACATCCACCCCTGGCAGCCCCGGCCATTCCTGCAGGGCTCGCTGGTCCTGCTGCTGTGTTTCCACACGGCTCTTTCCAGTCCCTCCATTTGAAACCAGGGCCAAGGAGGCAGACCCGGGCTCTGGTGGGACCACACCGGGAGGAGCCCGAGCGAGGCGTTTTCGGTAGTGATAGGCCAACACATAATCGACCTTTCTCTTGCTATCCCTGAAGTGCATGCCACTGGGAGATGCTTTGTCCACAACCACCCCTTGCACTCCATCAAGGTAATTGTTGATAATCTGGAAGAGAAACATAGGAGTTTCACAGAATAGAAACCAGAAAAGCCCAGGAAGAAGGAAGGTGTGAGGTCTATCTCCACACATGCACATGAAACTGCAAAGAATCCAAATTGGAGGCCAGCTGGGGTGGTAAGACCTACAAACCTTCACTCCGTATGCCATGTTCAGTCACACTTCATTCTTCCTCCATACAAAGATGACTACAGAGAGTGGTTTTATGGCAACACACGAAATACCTACCCAAGGGGCAGGGGTGCATATCAATGCTCTCTCTCTGTTATGCATGTACACAGACCATTCAGGTGAAGACACCCAGACTTTGAAATGGGATGGAGAAGTGAGAATAAGGATCACGTTACACACTGGGATATGAGAAAGGATCTGCTATGGGGCAAACTAGGACAGAAAAGGGAAGCATAAAATTGTGTCAGAAGGCAAGAATCTGGTCTAAGGTAGAACAAGAGAAAGATCTTCATTGTAGTTCAAGGTCAAAAAGGGTGGGGTTGGACAGAAACCTTTTGGAAGATACTAGTGACGACAAAGTGTGTGTCCCATGTCTGGCTGAGAGTGATAGGTGACTTATATTTTAATGTATTATGAGAAGACCAAGTGATTGACCAGTAACACTGCTAAAAGAAATCAAATACTAAAACCATTCAAATCACCCATATTTGTACTCAGTTGCCCCCTCAGACCATCCGTGGTTCCTCATCTACACTCTCTGAACCCTTCTGGGGTGAAGCTACTCTAGTGTTACCCCCACCATCGCGTCCTACTCTGCAGCACCTGCGTGGAACTCCGATACCCAGTTATTCACTAAGGCAGCCCATGAGTTTTCCAGAACTGCCACCAACCACCATTCCCAGCACAGTGCTGTAGTGCAAGACCCTTCACAGAGCTCTCCACAGCGTCATTCACTGGAGTGACACCAGCGTCCCGGTGAGCAGGGAAAAACATATAAGCAAATGAACAGGGTCAACCTGATCCAAAGCAATCTAATTCCAGCCATTCATGGTTCCAATAGGGGGCTATACAAGCAAGGTCTTGACAAGTACCAGTCACAAGTTTCTTTCTCTCCTTGCCTTCCCTCTCATCACATCTACTGCTAGTCCAAATGCAAAGCTAACCAGTTATGCTGCATGGAAATTTTCTCATTGTTAACATGAATTTCTGAAGGTATTATAAAAATCCAAACTAATATTTTACGCCTAAACATCTCCCAGATCCTCGTTTCTCATTGTTTTGATTTGCTTAGTTTCCTACAAATTAGCTTTTAGTCCCCATATCACAAAATAAATCTCATTTTTATATGCATACTACTATCCTTCATTCTTTCACAAAATTAGCACTGAATAATCTATTCTGCACATTACACTTATCGCACACTTTATGTGTGTATAGAGGCCCTTTAGACATATCTAAACTTACACTCAGCACTACAGAATATAAAACTGCTTGTGAGACAGCATTTTATTGCCATCCCCCATTCCCTAATTAGATACATTTTCACGTAGTACTCACAGGCAATCCATGCAAACCTCCAGGATCCATCTCTGCCATGGTGAAGGAACACTCGTGGCAGGTTTCTAAGTCTCCCTCCCAGAGAATCCCAGGCTACAGAGCACAGAAGTAATGATATCACCACCACCAGGTCACTGGCACCACGTAGTGCATTAGCTGGCTCTCAAGGAGATGAGCTCTAAGCATTCTCTCCTCTCTCATTGGAGAGTGTGGGCAGAGACAAGAAGCACAAACGAAAAGCACGAGATGGAACAAGGAGGTTGGAGAACATAAAAAGTCACTAAGAGGTTTTACTGTTTATTACCGTGCGTAGCCAGCTGCCACATCCCAGCCACCTGAGAGAGCACCATAGCAACATTTGGTGTTGCTGGAGTTACACAGAGCAGTAGGATGAGGAGGTTCAACAATGACACTCTCTCTCCCTCTCTCATTGTCTCTTTCCCTCACTCTTGGCAGCAAAGTGCCATCCCCATGATTATGGGTGTCTACTGCACACAAAGAAAATCAAAGTTCCCACAGATTTCAGTAAAGGCATTTCCTGACCCTATATCTGCACTGCTTGCCTTACATTGGAACATTCTGGCACTAGAAGACTTTACTGGGGAGGAAAACAAAGAAGTTGCAATGTCAAAGACATCACTGAAGGAATTATCGAGATCTTTCTCTCCTCCCCTCTCACAGCCATTGCAGAAGTCAGAAACTGTGATTTAAATTACTATTTTCAGTCTCACTTTCACTGCTTCTTGACGTTTCCAAGAGAAGAAACCATCCCACAAAGCAATGAGAAAACAGAATGGTAAGATTGGAATTTCATGATGCTTTTATTTTAGTCCTTTTATAGCCAATATATCACTACAAATACATCCCAAGAGGAGCTTCCTCTAACAGCAGCTCTGCTCTGGAAAACACAGCCACACTGCACTTCAACCTTCCAATCCAGCCCCCACTAACTCCTGGGCATGTGCTGACTCAGGGCTTGCACAGGCACACCCAATTTAGTCATCAACCTGCAAATCTTTTCCTACATTTTTCCTCCTCCGAAGCTGGCTAAAGTAAACAATTAAGAAAATCTTGGTGAGATTACCGCAGCAATTAGTTCTCTCTGTACACTGAGAGAGACAACTGAACCACCTGGGGCTATAGTATCAATTTACTTTTACAGCCACTTTCCCAGTTCTGGGTGGATTTGATTAACAGACAGGAGGAATGCACCTTGGTTTGTTCACCATGCTTCAAGCCTCTCCCTCATCTCAAAGGCATTCAAGGTAAGGCAGTGAATATTAAATCCTACTTACAGAACTGCTGTCGGACACCACAGGTGCTTCAAGAGTTCCATTGGTCCTGATGCTGTGCAAGGAAGTCCTGTTGTGAGGAACTGTGAGGTATTTGCTCTTGTATGCTGAAAAAGAGTCCCTTGCTGATTTTGCTGGTTTCTGTCCATTCAGAGTTGGGTGTGAAGAGGGTAAAGGAAAGCCTGAGAACAAGAAATAAGTATTGCTATAAAAAGCAGGTTTTGTGCAGGTAGTTCCCTGAAGAAATGGGAAATACATACCGCACTTAATAGACACTTCAACTTCAGATGCTGCACTTCAGTACGTAAAGGGAAAGGGGTAAATACAACTACAGAGGAACAAAAGGTGTGAACTGCTGGGGAATGGGGAACAATGGGATACAGCACTACCTTGGCTGGTCAACAGCATTTGCACCGCTGAAATTCAGATTAGGAGCTGGGAAGTGTGCTTGCAGCCTGCTAAGCACCTCCCGGGACATCAGAGAATATCCTGACTTGGATGGGATCCACAAGGATTATCGAGTCCAGTTTCTGGTTCTCCACAGGACAGCCCCAAGAATCCCACCATGTGCCTGAGAACATTGACAAAATGCTTTCCTAGGACATGAGCAATCTGTGTGCCTGCAGTGACTGTGCCCTGGTTCTCTGGGTGCAGAGTTCATGGCACATGGAAGCCAAATTAATGAAAATCAAGTGATAAACATTTGCTTATGGCTTAGAGCTAGGCCTGAAGTGGACTGTATTTTAGTTCTGGTGATATGAACAGGTCTAGTTGCATCAGGTACAGATATAAAATTGTAGCTAATGGTTGTTCTCCACAAAACCCCATATTTTTGGGTGTGTAATGGTGTCAAATTCTCAGTAAGTATATCAAGTTTATAACTACATATTTTGGTTTGAAGGACAAGTGACTGGAACCCTTTATTTTCAGACCTGCTCCCCATTTTGAGCAACCCTTTCCAATGTCTCACCACTCTCACAGGGAAGAATTTCTTCCTGATATCCAATCTATAACTACTGTCAGTGTGAAACCATTCTGCCCCAGTCCTGTCACTCCAGGCCCTTGTCAATAGTTTCTCTTCATCTTTCCTGTGGTTTCCCTTCAGGTACTGCAAGGCCATAGTTGGGTCACTCCAAAGCTTCTCTAAGCTGAACAATCCAGATTCTTTCAGCCTTTCCTCATAGCAGAGCGGCACCATCCCTGTCATCAATTTGCTGTCCCTCCTCTGGATTCACTCGGACAGGCCAATTCCATGCAGTCATTAACACAGTGAAAAAACGCTGACAAAAAATAATGGGTACAGAAAGTGTTTTGACATGAAGATGTTTCATACTCTGCCCCCCTCTAGTGGTGCCATAACTGAAGTGGGGTTGACTGGTCCATACCCACAGTTTCTTTGAGAAGCTCTTGTTGTGGGGGAAAACTACAGTTTGGTCCTTCCAGCATTAGTGTTTCATACCAAGAAGACACAGGCGTATCCTGCCCCTCTGTCCCCTACCACTGAAAAGGCAAAGCACCAATGCCTCTCCAGTCAGGTATTTTATCCAGGAAAAAGAAAGAACAGATCCTGTGTATCCAGAGAGGCACTATAACCATAGTGTATTTTTAAAGTCTGGAAGTCATATTTCCCCCTCATTTAAGTGAACCCCTTCTGTGCCCTGTACACAAACTGAATCTACTTATCCACAATCATGTTCTAAGAGAGGAGACTGGGAATGCTAAAGAAGGAAAAGCTTGGAGAGAGAGAGAGTTGACCTTTAAATGTTGTGATTATTCTTGTGTTTTGTATCAATAATAGATTAGGGTCCAACAGCACTTGAACAGTAAGTAGATTGACTCACCAGTCTTTCCTTTCTGATCTCTCAAGGAGACTCGTGCTTGGTTTGCTTTAATGAAGCACATAATGATGCCACAAGGGAAACTCCAAGGAAAATAATTAATAAGTAAAGGTTTCATTCCCAAAGGCCACACACAATGTTTCTCCAGTATTTTTCAGACTAAGCCGGGGATATCTCACAAGACCTTTACAAAGTCAATTAAAGACCTTTTTTCTTTCCAGTCATTTTAACTAGGCCTAGGAAAAAAGCTGCAGTTCATTTATAATAAAATGATTTCATTTCCATTATGCTTCCCAGCCTACAGAAACTGTGTTGACATGAACCTGAGGCTGACACTGGTAAACTGGTGAGGCAGTCAGGGACCCCCAGAATAAGTTTTCCGGTGGGAATACAATTGCCAAGTCTGAATTTGGAAGACTCCTGCTCCCCCAAAAGCTTTTCATGTTTGCAAATCACATTGACTGAACGAGAAAATTTTGTTTTGAATGAGTTCCACATTTGACAGAACTTGTCTGTGGTACTGCAGCGTCTCAGGGGCTTCTGCTTCAGATGCTGCCTGACCTCATTCTACCCTGTAAGCCTTTATGACATCTGGCCTTACATGTTCTCATTCTGTAAATATTCCGGAGGAATTAGTATCAATAGAAACAAGCTGTGAGTGTGTCTATATGTGCACACATATAAAAATGTTATATATGCACACATGCATAACTTCGGTGTATATGTATTTACGTCTCCCCAGAGAACAGCAGTGCAGTGAATCTTCAATTCAACCTGGCAAGCAAATGTTCAAAAATCACAATCATTTTGGAAAAATATCTGGGGAGCCATCCCTCCAGTCAGACTTATCAAGTTGTAAATGCCTTCCAAGGACAAGATACCTCCAGGACAGAGATCAGTGACCAGCTCTAGTTCCAGTGCCAATTGACAGCCAGTCATCAGCTGCTCACTCAATCTCTCTACACTCCTGTGCTTCAGCTTTTTATAAACTTCAAGGCTGGCCACATGTGCACCAATTGACCTCATCATTTGGGTTTACAGGTCCTTGTCTAAAGTGCCAGGATGAAGATATTGCACATACTGCCAAAAAGGGAAGGACTGAGAGGGTCTGTTAAAGGATCACACTGCTTCTGGAACAGGCACTGATGGCACAGGATGCTCTGTGTCAAATCCTGAGTAATAGCCAATTAACTGGTCTGAGTGGTCCATATGATCAGATTATCACAGCACAGCTACTTGCAGAATACCTTTTAAGTGGTTTGGCCACCCAGGGCACAGACAGTGGCCTGCTTTCATTTGTCTTTCTCTCTTTCCATTTAATTATCAGGAATGATCTGTATTTCTGGCAGGCAGCACAGTTAGATTATACCTGGACTTGCACAGGCTCCTCTGCAAGGCTGTTCAAAATATCTGCAATTCAGGGACATTGTTTGGCAAACTTATTTCTTCGACCTTCTAAGTAGGAATGGCAAAGAACTAATTAAATTTACTGTTTCTGTGTGTCTTAACTCAAGCATATCTTCTCCAGAGGATTATACAAATAAAAAAATGCACTATGGCTATATATGTGCTCTTTAGGTCCCCAGTAAACAAATGACTTCTCAGCTCTGAACATGCATATCTAGAGGTGCTGATTCCAATACAGCCAGCCATACGTGTGTAAATTATTTTAGATCAGTACAGTGTTTTCAAAGACCTTATTGAATAATAGAAGGATAGAATTTGACCATTAAATTTCAAGTATTCAATATTTATTTTTTAGGGATGGTTCTGGATCTATTTAGGTGTTTAGTCACCTATTATTTACCTGCTTCTACTAAAATCACTCCCATAACTAAACTCCACATTGGATGGTTCTCCTTATAAAGAGTATGTCTTCTTTAACCATATTCTGGAGAATAAGAAGGAAAGGGGAAGCAGCATTATGAAAGGCCAAGTGGCAACTGAGATTCTGATTCCTATTCAAGAGATTCCCTTTACTGATTGTCCTTGAGGCTCAGGTTGTGGCATTTCAAACTGAGTCTTGGAATGTGGTTCAGACAGGCAGATGCACCCAGGATATCCAAGGCATTAGTCAGGACTTGACATGGGTGGTTTTCCCATTTCCATCTGCAGTCTGAGAGGAACTGTGTGAGCACTAAACACGGGCTGCAAATTTGGATTGTGTGTCTCTTGGAGGAAACATAGCTAAGTGGGAAAAGGTAAGAAGTGGCACACCTGAAAAATTAGGTTTTCTCCTTTTAGCTCCACTTCTTGCTCCCTTTGGTTGCATCCTCAGTTTCATTTCCCAGGAGAGCTACCAGCCAAGGGAAAATGGCTAGAACAATGTGCTGAAGATGGAAGTAGCCAGGGAACTGTAAGACTGCTACTTGCAGGACTGTTAATCTCTGATCTTGTCTTAACCCTTACTTCTTTCAAGTCACACCTGTACTTCCATTTCCCAGAAGCTTTCTGTAAGTTCCTCTTCTTCATGGTACTCTTCATACTTTTTAAGGTGAAACTTGCTTTAATCTGTTCCACACTGCACTAGACAGTATTAGAGACAATCCAAACAGCCTCATCTGTCTTTAATTCCTGTGATTCATAAAACCAACTAAAATGGTGGTTTTGAAGACACAGTGGAGAAAATCACACTCAGCTGGAGTTGTGTTGAGTTTAGTGGAGATTTGCACAAGAAATAATTCTGGAACAAGCTGGGCTTTTTCATCCACATGATACAACTGTGCCTGTGACTTTACAGACTCCTGTCATGTTTTTTGTTTGGGTTGGGGACTTTTCCAATTCTATTGAACATGTAAAGATTACAGGAAGTACCTAATTTTTTGGCATAAAGCACCTATCAGGACTAACTTCGACAGTAAAGGACCCGAGATAGAAAGCGGGTACTAGAATAACCCAGCAAAGCAACAGTAAACATTAAATCTATTGCATTGACGTGAGATCTATAGCACACTGTGGTCTGCTATACAAATAATTTTAGGAAAGGGACCAGATAGGAGAGCACAGAAATAGCAGGATGTGGTGATCTACATGACAGATTGGAATTCACAGCAGAGATAAAGCCTCAGCAACAATGACATAACATGGAAACAACCACAGAGCTTTAGACTGTAACAACGCACCCATAGTGACCCCACATCAGCTGAATGCTTTTGTAAACTTGTACACTAAGTACTCAAACACAAAGGTTTCATGCACTGAGCAGATTTGCTCCTTGTGTGCGGGAATTGAGAGATCACTGCTGCACATTGTCTTCTGCAAAAGGATATTGCTCACTCCCCACAGTTCCACTGCAATACGGCAAACACAGGTGGAAACAGTAGAAGTCCAGCATGATTGTCTTTTCTATGTGAATCACACCACTGACCCACAGCTGTACTCCTGAGGCTTCAGAAGAAATGAACTCTGCATGTTTTATCTCTGAACTCTTGGTATGTAACCCGGGCCACAAATTTTCTTTTTTCCCCCCAAAAAAATGTTCTGAAAGAAGACAGAGAAATCCTTCCAAAGTATTCCCTTCTCTGTTCCCCACCCCCTTTCACCCTATTCCGCTTCATAGGCAGCAATTAACATCGAAGCAGAGCATAAACTTACCGGGCATGTGTGTTTCCATGTTGCCTGGAGGTTTGGCTGGAAGTTGCGTCAGTGCTAATAGGATGTGACTATGCTGATCCTGTGCACAATCTGCTTCTCTACTGCCTTAAGTAGTGAACAGCACTAGCAGCTATTTCCATCCTGGCTTGATCCTGCTTTAAGCAAACCACAAACTGAGGCTAATTAGCGAGACCTCCTGCTTTGGCGATTACTGTCATGGAGGAAAGAAAGGGAAAAGACGACACTCCCATGACCTGAGAGGCCATGGCAATTCCCTGCTGAAACTTCAACATCTTGTCTTCGTGCTCCATAACACCTTGAGAAGCAACATAACAGGCATGTTTTGTCCTAACTCCCCAGAAGGCAGTGGAGGACAGGAACTAAAAAAGAGGATGCAAAACTAGAGCTCTATCCAAAGACCATCATTCAAGGATGAGACTCTCTTCCAGGTGGTTTCTTTGTGAAGAGTGTCTTTATAACTGCAAAGCTTTACAGGGCTCACAGGCAGGAGGTAAGTGCAGAAACCTTTTTATAAAGCTCTGTTTCAAGCACTCAAGTTACCTTTACTGCCTTGATGCAGCACTGACATTCCTGCATGAAATATTCAGGGGACTATATTGTAATCAACTGTCTAATCACCACAAGTGATGGATCCTGCTTAGCCTTCAACCTTACATTTTGGGCAATGTATTGAGAAGAAAAATTATTGATGACCAATGCCATCACAGAAAGAACTTTTATTTGTTAATAATTGGATGGAGATGTAATTATTTGACTGCAAATATTATTTTCTTTTAGCCTACTCATGACACTGTGATGGTTTCTCTAGTGTGAGAGGGAGAAATGGATTTATTAAATGACTGAATAAAGTCCAGTGGCTCTATTATCTTGTGAATTTTGTCATACTGGCAAGAATAGAAATTGTCATGCAATAATGCAGTGTGACTGTGCTGTCAAATGTAATGAGTATATAAAACAAGCTGTGCAACTGGTATGTCCCAGAACTTGGGCTGGGTGATGTAAAATTTTCACAGCAAGGCTGAGAAACACATATATTCCTTTAAACTCATTCAATCACCACACTTTTTCTAGGCCCTCCTTTGGAATTGCATTTCCTAATTTCTATGTATCAACATCAACAAAATATCAAATAGTTTGTTCTCTTTATCCCAATAGTATCTTCATTCAGAAGCTTTAAAAACAATTAATCTGTTTCCTAGACAGAGAACAAATCACATACTTTCTACACATTTATCTTAGGGAGAGAAAAATAAGAACTTTCTGAAAATTACTCTTTTTTACATCCACAATATGTGCTGCACCAACTAAGCACAAAACCAGAAAAGCATACCCACTAATTTTGGAACAGTATAGGAATGCAGAGCCAGGTCCTGCAGGGATCCCTGTGGATTTATAGCTCTGCCTGCACAGGTTCAAATTACTATAAGCCATAAGGATCAGTCCTTTACAGGTAATACAGTTAGCTCAGGTAATAAATAATATACACAGCATGCAATATGAGAGGAAGCAATATCCAGCTGCTTAGAATGGAACGGGGGTTGTAGTCTATTTTTAAGGCTTTCCAACTGAGAAAATCATATCTTGGCATCACTATGTTTCCTGAGGTACCTGGGCATGGTGTTAGCTGATAACGCAGAGCTGTGACAAATAATACCAATATACCGGGTTGTGTTTCACCTGCTGCAGAGGAGTGATGCTCACAAGTCTGTAAAAGTTAGCAGAGAGATTAGATGCTTTTAATTATTAAGAAGTTATATAAGACTCCTCCCCAAATCCATTTAACATTCCTGTGAATCTATCCTGTAGCATGCTCAACGATCCAGCCGGAGTTCTGAAGTGGTGGAATGTGTCCTGACTCATCGCTGGAAAGACAAGGATCAGGGCAGTTCTAAACCATCAAGAATCACAAACAGTATGTGTGAGTTGGAAAACAGTATGCTTCAAAGCCTGGATTCATGTTCAGAGTACACAGGTCTCCACTAAGCAGGTCCTTGATTGCAACCTGCACTATGCTCTTCACTTTTGCAAGGAAGGATGCCTCCAAAAATATTGGGGTAGCACTAAGTGCAACTGCTTTCTGTGAAAGGCAATGAAATCTGGCTGAAGGGACGCTGAGCCCATGGTCTTAATGGCACCACTAGACTCTTAGGCAAAAGACAACTCTTTCAGGGCAAGCAGCTTGAAAAACTTGATTCTCACACCAGTCAAAGCCAAAAATTGTGTACCTTCTCACTCTTTTAAAGGAGACATGACAATGTTCCCTTCCTCTTTTTCTTTCCCACCTGTCTCTTTCTATAACAGGATTTTCAAGGATGGAGCTCCCTCTGGCCTTGAGCACAACAGGGGATTTGGATACATAGGTACCAACCAGCCCCGAAAAATAACATACAGACCACAGCAAAGCCCACAGAAACCTTGTCTGTAAGCAAAGCCAGGAGGTTCTCATGGTTGATGCTGTGCAGACGAGAAGGTGCCTGACTCATACAATTATCTGATTAGAAGACCTGTCTGCAGCCACAAAGCCTTAGGCTGCAATCCTGTCAGCTTTCATGAGCTAAGGAAGGGTCAGTCTGGGTGAGGGCACAGGTGGAAACAAAGCATTCCAGTAATTGTAAGAGTAAGACATTGACTTTACCCACTATCCATTGCTTTTCATGGAGTCAGAGAATGCTTTGGATTGAAAGGGACCTGAAAGATCATCCAGTTCCAACCCACCTGCCATGGGCAGAGACACCTTCCACTATCCCAGGTTGCTCAGAGCCCCACGCAACTTGATCTTGAACACTTCCAGGAATGGGGTGGCCACGAATTTCACAGGTAACCTGTGCCAGGGCCTCCCCACCCTCACAGGGAAGAATTTCTTCCTAATATCCAATTTAAACCTATTCTCTTTCAGTTTAAATCCATTTACTGGTCCTCTCAGATGTTGCAGGTTGCTGTTCCAGGAGCTGATGATCTGCAGTTCCAGAAGAACTGGTGTGCAGTCAACTACCTGAGTGACCCAAAATTCCTCTGTCAGGGAGCTTAATATCCAGAGCCAGCTACAAGAAGGCACTAGCATGAGGATGAAGTTAAACTGGTGACAGATCTACTGCAAAAAGCGGGGCTGGTGCCAATTAAAACTTGATTTCCCTCCCTAGTGTTACTGTGATCCTATAGAAGAGAGATGCATAGAAGGCCTGCACTTCTAGCCCTGTCCAGCAATAGAGGATGTCTTGAATGAATAAAAAGACAAAAAAGGACTTACAATTCAATGTGTGTTGAATGCATAGCTTAATGGCAAAAGAAGAGAGGGAGGTATCTTGTCTAGTTCCTCTAAAAAAATGAACACTTCCTTTTTAGTTGAAAGCACAAGACATCTTGTTTGCTCCCAAATGTGTTTTAACCCATTTAATCATGTGATAGTGGTATTCATTATTTTAAAAGTGTTAATTAAACATTTAAATAATCTTTGTCTTTCAAAGCTGCAAATGAAATTAGTCTTCCTACTTGCATATTTTTGAGAAATCAGTACTTCCCAGTGAAACTCCTTCACTGACACTGGATTCCTCCAGGATACACACCACTCTGGAAAGTCTTTTGTGTTCCATAGCCTGACCACTTCAAGTGGAATTGAAATCCTGGTAAATTTATCTCTGGCATAGTAGCTAAATTAAAGCTCCCACTGACAATTCTGCATTTGAAAGAATTCTAACTTTTCGAACTAATGTAACAGATGAAGCTCTGGTATTCTGGAAATAAAGGAGAATACTGAGCTTTCTGCTTGAGTTGGTCTAGGGAAGGCTGAAGCAAGTAAGAGCTGTCACTAATCCCATTCACAAGTACCGAGGACTTGCAGAATTTACACAGCCTGTCCTCAGCACACAATTCCTTTACATTCAGCTTCAGGATAAACATAGTTACACATTGCAGAAAGATATTTGCTTGTCTGAAGCACAACCAGTATTGGTTTTGTCCCAGGAACATCAAAGTCTTGCTATGAACTCCTGTGCCATTACTGTAGTCCCTGAATAGAGTGAGGGGGGAAAAGCAAAAACTTACAAGTCCACAGTGTGTCACTCAGGATTGAGGTGGGGAGTGCAAGGGTAACATCTCTGAAGACAGTGTTAAATGCTTTGGGATACAGTTATACCTCCTCCATGGTGAGGAAAGGGACAGGCCAATGCCATCGCGAAACCCTTACCTCGCAAAGAACTGCAGGTCGTTAATATGCATGCAGGCCGCGCCCATTGCTCCACTCCCGGAACTCTGGAGCAGTGCGGACAATTCTCTGCTCCTTCTCCTTGTCTCTCTCGGCACAAGCGAGCAAAGGGAACAGTTTCTGAGTGGCTGCTGCGACTGTGTGGGCTCACAGCCCAAACCTCACGCTGTTGTTCCCCCCCTCAGCCCGGCCCAGCCTGGCCCCAGTGCTCGTGCGGGGTCTCAGCGGAGCACACAGAAGCGGGTCAGGGTGTCGCAGGTCTCCAAATGCCATGCCCGAGCCGCACTGCACTGTGCCCAAGCCGCACCGCGCCACCCCATGCTGTGACCGAGCCGCCGCGGGGTTGGGGGGGTTGAGGGGTCAGGTTGGTATGGGAATTTCTTTCCCTTTAACATCCACAGGTCCCGTGAGAGAGGGGCAGCGCTCCTGGATGGCCCCAGAGGGCGGGGGAACAGAAGCCCCCTCCCAGCACACAGCTTTGCCTCACTTTCGTGAGGCAGTCTCCCCATTCAGGGACCTCCCCGCAGGGCGGGGTGAGTCCTGCCCCACAGGCACTGTGGCACCACCCCTTGGCAGAGCAGAGTCAAACTGTGCATGTCTCAGCCAGCTGAGCTCGCAGATGGCTGAATAATATTGGCGAAAAAATTGCTTCGCAAATGGGCGAGGTTGTGAAGGAGAAGTCACGATACAGAGAGGATTCACTGTATATTCTTCAAGTATAAGCAACTTGGTTTCTTTTGTTTGTGGTTGTTGGTTTGGGCTTTAATAATAATACAGACTATTTCACATGGAGAAGAGGAAGGGGAATGATACAATCTGAAATATCTCTTCTATAAAGCATTCTAAGATGCATCAGAAAGTGCTCTGTTGTGCTAGTAAGTTTTATTGTTTGCTATGTTGATACAATTAGTTAGTGAGGATTCTAAAGGATAAGACAGTCTACAGAGAAAACGAGGCTTGTATTGTGAAGTTCCTTCATCATAAAACTTCAGATTAAACAGCTGGGCTTCCTGGAAATATTCATTCCGTACACTTCCGAGTGTGGCATTCACACTGGGAGGCAGAAGGGATGTAGTGCTGCACCACTGTCCCGTTGGGACATCGGAGCGGGAGCGTCACTATGGTGGTTTGAGTGGCCTTACAGCAGCTGCACAGGTCTTCCCATTTCCCTGTCTCAGCAGAGTACCTGGTGTTGCTTCTGCACTTGCCCTAAATGGAAAAATAAAGAGAGATGAAGTTTGAACAGAGGCAGACCTCATTCCATCCAGAATCCCGGTTCCTTTCTTCGAAACATCCATGGATAACTTTGCCCAGGTTCTGTGTTCTGCTGTGAAACAAACCGAGAAAGAGAGGCCTGATTCCACAGTGTGGGTGCTGCTCAAAGAGTAATTCACAGATTCACAGAATATTATGAGTTGGAAAGGACCCACAAGGATCATCTAGTCCAACTCACCATCTAACACCCGTACAGTGACCGAGAGCACATCCCAGAGTGGTAACACAAACCTAGATCCCTCACAGTCTAGCAGGCCACTCCGAGGCGGAAGGGACCCAGGATCATCCAGCCCTACACCCCCCAGCTAGACCATGTCACTAAGCTCCTCATCCAGTCTTCTCTTAAACACTTCCAGGGACGGTGACTCCACCACCTCCCTGGGTAGTCCATTCCAATGTGCAATCACTTTCTCTGTGAAAAACCGCTTCCTAACATTAAACCTCCCCTGACGTAGCTTGAGGCCGTGCCCTCTCGTTCTGGTGTCGTCAGCCTGGAAGAAGAGGTCCACACCCATCTGGCTGCAACCT
>WEKX01028425.1:198670-255321 GCA_013390025.1 Pitta sordida | reverse complement strand
AGTCACTGGATCGTAAAAGCAGATCAGGTTAGTCAGGCAGGACCTGCCTTTCCAAAATCCATGCTGACTAGATCCAATGTCATGGTTGTTTTGTAATGATGAGCAGAAGCATAGGAAAGGTGAAGAAACTTCATGCACACAAAAATCCCCTATAATCTCAAGTATCACAGAGGAAGTCCAGGGCTACTGTGTTGGATTCTAAGCACATATGGTTGTTGTTCAGCTGTATGAGATCACACATTCAGAAAATGCTTTAGCCCACACATCCATTGTTGTCCTTCTGGATGTTACTTTTCCTTGTTCTACTTGTCTGGCCACTTGATTAATTTAGAACAAGCTGTCAATGCCTGTAGCTACAATTTTTCATGATGTAAATGGCCCCATATCACACTGTCAGAATGCATTTCTTTGTGTGGCTCTGTGCTTTTATTTGAGTCTAATTAAATTTAAAAATACATATAAACCCTGTACTTCTGTAGAAGAAACTTCAATGCATATCCCCTTATGGCTAAGGACCATTGACTTTGTGGACAGATCAAGAGGAGAAGAATTATTAATGATGCCATAACTTGGATTGTATACAAGGGTTGATTAAAATCCCTGTATGAGGTTATCTTCGACTGAGTAGCTTTCCAGGTACAGCCCAGTCTGGGAAGAGAATGTCATTAATTTCTGGTGGAAGCAAAGGATAGTTGGACAGCCAAAGCCTAACATGTGCCTTTTTTCACGGTGGCTTGAACAGGGAATATTCAGCATCACCAAACTACTCCAGGAAATAAGTGCCAATGAGATCTACACTGAATCAAACAAAAAGAGCAGAAAATGATGCTCCACTTACTGAAGTTAAGCCAAAGTTCAGGAAAAGGCTTCCTTTTGGAAGCTAGAAAGCAGGAAAGGGCAGGGGTTGGGGTAGGGAGTCGTTGCTTTTGTTAGTTACCTCACAATGAGAAATGGGCACTTCCCTTTCAGCCATGCATCCATTGATATTCCCGCTCTGCAGTCTCGTACTTACTGGCCGGCATTCCACTTCCACACCTACCAAGTTAAAAAAACAGAAAAAAACCTTTTGACGTTACTTTTGACAATTTGGCAGGGGAGGGGGAACTCACTTCTCCTTAATCCTGAAACTGCTGTGAGATGTTATTCCTGGTGAGATCCTCTCTTAGAGTAAAAGCCATGTGAATAAATCACATTGCAGCCCTAAAATTCCACTAAGAGAGCAGAGTTTCTCTCGTGTTCCTTTTTCATTGACTGCTTTGTTTTCAAGTCACCTTAGCCATCTAATACCTGCCTTTTACCCGTTGGCTTCTGTGTTAGACAACTCTCCTTTTAAAGAGGCGCGAGCAGGAGTTCATGGAAAAGACGACACAAGTGGGAACACCAACTTTCTGATGAGAGAAACAGAGCATCCTGATCTGGCTATTCCTGGGGCTGGCACAGGAGGAGAGTTACTGGACTGTGTGGGACTTCTTATGCAATGACAGGCAAGAACATTTTTGGATTCTACATGACTGATTTAGCATGGAGTTTTCAGGAGAGGAACCAAAGGTGGGGAAGAGGAGGACTGAAGTGGTTTGGTGAGGAATAAGCATAGGGAAATGGATGGATAAAGGCATAAAGAGGGGTGGTTTCAGTTAAATAGCTGCTGGTCCATACTTGTGTCTTTGACCAATGCAGTCTGTCCTGTCTTCCTATTAAATTCCATTTCTAACTACATACTTGTCCTGGGTGATGGACTCTGTTCTGTGTGGATGTGTGTGTGTGAAGGCACAATTACCAACAACTCTCTTGAAATTGTCAGAGGAGGTTTAGTTTGGATATCAGGGAAAGGTTCTTCACCCAGAGGGTGTTTGGGCACTGGCCAGGCTCCCCAGGGCAGTGGTCATGGCCCCAAGTCTGACAGAGTTCAAGTAGTATTTGGACAACACTCTCAGGTACATGGTGGACTTCTTGGTGTCCTGTGCAGGGCCAGGAGTTGGACTCAATTATCCTGATGGGTTTCTAGGATCATCTAGTCCAACTCCCAAGTGAACACCCACACAGGGATCAAACCCACACCTGAGAATATTCTTTGATTCTGCAACTGGAATTGGACTACAGGTCATAAAGTAGCAGGGATGGGGGAGCAATTATGGGATAAAGTACCACTAAGGACCATCATCCTGACCAGCCACAGCAAGAAGAGCCTGACAACCTGGGTGCTGTTTTTGTTTTCCAGGGCACTGAGTGTTTGCATGTGGGCTTACTGGGACACTTGCTGCCTGGACCTGGGGACATGCAGCCTCGCCTCTATCTGACTCCCAGACTTGACAATTCCTAATATTCCTTGCACATGTGGTGGATTTTGCAGAAAACTAACATGGTAAAAATTTAAAAATAGAAAAGAAAGAAAACTGTAAAAGTAATTCTGTGAAAACCTAACTGTGGGTCAGTTGAAACTTTTCCATTGTCTTCACTGAATCATGAAATCCCTTGATACATTTCTTCCAATACTTCTTGCTCTTAGTGTTAGGTAAATTCTCCCTGAGATGTTTTGGGGTTTTTTTCCATCTAGTGAGAAATCCCTACAAGAGGAAGCAGGTTTGGATCTGTCCTCTGTGGAAGCTCAGGGAATCTGCTGATCCCTCTTTGAGAGGCGAGAGTGGATTGCCATGAGCTGTCCACTCTGGTAATCAATAGTGACTGTTCCTCAGCTTTCAAAGGTAATCTCAGCATGGACATGCTCAAATATAGACTAATCCAGAATATTTTGTTCTGAATTCTTGTCTAGTTTTGTCCACATTTACAAAAAATATCCTGTGGTCCTGTGAACTCATGAAGGAGCCAACTCTTTTTCAAGTGTGTGCTCTTTGCATCACAAACAGCAGTTCTTTGTAGTGCTAATACAGTGCTGAATATTTGCTGTGTAAAGACAGGCTCCTCCTTGTACTCATTTCTAGATAACCAGTGGAATTTCTGTATTTAACAGAATACTACACTGATTTTTTTTTTATGTAGTACTCAACAGCATTTCAGAAATTGAAGGAATTCAGCAGGGCAACAGCACAAATGGGAGAGAAATGTATTCACCTTCCTACCAGCAAACACAGCTCTCAATACCTTCTCCATTGAACTGGCTCTGTGCCTTGCTAAGGCTTTACATTTAGTTTAGGGGGAAATAGAGTTTGAAAAGTGTTTCTGGCTCCAGTGTTGAAACTGCCATTTCTCTTTTAATGACTCCATCACTTCAACTGATAAAAATTGTCCACCTAAAAGGACAATTGTGTCCACACATTTATTTTTTTTTTGTAGGCTGTGCCTCCTCTGCCAAGGCAAGTGCTTGTAATTTAACAAGATATAAGCAATTGAGATGAACATAGAAAAGAGGTAAGAAGCAGAGATGCCACTGTTAAGTGGGAAAATAGGGACTATCCTTTGCCAGTTATCAATAGCACAAAAATCTAATGAGAAAATAAGACTGTCCATTGACCACTGCTGTGCTTCTACTAAAAACCTGGACTAGGACTGAAAACCTGAACCAACGCCACACTAACAAACTGCAGTTGTGAAGATAGAAAGGGAAACAAGCTTTGCCTGAAGACATGTAGGGCTCTACTGAGCAATAGGCATCACCCAAAAAAGAACAAGTTCTTTGCCCAGTTCTTCATGCTACTGAGACATTAGAAAGATAAACTCTCTCAAGACCTTGGACGGAAATGTAATCTCTGTCCATGATAAACTGACGATGGTCCCTATCTGAGTTCTAGGAATAATTAAATTGCTCTAGTTTCACAATAGCTGTGGCTGCATGTAGCTACTCAGTGCCCTGGTGGAAAGATACAGACGGATGAGAGGAAAAATAGTTTGGTGCCTAGAAATATCTGTTTAATTCAAAGCTATGTGTTAATCACAATCCCCCAAATGACAACCCATAATTAGCTGGCTGGAGGCAGTATGTCAGGTTTTTCCTTGGAAAAGGCTCTGAGTAGGCAAGCATCCCAGAATGGGACACTGCTGTAACACAGGACTTCTCAGTTCTGAGCTATATCCAGGCAAGAGAGCAGGAATAAGAATTTGAAACTCTATACAAAATGGGACTTTTTAGGCATACAGCATTTCACTTGGATCAGTTGGCTTTTGCTGCTGTAAAGGTGTATCATTTAAATAATTATAATTTAAATATTTGCATTTGGAACTGGGTTTCTCCTCAATTACAGTGATTGGCATTCTCAGTTAGCACAGCCTGTCCACCACCCTTCTTTGAAATCATAAAATCTGCTTTTGTAAATAAATCATTTTGAGTATTCCTTACTTGAATCCTGGTACATCAAAGCTCCCTTAACTAAATTACTTGTTTGATCCATTTGATGACAGTCTACCTCAATAGCTCTCTGACTTCTCTTTCTCAAGCTGGAGCTCAGTGATTATACAGACAGGCCATGGCTGTAAACTCTCTAGGAGTGAACATCCTTCATCAGGGGTATTATTGCAGCAGTGGCTGTGCCAGTGTGGTGACGGGCTGCTATGCTGGCCATCTTTAATTTATTAGCACATGCAGAGTAAAAAGTAAAATAAATTTAAAAAAAAATCAAAAGACACAATGGAACACAGGCAAGATGTTCATATTCTGATCTTAGAAGACAACATCCATCTTTCATTACTTTTTTATCATTTTAAATCATCTACAGTATTATTAATTTTTTACTCACAGAGAAGGAAAACTGAGAGCTTATCTGTGCACAGAAGCATCAGAGATTCATATTAGAAATGAGATCCCAACCTTTCAATCCTCCCTCATGTAAGCAAACCCTTCCTACACCCACAGCCTGCCTGACATTTGGGTGCCTGAAATTAAGAGTTGTAGGGCTGGTTCCCAAACTGCTAAATTTAAGATGCACCTCGGTCCAGCACATCCCCTACCATAGTTTGGTTATTATAATAACAAAATACTATATGACTGTCACCAGGTTTAGGGTCTAGATTTTTTTCTCTGAACTAATTTTAAGTTGATTGATTATTCATGAGGTGTTTTCCTCACATATTCAGTAGTATCAGATTATGTCACTTGTCAAGCTGTCTGTGCACTACCATTCCTGTTATCACTAGATGAACAATAAAATCAAACATTCATAATTAACATCTGCATGAAATGTGGAGAGTATCTGTTTCTTTCTGAGCACTTGTGAATGCTGTCAAAACACATGTTCCAGAGACTAAAACATGACAATAGGATTTCAATCAAAGGGGGGACTTCTTTGAGGTTTCATTATAACCACATAAGCTCTGTCTCATTAAACTGCAAAATGTATCTCTTTACACAGTCGTTTACAGATTAATTTCCATACAAGACTCCTGACATATTTACTCACATGTGTCACAGCAGGTGTTGCCAAGTTTTGCAATTCTGCCCTAAAACAATAAAAAAGAAAACTCATATTTTGTTCTGTGCAAAACAGGGTAACCCCACCTGTATTTCTATACTGCACAAAATTATAAATCAACATTAGTAATCTTCTCTTTATCCATTTTAATGTTTTGAAATGGTGACTGTATTTGAGGATGGGAAATAATTGACTATAGTAGCAAGTTCCGAACCTGAAAACATCGCTTTCACCTTCTATTAGGAACTTGCTAAATGAAACATGGAGTAATATTTACTCAGCAGCGTGATGCCATTGTTGCAGTAAACCCCTGAGATAACATGCAAACATTTGGAGGCTTTTTTAATTAGAAACCCTAAAACTTGCATTTGCAACTAGATGGAAATCACTAATTTTATATTGGAAATAGATCAGTTTGGGGAAATAGGAAGAGAAACAAATCTAATTTGAGAAGTTCTGGTTTAAAAGTTTGATATTCCATGAAAACTTTTAGAACATGACAGTAATCCCAAGCCTGTAACAACACAACATTTTTCTAGACCTTTCTTTGTATAAAAATAGCAGTGATTTCACAAAGGAAGAAATGCACGGTGCAAGCTTTATTTTTCCTGCATTATACATAACAAATCCTTCATTTGCTTCATGTGTATGAGGAGAAAGGTTTGGGCAGAAGTTTATTAAAGGGTTCCTGCTTTAAAAAAACAAAACAAAACAAAACAAAAATCAAGCACAGGCAGAAGGTTCTTCCAACAGAATTGTGAAAATTCCTTTCCCTAACCTCACATAAGGGCAGAGAAAAAGTGTCCTCAGTTTGGATAATTATTCACACAGTTTTGTCCTGGACACCAAACTGAAAGANACCAATATATGTTTTAAAACAGTGAAAACTGACATCCTTCTGAATTTCCAAGTTCAAATTCAGTTTAGCCAAGGATTTTCCCACCCTGACACACAGAAAGCACCCACATACGGCACAAAACACAACAAAGTCCATCAGGAAAAGGCCATCATTTCATTACTTACTCCTTCGGCCAAACATCTTCTGGGATCAAATGGAGCACAGGAAGTGATTCTCCTTTCCCAGACTAATTCCCCTTTCTCATTTACTCTGCAGGAGTGACTGTCACAGCCATCCCGAAGTGTTTCATTTGGCTGTAAAGATTTAAGTGCTGTTAGCTCTGCACAGAAACAACATGAGACTGCAAGTTTTCATCCTTTTACTGATTTTTCAATTAATCTGCCATGGCAGTGACATTTATAAAACATGGAAATCTCTAGTAAACAGAATTGCTTATCAACAAAGTTGTCATCCTCTATTTACTTTCTTAGCCATATTCATTACAGCTTTGAACTTTTTCAGCTTTTAAAAGGGAAGAAATTTCTATTAAATTGAAGTCAAATCTCTTGGGATTTTGGCCTATGAATTGTCTTTTAAAGAGACATATGTACAATTATTTACCTTCTGGCTGAGTTGGGAGATTCCGTAAAAAATGCATACAACCACACCTAAAGAGAATCATTTATGCTGGAATAAACCCTTAAGGACAAGCCTAACTATTGACTTCACACTGGCAAGGCCAACACTAAACCATGTACCCAGGTGCCACATCTACACAACCTTTGGGCACCTATTCCAGTTAAAATTCCTTGATAACATTCATTTTTGCAGGTGCATCTATAATGTCCCTCTAATATTTTGCACTGTGGTGTGAAGTCTCCCGTTTTTAAATTTACAAACAAATTGACTTCCTTGCTCAATCATTCTGAGATATAAAAGGCACTAGTAATACCATGGTACCTAATCAAAATGGAGGGGGAAATGCACTTTCTTTGGGTTTAACAAAAGCCTGTGATATATTTACCCTTAAAAAAGTGAAAGAGTGTTTAAAACTCACCTGAAGATATTGAATCCTTCCATCTTTCAGCCTGACTGCACAGGAAGTTGGCACACATTTTCCACAGCAAGAGCCAGGGATATCCTGCCTTCTGTAGTTCTAGAAGGTAAAGGACATTTTTCTGGATTTATTTTGTTTTAACTATGCCTCCTTCATGTAATTTAAGAAAAATAAAATACAGTGGACAAAGTGATGGGCAACAAAATGATTTTTTAAAAAGTAGGCCTAGACTAGTTTATCTAATTAGTTGCACACTTTCCTTTTTTAAAAGGCTGGCATTAATCCTTGTATTGATTTATTATATAATAGGGAGGAAATCTATTGCCAAAGTTCAAAGTCTCCTGTGTCAGGAGGAAGGGACAGAAGGAACCCCCACAAACAGCAGAGAAGGAAAAATCAGTGGCAAGGAAAACAGCATGGGAGAATGAGCATCACTAGAAGAAGAGGAAGAAAGTTGTAGAGAGGATAATGGAAAGGAAAAACTAAAACCCAAACCAGAAAAGAACTGAGTCAACATGTAAAGTGTTCCACAGTAATGTCTCCAGTTGCTCCAGACAACCAACAGCTGCTTATGATGAGCCGAACATTTTTAAGACAACAAACACTTTCAGCTTGAGTGAAGGTGTGCATGTTATCCATATGTCTTTTTAAAAGGTAATTTGGGGAGGGTGGGAAGTTACTATTAAATCATTGGGAGAAAACATAGTTCATTGTTATTCAGATGAACTTGCTCTACTGGCAAAACTGTAAATACCTAAAGCAGGTGATAAAATGGCCAAAAAAAAAAAAAGACCTTCATGAGCAGAATACGCTGCATTTGGCTGCACTTCAGTTACCAGTGCATTTACTTTCACAGCTTCAGCATCAGGAGAAAGCAGGTGCTCCTGAGGGAACATGTACTTTTATCCCATAGTTTTATCCACTATGAAGGAATTGCTTTTAATCCAGGCACACCACAAATTCAAAGACTTTGAGACAGAAAAGATCCAAGTGTGTGTGTGAATCCCCCTGGCCTTCGTGGAGATGAAGACATTCTGTTTCTTATCTAATATTTTTTCTCCCCTCAAGCTCCACGGATTGATTACAATGGCTTGAAAGTGATATCTGCACCAAGACCTGTAACTTCCTTTGGGTAACTGCACATCTCCTAAACAAAAGTCCTTAATAATCCCAACTGAAAATGGCCCTTTCTTCAGGGTTTTTTTGTTTAATCTCTGCTTTTGGGTCAGGTGGGGAAAAGGAGCTGTTTGGGAATTGTGTGGGTGGTGAAATAAGCAGGAGAGGAATGTTTCCCCATTCTTTTTACCCTTGATCCCTCTACCTTTAAGTTCTACAGCTGGCTTCTTGCATTGAGCAGCAAGAATGGATGTTTGTGTATTTTTGTGTGGGAATATACACAGGCACACATGTTTCTGGCCACAGATTGATTCTAATGTATCTGGTTTTGTCATGGATCTGCCAGGTTCTATTTTTGGAAGTGAGAAAGATGCTCAGCACTGGGCCTTTTATTTTCCTTTCAGAAGCCTCAGTCTATAATTGTGACTTACAGGAGAGGTGACTTCTTGTGACAGAAACAAAAAATGCATTTCAGATTGTCCATTTTGTCACAGACTACACCCACACCAGCAAATATAAGGGGTCAAGGTCAGTTTTCTGGCCCTGCAGACAGGCAGAACACCTATTTATGCATTGTCCATGCAAAACAGGTTGGCTTTGGGTTGTCCTATGCCCAGGCAGTATTTGGAAATTTTCTACTCTTAACAGGCCAGCTGGGACACTGCTGACAATCCTTCAGGATAAGGACTGTCAGGACATCAGCTGACACTGCAGTCTTACTCTATTTCTTTTCTCAGTAGAGATGACTCTGCACAGACTCGACTGACTACATCTCCAGTCTTTCCCATTTCTCCTTAGGGATTAAAAATTGGACTTAAACCTTGCCCCTCTCTTTTCCAGAGACCTTATCCATGTATGCCTCTCCTGGAGATCAGCCAGGAATGCCACAGGATCATGTCAGAGATGTGGAGTTTAGGCTCCACAGCCCTGGTTTGGTTGGACCTATTGGGCTCTATCCATTATCCAGGAAAAGGGAGAAGGAGAAGCTTAGCTTCTGCCTTGTGCTCCTTGGACACAGGAGCCTCTGCAACTTCCTTAGGTCTCCTCCTACTTGATATACCGGTGTCAAGAGAGAAAAGTACATGAATGAGCAGAGCCGATCAAGCACTCCAGCCACACTGTTGGTCAGTGGACCAAAAAACCGGAGCTACCTTCCTCTGGCTTTCCCAGCCAAACTCATTCTTTGCAGGTGATGGCAGCAAAGCAGCAGAAAAGACATCAAAAATGCCAGTGGAACTGATGGGGACAGTCACCTCAAATCACCTGAAGTATAGATGGGAACTGGACATAAATACTACTGAGCCCAGGCAATTAAGAATATGTAGTCACAGGAAGGCCCTGAAGGATGGAGATCTGGCAGAGCTGCCACTCCCATGTAAAGTCATCATTTAAATCAGATTTGGTATTATATCATCTAATTCATGGGAACTAGAAGACAGAGACAGAAAAAAACTGAAGAAAGGCAAAAGGTCCCAGAGTTGTACCCGACATAAATTGGTGTATACTATGAAGAACGGGACCTTCTCATCAGACACATTCTTAACCAGAACACCCTGAGCAAGTCACACTTACCACTGGGCATGGTGAGCAGCTCAGTTTTGTACAGCTCAGAGTGTATTTCCGAGACATTGGCTGGAAGGAGCAGTCGCATGTCGTGCATTGATCCATCATCAGGCGCCTCCCGGGCTGAAACATTAGAACCAGTTTGTCAGTGAGTGACTGTCCCTTCAGCAAAACCCAAATAAACATGAGATTTTTTTCTAGGTTAAATCTCTCTCCTCAAGTCTTGCCCTGTAATTCTTTGCTAACAAAATAAAAAAAGCAATGTCCCCAGTTTCCAGAGACCCAAACTTTCTGCATCTCTAATTCCAGAAAAGCAGTATAGCATAAAGCTATTTTCCACGAAAACCCTTTAGAAGTCCTTAATCTTAGAGATGGCATTGGCATTTCTTACTTTGCTGCTTACCAAGCTAGCAAGCAAGAAATGAATCCTGGAAAATCATGAGGAAGGTTTTGTCATGAACTCTCCTGACTCTAGGCTTTAACACAACAAAAGAAAAGGTTTATAAAGCCCTAACTGATATTACAATTTATATCCTTATCGAATCTTAATAGTTCTGACATTCCAGTTAAACAGAAACTAGATAAGGTTGAGTTTATATCAACTACAAAACTAATAAAATTGAGTCTATATCAAAACCACTGCTGCAGGCAGGAACATTGACATTACTAGAGGCATGTCGAAACAAAACCCTCACACAAAAATGCCTCAAACTTTTCAGTGAAGGTCTTACCTTGATCCAAAGTTTGCCTACCATGAGAGAACTGAACGAAATAATGGATTGATACACATTTTTCCCTTTGTGTAACACACCTATCATGTGTTTTCTTGGCTAACTTGGAATGAAATCCATCTGCTAACCCCATGCAGCCAAAATAACCTGTATGAAGCCCAAACCTACTCAGATCTCGTTCAAAAATGCCACTCAGTACGAGCCTGGGAAAACAGATGAGTGATACAGATAATCCTTTTGATAAATACAGCCACCTGCTTGGAAGTCTGCAGTTCAAGCCCACAGCATTGTTAAGAACAGCAGAATGAATGCAATACACCAAGTTACTGGAATATAATATTGGTAACCAGATACAAGAGAAAAATGTAAAGGGATTAAGGACACAGTCAGTTACCAGAACAGCAGTAAAAGACTCAAAACTTGGAACTATTCAGTGAATGAGTTAATGCAGCAAAGTTCTCCCTTGATACAAAATGAAACTTGAAACTTATTCTTAAAGGACCAAGAATAAAGGTTTTGAAATCCAGGAAGTATAAACTTCTGTGGACACTACATCTTCCTTCCTGACCAGGACTCTGGAATCAGTCATTGGAGCAGGGAACAGTACAAGACAAAGCTGTAATAACAGCAGCTGCTCAAAAGCTTTCAGACAAACAGCTAATTGACTTAGAATAAGCTATTAAATGAAGTGAGCTTAATTGAAAAATTCTAGACAAGTTCTAATACAACAAGAATGAATCAAAAGGCAGTTTTGTTCAGATGAAATGCCTCATGAATTTATTATAAATTAGGAAAATCTGATTAAAGAGGAATTTTTTCCAATATTTTGGGAGCTGAACTATTCAATTTTCAAGTCTTCAAAATACAGATACTTCTCATTTGGCCTTCAATATGACATTTTGTTTCGAAATTTCCTTATGCTTAATTTCAAAGTAATTTAAATATTTTAAAACCCTTGAAAAGAGGAAGCAAGAAAGACTTTACTTGGGAGCTCAGGTAAATATTTTGTTGGAAGAGGAAATAATTAGCTGGCCATGAAAGAACAGCTCACAACTGGAGAGACAACTTCTGTTTGCAATACAGGAAATATATATATGTATATCCCCTATAACAGAATATCAGCCAAAATAGTAATTAACAGTTGTTAATTGGTTGATATTCCCTATAGGTATCATCTTTCCGGAATGGCACAACTAGCCTCGAAGACACTACTGAGGAGACAAGTTGAGGAATCAATGAGAACGCAGATCACTTCAGATTTTACCACTTCTAAATCAGTGTTCTGAAAAGAAAGGCAGAATTATTCTTTTCATTTAATTCTACAGGGAAGTAATTCCTGCAGAACGATGGATGTTTGATGACATGGTTTTAGCACAAATAAACTTAAAGTTTATGCCTATCAACCATGAAAAGTCCAAATCAAAAGAAATAGATGCACAAATGTTCTCTCTACCACATTTATAAAATATAAAGAGCTTTGAGTAAATTTACCGTTAAATAAATGAAAAAGAAAGACATACATAAACAAAGCAAGAACATGTAGGTTAAAATTTAGGTTAAATGACTAAAGAGAACCTGTTTCCCTGGAGGATGATGAGAATATTGAGAGCTCTTTGACACCAGAGATGCTGCCAGAATATGGATTTAGGGAAACAATGGACAATTGACAGAGCTCTCCAAAGATAAGTTCAGCATAAATGAGATCAGATGCTTAACTCCCATCATTCCCACTGTCATGGGCTGGGTTAAACATGTCTTAATCTTGCCATTAAATACACAGTTGAGAAAAAATTTCCTCAGAGGGCATATCAGCAGGGATCTCGAAAGGGAAAAGAGGTCAAACAGTGAGGAAGCTCAGCTTTCCTCTTCCTGCTAATAGCCAAGGAGGGATACCTCTCCTTCCACACAGGTGGAGCAAGCCTCCATCCCCTTTTAATCTGCCTTATCCTCTAAGTAAAATACGGGAAGTTTTTGCTTCCCCAAGGTGGGCAAGGATCATTTTTGAGATTAACCCTCGCAGACAGTTTCCTGTGTCTTTGGTAGACTGCAAACTATTACATAATGCAAAATACCACAGTTTCTAAGCACTTTTCTCAAGTATCCTTTCAAGATAGGGAGACATGACTGTCCCCATTTTGCAGAGATACTCCTTGACATACAGGAAGTCAGCAGCTGGACATACAGACTGAGTCCCTTGTCACTGCTCACTTGCAGAGATTCTGTCTGGAAAAAGTTTCCCTCCCTGTGTATTCTGGCAAGTGTGTGTCCTTCAAGAGCTCGTTCATATCTCTAAATCTCTCACCATCACAACAGGTCAAAGACATTGTGTCTTACCGCAATCACGGTGCCATTCAAAGGACAACCATTCAGAGGCACTGAAAAAGACAACAATATTCTATTTAGCATTTTCATTATAATGACAGTACCAAGATCTAAAGAATCACAGGTATGATGTTTTGGCTTATTATAGATCCAACTTGAAGCAATTCACATAAAGTCTCATTGTAAAGAGGCATATATATTACATTATAGCTTGAAAGGCAGTAATCTGTCAGAGTTGTCCTTAATTCCACATCAAAATCTCTCTTACTGAGCTATTTTTTAACCAACATTCCCCTACAGTTCAAGCCTCACACTCTCACAAGAGGCACCCAGGTTTTCTGCAAGTGTCTAAATATATCCTCTCCTCACATGCTTGTAAACTAAACATGACTGAATCCTTCTAGACAGACGCAAATTATACCAGTTGTTTGATTTGAACTTTTGAATCAAGCCTATGCAAGGAATCACAGAATCATAGGCTTGACTTGGAAGGGACCTTAAAGATCATCCAGTTCCAACCACTCTGACATGGACAGGGACACCTTCCACTCCCAGGTTGCTCAGAGCCCCATCCAGCCTGGCCTTGGACACTACCAGGGATGGGGCAGCCACAGCTTCTCTGGGCAACCTGTGCCGGGGTCTCATCACTCTCACAGGGAAGCATTTAAGGCACGTGTCTTTGAAGAAATGCAAAATAGCTTCAACAAGAGACAGGAAACATTCCTGGAAAAAGAAAGTAATAGCAGCAGGTACTACTGAACTCAATGTCTAAATTAAACAGGAGCACTTCAAAGTGGGGCTACACTTGTATAACATGAACTTTTCAAACTGCTGTTGAGAAAAAGGAGATCAATACACAGGATTCTCCCTGGTGATTCCATGTCTCACACAAAACCTTACCACATCGGCAGGATGGACAGCAGTCTATTATCTGGCTGCACTGTAGCTCAGTTCCCTCTGGGCAATCAGGAACATCCATTTGAGTGCAGGAAACATTCCTTTGCTGCACAAAAACCTCATTGTTCACCTGGACGCACGAGTTGACAACACAGCGGTTTAAGGGGGATCTCCACTCTGTCCCAACCTGATGGGAAATTGTCAAAGGATTAAATACAGGCAGGTGTATTTGTGCTGTAGATAGAGGGAAGATCAGAGGCAGCACCTTGGTTTGCCAAATGTTTGTTAAAAGCTCCCCGTTTCTCCACAAATCCATAACAATTAGTTTATAGAACAGTGTGCTGCTTGGTCTGTACAGGAGTGGAAAATAAAGGCACAGGTCAAATAGTAACATACGAAAAGCACTCCTAAGCAGAGCAAAATTTGCATTTGTTGCCTGGTGCACTGCATTCCACTGTAGCTGAGCTGGCCCTCTCTCTGATGGAACCTGCTGCAAAATCAGCCCAGCTAAGCCCAAAAAAGACTTTGGTAATAGGCTGGACCTGAGGACACAAATACAGAAGAGACCAGACCCTGTTGATAGTTTTACTGATTATAATCACCTACAGGTCAGTCAAAGCACCAATTTCAAGTGCTATTTATGGGAAGAGATGTCACCACAGGTCAGAAAGAAGATGCTGTCACAGTTCAGTGCTGGTCACTGCTTTGTAGCTTTACACCTCCACTGGTACCATTCCAAATACACCTGAAGAACAGTGAAAATCAGACCTTCAACTGCAGTAAATTCAAACATCTTTGCCCTTAGGGAACACTTTTGTCTCCTATATGAAATACTTAGCTCTCAGTTAATGACAAGAGTTGAAAGAAAACACAGCAAGAAAGACACTGCAGAGTATAACAGAGTGAGATATTAAATAGGCTCCTGAAGGCTTGTTTTATGACGAATATTGATCCATATTAAGAAGTGCCCTCAGGGAAGAGGCAGGCTGTAAAATTATATATTAACACATTTTTGGTTTTCCCCAGACAACAGCAGATTTCTTTGTTACAGAATGAATTAAAAAGTTAGTATTAAATTATGTGAATGTGAGGTACAGACAAAAACACTATAAAGAACAACACTTAGGGGAAAAAACAAGGGAGAAAAGTCCATTATTTTAAACATATTTCATTTTCCTCCTTTGTTAAATCCAAAGCTCTAAATAGCAGTAACCAATTTAATGCTACTGAGGTTGGCAAAAACTTGCCAAGGGTGGTTGGGTTAGTGACAGAATACTGAGTAACCTGAAGGAATTAAAGTTGTAGAGAAGAAAAGAAACAAATATCCAAGCAGCTTTGCAGAACAGCAGAGTATTTACAGTGTATCATAAATGGCTGTTGCATACACTCACTTCCTTTGGTGGGTGTTTGAATCCTAAGTGAAGAGGCACACTGGTGAAAATAAACAGCTATTTTGAGCAGAAGAGTGTAGCCTAGACCTCTGTGCTATTACCTGCCATGCAGCAATCATATTTAGAGAATAATTCAGGTTTTTATCCTCATTTACTTCCTGATATTTGAGTAGGATATCCTATTTGAACAGGGCTGTGAAAATCAAGCAATCCACTACCCCATCCTGCTGCTGTCCATAGAGCAATACAACTTAATTGGAATAATTTTAATAAATAGCTGACACCCAGGGAGACATTATGTCCCACTAACACTCTTTTGAGCTAACATTTCTGAAACCAGAAATTTCATACAAACATATGACCCAGCAAAGGGTGGGGAGGATTTACTTGTTAGAATCGAGTATGTCACATGCCACCCAAAACATTGTTCCTCAGTGCTGCTTGATGTGTAGAACAAATAGGTGGTATTTTCTCCACCTCTTTCTGTGGAAAAAAAAGAAATAATTCGAGGTTGTTTCTGCCGGAAGAGGAAGTGTCCACACCACTGGCACCTCACCTGATATAAAGGAGGATTTGCGTCACCCCGAGGCCGAAACCGTGGCTCCTCACAGGCAACCTTCTGGCATCTCCCACAGCACTCCCCTTCTGGGACAACATACTTGGATCCCTGTGGGAGAAGAGAAAAGGACTGACTAGCCCAGGAACAAGAGACAAATGACGAAATGGATCCTAAAACAACATGTTTATTGTTAGTGGTGTTTTAGGAAAAAGTGAATTTGAAAAACAACTGTAAGGCCACACATTGCTCTTACAAGTGGTTGACCCTGCTCAGCATCCTGTTAAAAAATTTTGCCTCTAACATTATGTACCTTTTAATTTGCCTTTTCTGCCAAGTGATATTGAAGGTTTATCTCATTAGTTCCTGCTTAATATATATTTTGAAGATGGTCACTTCAGCTGCATGGGCTAACTCTGGGTTCTGTCTTTGCTCAGGTCATGCAAATTAGTGGGCCTTGTGTAGTTTCTTTTATGTATTAGTAAATTGTAAGGAGCGAGTCTTTCCAATAATACAGCCCAACAGAGGAGCGCAAAAGAAAAAAAAATAATTCCACCTCTAAGGTTGTCAGAATTGCCCTGCTATTTGGTAGATTTTGAGAGAAAACTATATGTGAATATATATCCAGTTTAAACAAACCTACTACATTAAAACACTGGTTTTACATACAGGACATACATTTAGGAGCTTTGGGTTTCATTTTTATATACAGTGATCCCCCATTACTTATGGGCTGTAGGGTCTGGCCCTCTTCATGCAAGTCTTGGAATCCACGAAGATAGTGACTCCACTCAGTACGCCACACCCATAGCCATGCCCCCTCCCCTAATAAGGTCTGGAGGACGGTCCTGAGAGTGGGGCTTGTTTCAGATGTCTGGCTGTGCTCCGCCGGGGCAGGCAGGCAAGTGCTGGGTCCAGGACCAGCATGGGGCGAGGCGGGCAAGTGAGCGCAAAGGCTGGCGCCGGCACCAGAAGGGAGGCGCGGGGCGGGGAGGGCGAGGGAGCACCGAGGCCAGTTGTACTCGCCACACAAGTGGCGGGGCCAGGGGCCCAGCAGACTGAGGTTGCGGTAGGTTCTGCACACACACCAGCTCCCACAACTCACTGGAAAATCAATGGCGAGTATGGGATCTCGCAAATTACGGATCGCGACCATGCGGAGGATCACCGTATTCGTACTTCACAAAAGAAAATTAATCTTTTCATAAAATCATTGAGGTTGAAAAGACCTTCAAGGTCATCAAGCTAAACCATTAATCCAGCACTGCCAAGTCGAACACAATAAAAGCCTATATATAAACTGAAAGGGGTATTTTTTTTAAAATCTACAAATGAAGAAAATAAAATGAAACTACTGTGAAATACTAGAGATAATGTAACTTACCAAAGCCTAACAATCATGAAAAATTAATTAGGCAGCATGAAAATCATAATTGAACAGTAGGCCACCTGACACATTCACAGAATAGAGAACTAAAAAAATCTTATGAATCCAAGGAAATCAAAATCTTAAATAGGTCAATAATGGAAAAAAAAGGAAACACCACAAGCAACAAGAATCCAAATTCTCACTTTTCATACATATTCATCTCCTGAGGCAAATAGAAGAATACTCAAACATTGGAATGTCTAAGTAAAAGGAAGCAAAGACCTTTAATCTAATGAAAATGAATTTTCTACATTTAACGGCTAGGCCATCTCCAGGGGTTAAAACATAACTCTGATTTCAATACAGAGTTGAAGGAAAAACATTCTGCCACAGGAAATATTGTTCATGTAAAACATTCCAATGAAAATAAGCATAATTTTATTTTGGTCAACCCCTTTGAATTGAAACACTAAAGTATTTCTAACTGCTCCCTCCCTTCATGAACTGTCCCTGATTTGCAATGTGAAGCACATTAGCAAACCTCAATAATTGGTGGAATTTCATATGGAAGTATATTTCATATAATGCCATAAAATATGATGTATCAGATGCAACTTTCTGTTTGTGTGGCAAACTAGTCAGACAACTCAGTTTCTACCACAAAATTAACTCAGCCTTGAGGTGCTGTACGTAAATGCTCAATGCCCAAGGTTAATCTTTGACTCCCAGACACATTATTAGTCATGTTGCGCATTTGGAAACAATTGCTGCTTGGTCAGCTGTTTGAATTTTGTGGAAGCTAATGCAATATACAGCCTAATACAAACTGTAAAACTCAGATTTGAAGAGCATTAACCAGCTCATCTTTGCTTCCGCACTGAGGGAGAAAAATTATCTTCTGGGTTTCAGTTCATGGTTCAGGGAAGAACAAACTCATGGGGGAAACTCCTGGGTCAAAAAAACCTGCAGAGAATATTCTGAACCCCTCTTCCAGTGCCCAACCACCCTCTGGGTGAAGAGCCTGACCTAAGTGAGATTCCCCTACCAACTTTATGTCTGTTCCTACTTGACCAGCTATGTCAATAATAACAAAGCTGCTCATGCTTCCTTTGCAGGGTTCCAAAAGTAGACCATGGAATTTTATAGCACAGAGCAGATGTCTGAGCATAATAACACCACATGCTGTGGCCTTTATTACTGCTACAATGAGCTGAGCAACTGAAATGGGAACTTCAGAAAGTGAACTTGAGCTAGAACAGACACATGCAATTGAATTTGAGACATCATGAACACTTATTTTGCAAGTGGTGTCAATGACAGGCACTTCAGGATGCAGTTTTTCTTTTATCAAAATATAAAATAAACTTGTCATTGATTTTCTTGGCAGCAGGATATGATCCCAAAACAATAACTCTAAAATAAAGTCAGTAATGCTCAGGTCCTCTTAGACTCTGTTGCCAAGGTAATTAGTTGCTAAAACATTTATTTTCTATTTTTCTCTGGTTTCTCTGTAAACAAGCAGGTTTAAAAGCAATCATTTCAGATCCCCATCAGGACTCTGCTGGCTAAAACAGTGGTTTAAATGTTACTTACCCGAGGGCAGAAGGTGTCACACATTTTTTCGTGACATTCCATCATCTGAAGTCCTGTAACGTCATCCCTCACACCAGTGCAAGAGCATTCCCTGCAACCATCTTCCCAGGTCGTGCCAACAGAGTAGACTACGTTGTTGTGCACACACACCTATTAAATGCAACAATTAATACATGAAAGAGCACACTTCTGGCTCCAAAAGGCTGTTTTAGGGTGTGAAACCCACTATGAATTTTATGGAATATTTTGAACCCTATAGACATGCTACTGGTCTTAAAATTGTGGCCATTCTGTTGAGGAAAGGAAAAATAAGCACAACAAAATCTACTGTTTTATAAAGAATAAACTGGAGAATTTTTATTTCAAGTGGAATTGCCTAGGGCCTGATTTAGTTTATCTGTAAGTCTAATGTGACAATATTTGGAGACAATAAACAGTGAGACGTATAGAAGGAGCCTTGCATGCAAAACTTCTTCCAGCCAAATAATCTAGTCTGAAAAAATCCTACTTGGGAACTAAAAGCATTCCTTCTTTTATATCCTTAGGCCATCACAGCTACCCCAAAATCAGTATCATCTCTTATATTGATCTTTCTATTCATTCATTTTATGGCATGGCATCAAAGAGAAGAACATCATTTATTTTTATAGATACAAAAAGTAAGTCCCAGAGACATAAAATGAATTATGCCAGGTCATGAACTGCTTAGAAACAGAAAATCAAGGCTAGAACCCCTGAGCTGCAAGACAATGCAACCCTTTGTTAATGTGCAATAAAAAATTTACATTCTCTCTTTAGCCTCGCCTCTAAGCAATCTTATCTTAAAGGTAAAAATAATATAACAACTTAATAAAAGGTTGGCAAAATAAGAAAAATATAGCCTAGTGAAGCTTTAATAAGATCAGGAAAATATTAAAAGCGGCCATACAGTTCTTTTAAGATAAAACACCTTCTCCAGCAGCAAAGGTAATCAAGAGGCACAAGGACTTCAGGCCTAAGGTATATCAAACATTTCAATAAAATTAGTGTCGGATTGAAAGAATATATAGTAACTGTAGTGATCCACAGGCATATATCTCTGTTAACCATAATCAAATTAAAAATCTAAAAATTAACTGCGGAATTGCTGACCTTTAAGTTTCAGATGGTTTTGGTATACATATATACATCTCTCATATATATAAATATGTATTATATATTTTTGTATAATGTATTTCTATATATAAAAATCTGATTATCTAAAAACCCGGATGTTTATGCCAGAATAAATTATTGTAATAAAAGAAGCAACAGCATGAAGTAAGTTTCTTTCAGCCACATGCAAATTAAAAATGCCCACGCATCATTTTCCAGTGTTGTCATTAGTTTGTAAATAACTAGCCAGCTACCTGCCTGCTTTGCTGCTGCCACTCAAGTATAAACACCACCATCTGTGGAGGAGACTTTTCCTTTCCCTTACCCTGTCTGGAATGCAGGTAGTGGATACACAGCCACAGTCATTGGTGAGGGAGTTGGCCAGATATCCCAGAGGGCAGTTCACTGTGGAGTTCTTACAGCTGCAGGTACACTCATATTTATCACAGCACTCTGTCTTCGTCACAGTCAGCTCCCGATGCAATGGGCAGGAAGGCCTTGGAATCAAGCTGCATGCGTCCCTGTTGCAGGCTACCAGGAAAAGGTGGGTACTATGTCAAACTCACAGAATTTCAGAGTGAACAAGACAGTTCTCTGGCAGCAAGGCACTAATTGCTACTGCAAGCTACTATAAATCTAGTTGGAGACTAAGAAGTAACGCAGATATAAAAGACGTGGGTCAAAGATTGTGCTGCAAGTTCAGGAAAAGTTCCTGCCCTGCCAAAAAATTCTTGTCTCATATACAAACAAGATTTATAAAATAAGCATAAGGGTCAGATCACACATGTCCAAGAGTAAAGTGTTTCTCTTGTCCTTAATTCAAGAGTTTACTAAGAAAGTGCCAACAACACCCTTCTTCCAAGTCCGTGAAATCATTACACGTCCGTTGGCTCCGAACTTAAGCCTTTCAGAGGGGAAAGAATAATGTCTAAAGGAAGTTGTCAGTGTTGCTCAAATGCAATGTTCCAATGTCACTCCTTGCTAAGAAAAAATGTCTTACCACATGTGTAATTTGGTCTGCATTCTCCAGGGTTGGTCAGAGAGATCTGCTGGCCAAACTCACAGACAGGGGGAGGAGGCAAATTACAGGACACCAGGTCACAGACTAAGAACAGAAATTGAGAGTGTTTAAGACCATGTCTGACCAGTCAGTCTTCAAGAAAAGAGACACACACACATGCACATCCTCATTAAACTTTTTTCCTGCACTCAATTGCTGTCCTAAAATATGAAGTACATTAGAGTTCAACAGGTCAGAGTTTGTTTTCAAAATAGGTTAGGGAAGAGTTCAAGCTTGGGTTATGGGGATTAAGGTTCTAATGTTATATTTAATGTGCAAATATAGACCACAGAAAAAATAGATGCTTGAAAACAGACCATTCCAATGTCACTTAGACAAAAACAAATTGCTCCATTCCCTTCCTCATCTGTTACAGAAAGAGGGACAAAGCTGGAAGCGATGAGAGACTCGCATCCTTAGGAGCTGTTTCTTTTTCCACATGGATGATTGTAAAATTCAGTGGTTTAAAAATCCAGCATAAAATTAAATTTAAAAAGTTACCGCATACCATAGGAGTATCTGGTACAAGTACAGATCAAGAAGATCGCAAGAGTTTGAGAACCTACCGCACTCATACTCAGGGCAGCATTGGCCAGGGCCGTTACGCAGGTGAGGGACTTCACATGGACCACACTGAGCAGCTGGAGTGAGAAGAAAACATCCATGAAACAATTTTGGATAAGACCTAAAAATCCAGGTATCAAAAACATCAAGTCCAATCATAAAGATAAATGAATTTACGTTTGATAGTCGGGCAAGGTCGGACCGTGCAGTTTATTTTCTGGTTGTCAAGACACGTGCAGATATTGCAGGGCTCATCTGCAGGAATCCATGTTTCCATGTGCTCCACAAAAAAAAAAAAAAAGAAAGAAAAAAAAAGGCTGTTAGCAAGAAGTCGAATATTCTGGTCACTGGTATGTTAGTGGTGCGAGTGGGTGAGGGTGAGTAACATTAACATGGAAAATCAGAAATCTGTGGAGGTCTGGAGGTCACTCTGTTAATACTAAGAAACCAGGGAGACAATTATGAAATGACTAATACATCAATTTAGCAGAAGATGTAAAGAATGCATGAATGGGGTGAGGAATAACTATTGTTTTAAGCATGAAAAATGTTCAGATGTTATAAATGCAATCGCAGGCTATTGTGAGTAACAGTGGACTGGTGCTAATGCATACATTGCATGTTCAGGGGTAATAAGGGAAACACTTATTTTGGGAAATACATTGAAGTGTCCTCTTTGCCAAAATGGAAGTACTTAGACCCAGAATTTTTTTTTTTTAATTAAGAATATTTAGAATGTCATCACTTGATTCTCCAGTGGACTGAAGCCTAGAAAAGCACTACCCCAAAACTGAATCCATTTTGAATCTATCTTTTTACTTAACAGATTTCTCATATTTATAGATCTACATTAAAAAAAACTATTATGAGTTTGACAACAGCTATGATGGGCACGACAAGACCACCCAAAAATCTCATTAAAAACCTAAAACCCACGAAACACTGACATTCAAGTATCACCTTCTTGAAGTCCTGTAATCAAAATGTAGATTTAAGAGGTCTGGCTGATTTAGATGTGAACTCTCAGACTTGAGTAGCCAAGAGTGAAGAGGAACTTCTGACACTTAGAATAGGGGAGACAGGGAGGAGTTTGCACACCCCCTGTAAGATGCTGGAATCAACAGCATCCGTAACTCTTTCCAATCCCATACTGCCACAGAGAGGGCTGACTCAGCCAAGCGAAGTGGATTTTCAGTAAAACTAAAATGATCAATTTCAAAGAAATAAAAGGATATAGACTTGACATAAGGTTGTCTTGGTCTCACTACTTCACTGGAAATATCTCACAGAATATCCTGAGTTGGAAGGGACCCATCAGGATCATCAGCTCCAACCCCTGACTATTCACAGGACACCGCAAGAACCCCATCATGTGCCTGAGAGTGTTGTTCTAACCCTCTTTGAGCTTTGTCAGCCTTGATGCTGTGCCCACTCCCTGGGGTGCCTGGTCAGTGCCCAACCACCCTCTGGGGGAAGAAACTTTTTCTAATATCTAACCTAAACATCCCCTGACAGTTTCAGCCATTCCCTCAGGTCCTGTCACTGGTCCCAGGGAGCAGAGATCAGGGCCTACCACTCCACTTCTCCTCCTGAGGATTCCAGTAAACTTTGCAAAGACAGTACAGTACATTATAAGTAAGGGTTCCAGATTTATGAATGCATCATTATTACAGTCAAAAGCCCGCTAAATGGAAGTTCTGCCATCCCTCCTGACATTTCTCTAGATTTCCCTCTACATAGATTTGTCATACATTTCCAGGTCTGTACAGTCCCAGCTGGGAATTTTATATCTGTCCCAGCCAATTTCACACTAGGGGAGCTACACAGGGCTGACAGTCAGCCAGTTTTGAGGAACTGAGATAGAAGATAAAGTATCCAAAGGCGAAAATGGACTTAAAGGACAGATGTACTTGTGAAAATACAAACTCCAACCTCTCAAAGGTAAGTTGATAGGTATGTAGTTACCTGATGGCGTGTGCCATCTTCACTGACACACTGTGAGCAGACTTCTTCATTAACACAGCTCTCATTAAAAATCACCTGTCCCTTCGGACAGAAGCAGCCTTCTATGGGAAAATCCTTGCAGACACTAAGCATGGTACTGTTCTCACAGCTCTTCACACAGGCTTGGTGGCAGTGATCATATGTCAAATGTGCGGCACATTTCAGTGCTGAGGAAAACAGAAAAAAGTAACCATTACCTAAGGAGATCTGAAATGCAAATCAATCTTTCCAGTCAAGCTTTAGAATTCTTTGGATTTTAGAAGGCCATCATCCAATGAACATGTTTTGTCCTTTGGAGTCACTAACATCTTAGAAAATACACTTTTAAAACTAACAAAACGCACAGTGGAAAGTCATGGAAACCATTTGCTTAAGTTCATACAGTTCTTGCAGAAAGCAGCAAGCCACATTTTCAGACCACATCAATCAACAACACCTGACTTACCCCAACATTCATACACGGTCTTACGTGAGCTGCGCTTCCTTTCAACACGGCCAGAGACATAAGAATTTAGAATCACCTTTATGGATGTTAGACAAGCACTGGAAACAGGTCATGGTTAGGAAATATCCATGACAGACTAAGGCATTAAAGAATGATTTTATTATTTTTTTTAATGATAAATTGATAGGCCACAGTTGCCCAAGCAACTAAAGAAAGATAAGAAACGGAACATTTTGGTACTTTAAAACCGAACCCACTAGATTTCTGCATCTTTTGAATTGAAATCCTGTATTAACAGAATTAATATAGTCAAGGAATGCATTCACCTCTGAGTCCCTTTAAAATTTTTAGCAATGGCTTCACAAAACTGAGGGTATTGTCTCCAAAAGCAAAAAAAAATAAAGCTACAGCTATTCCAGAAATCTATGGACACAGCTTCCATACTGTGTGCTCCCTCAAACCTATTTTATTTTACTCTACAGCCTCAATTAAGAAAAGTTTTCCTTATTTCCCAATCTGTGACTGCTGTGAGGTTTATAAAACTTTTGTTCGGTCCTCTGAGAAAAAACACTGAAAGAAAATTACTGAATGAAGACCTGAGCTCCCAAACAAGCATTAATCTGCTGAACTGTCTACACACACCCTTCTTAGCAGTCAAAGGAAACAGAAATGCCTTAGCATTAACTCTTTCCTGCTTCAAGTCATGTTAAATCAAATAATTTCATAGAATCATAGAATGGTTTAGGTTGGAAGGGACCTTAAAGATCATCCAGTTCCAATCCCCTGCCATGGGCAGGGACACCTTCCAGTATCCCACATTGCTCAGAGCTCCACCCAGCCTGGCCTTGGACACTTCCAGGGATGGGGCAGCCACAGCTTCCCTGGGAATCCTGTGCCAGGACCTCATCACCCTCACAGTGAAGAATTTCTTCCCAATATCCAATCTAAACCTATCCTGTCAATATGAAGGAATTCCCCCTTGTCCTGTCACTCCAGGCCCTCATCAATAGTCTCTCTCCATTTTTCCTTTCATGCAACTACTGAGAAATTCTTCATCTATTCCTGCACATTCCATATGACCAGAGGGGAATTTGAAAACTACAGAAATTAAGATAATCCACTGACATCCAGCTTTGGATGTTACAATTTGCAAAGTCTGACTGAAGCACTAAATTTGGAAATTGGCTGGCAATATTCTCCCTCTGCTTTCTAGGACTCCAAACAGACCTTGTTCAATAACCTATTATCCTGGAAAGATCTTTAAAACATTAACTGGAGGCTCAGGCCAAATTCTCATTCTTGATTTCATATCCCATGATTCCCTCAGTCTGAGCTTAAAACATGAACAAAAGCAAAACATGGACTGAGGTTTTATGGTATATTGCCTTTAGGATGCTGGGTCTCCAGTTCTGAAATTGAAAGTACCTGGACGGGAAGAGGGGGAAAGAAAGAATAATGGAAAAAAACAGGAAGATTAAAAAAATTACTTGTGTAAGTATTAAGGAGAGAAGACACAAAAAGCAAAAACTGTCTGATTGAACCAGCTGTAATGTCCTGGCAAGAAATGACACCACAGAAAGTGGTCTTTCCCTATTTTTCCCTGCAGTAGAAACTTAAAATCACACTGGCTCTTCCACCACATTCCCAAAAGTTTAGGCTTCGTATGAAAGAGGAGCAATTCATGAAAGTGTTACAAAGAAAAAACTTACTTTTGCCAATATGCACAGATATGACAGTAATAGGGTGGGATGCAGTTCCACTAGTCCAAAAAGAATTTCTCTGTCTACCTCAGACCCGCCAACATCTGTATCAAAGCAAAGGCATCTGCTGCTAAAACAGGAACAATCAAAGCAGGCTCTCAGCCCAAATCTGGCCCCAGGATGGTTCAAGTGGCTGCAGAGGTTGTCTCTCCCTGGGCACAGCTTTCACAGTATCTTTACTCCCTAGGCTGTTCCTCTATACTTGCATTTTACTAGTCAGCAGTTTACCAAGAAACCCTTTTACCGTAACATGCAGCTTAGTGGATAACGAGCCAGTTGTATGACTTGTACAGACTTGATCTGCAACTTCTGCCCTTTTGCACAGCACTCAAAAATCAGTATTACACTGACAAGATTGTCCTTGCCACCACCAGCACAAAAGTAAGACAATTTCTGTATCAGTAAAACCCTTACGGCAGACGTCAGGTGTTCTCCAGTCAACACAGACATTGCGTTCCCTGCACAGATGAGCATAGGAAGTTATCATCTCACAGGCTTCATCCTCATAGCAGCTAGTCTCCATGCAGGCCTCGTAGAATGTGTTGGGGGAGATGATCCTGTGGCACTCTGCAAACTGATTGGAAAGCAGGAGGTGGCAGTGGCTCGACACATGCTCAGAGCACCTGTCTTCTCTCTGGATATGGCAGATCTTCCCTGGCTCTTCCACTCTCCAGTCTTGGATGAAGACACTGCTGTCAAGAGTGACGGAGCCATTGCGTAACGTGAAGTCATTGACGTGGTTCTGGTCACACACCCCTAAAGAGGGTGAGTAAAAGGAAAAGAAAGTCTAAATACAGCCAGCAATGCAATAAACCTAGAGAAAACAGGGACAGGACAGATTACACTGGTTGGGGGGGGGCTCAGTGAATGCCAAGGGGGAGAAGAATGAATGACATTGCTTATAGTTGTTATCCACAGAGGCATAAAAACCTTGGGTCTTTTTTCTCCCATTTCCTTTTTGCCTGTTTTCATTCAGATTATGCCACAGAGGTTTAAGCTGTACCAGATATTGTATCACTGAAGATAACTTAGAATTAGTTTTTCCTGGTAGTAGTTCTCCTCTCAAACCTTTCACTGCAAGCACAGGTAATGCCTCTCATATAAATGTATGTAATTAAATTTAAACCCTCATGACAAAAAACCACAAGCCTCCTTGAAAAGATAATTTTAAGTAAGAAAAACATCTCATCTGTTCTTTCTAAGGTATTACAGGGAGTCAGTGTTACATTTGTGGCCAGAGTAGAAAAAACTACATAGATTTGCAATGTTCCCTCAACAGTGAGGGAATTCGTTCACCCAGAGCATTTACAAGTCCAGAGCCACATAGAATATAATAAAACAAAAGGAAGGTCAAGCCCAAGTGGGAAGTTAATAAAACTGCTATCTTTCAAACTTACCACAAAGCCCTTTTGTTCCTGAAGAAAAGCTCTTTGAGTTAAGTTTAAGAAGAAATTCATTGTTTATTGGAGTAAATGTGAGATTATGTCCAAGCTGGAAGAACTGGATTTCATGTATTATTGCTCCATAGACAGTGACTCCAAACAAAGTGTTAGAATAGGGGATACGAACCCTTTCACCATTAACGGTCACCTGTTCTCAAAAAAAAAAAAAAAAACCCCAAAGTCATCACATCAGTTCAAGCAAGCAGTTAAAAAAAAATCAACCCAAATTTACAGCTAAAGCACTTTTTGACTTCACAGGTACTTGAAGGTCCAGCTGAATCTTGAACATAAGAAATCATTTTTGCTGAAACTTCCTATTGAATCTAAAAACCTACAGAAGCACTTGATCTTCATTCTGTGAATTATATCAACAACCCTTTCAACATTTTCCCATATAAGTGTATTCCTTGAGAATCATGTATTTTCAGACTAGCAAAGCTACACTATGAAGTTCAAAGTGTTGCCTACAGGAGCTGATTATCAATAAACCCCAGCAAAAGTCAAGCCTGTCCACAAATCATGCAGAACTGGGTGCAGGTGTTTTGGTCCACCCTGTTTTCCTACACAAGGCAGAATACATCATCTTGGCAAGTTGAAAAATGGGTCATATTGAGTCTGAATACTTCTCTGCCTATAAAACACATGTAAGGCCTATTAAGATGGCCCTTCCTTCTGATGCTGAGGTCCAGCTACTCCCAAGGTAAGAACCAGCCAGGCATTCACAGTTTTGTGAGGAACAGTGCTCTCCCTTCTCCCAGAAAAACCATTGTGTAAAGGACCTCTGCAAAAAAGAGAAGAACCAGAGTGCACAATGTCCTGTCTACAATCCCTGCCTTTCTGGCAGAAGTGTCAAGAAGATGCTGCCAAATCTCATGTTCTTGACATTGTGACACCACAAGAATGTGGAGAACAAGAGGGAAAACGTGCCTGGCTCATTACGTGAACATTGCTTGTATCATGAAATGGTACAATTTTTTGCTTACGAGCCTGAAAATAGGCTGAAAGGCTACAGAATCTGGATAAATTGAACAAATCTGTCCTCATAACCTGAGCTTCACAGCATGAGCAGACAATCATGTTTAGCTTACTGCCATGTCACTGAAGAGCTGAACAGATACACCACGATGTTTCACTTCAATGGAATCCATGCAGTTCATCTTTGGGGCTGCTCTGCACGGTCCTTCATGGAGGAGAACTTCCACATCGTGCTGCAAGTCCTGAAACAAGGTGTAGGAGCAATTGCCAGCCAGCTTAAAATTCTGCCCATCAAAGGTGACAATATGTCGAGATGAGCTCCCCATGCAGTCACCTGCAAATAAACAACAGCCAAAGAAAGTCATGTAGGTATTTCCTTTACTTTAATTTAAACTGTTTCTCCACAATCATTTATGGGCATGTGGATACAATTAATTGAGAAGGCAAGGGAGGTAATTAATTGCAAATGCTGCAGCAAAATATTGACAATAAATTTTGGTAAATATTTCATCATATGTGGATATTTTTAAAATGTCTTTGTCTGGAACAATTATTTTTCCGAAAGATTTGGATAAACTTATAAAAAAGTCCTTTTGCCTCAAATTCACTCACATTGAATATGATTTAGTATTAGAATTTATATGACAAATGAATCAGGGAAAATCCCTTCCCTATTTGTAGAAAGACTGCAACACTTCCTAATTTTTGCATCACATCTTTATCACAACATTGCATTTTATTCTGTGCTATTTGAAATCAAATGACACAATTACACTCCTATCAAACATATGCCACAGGATGATACCCAGGGATTTTTTTTCTGATTAGAAACAGGAAAAAGGCAGAGAAAGAATAAACAATGGTCAACTGAAAGCCCAGTGTCCTGGTTATTAGGTTATAAACATATCCTTGTCTTCACAACATGCAAAACCGGGAGAATTATAATCTCAAAAGTAGCAAAACAAAACCTGATGCTTCTGACTCACATGTTTTCAAATCTTTGCTTTTATTGTTCTTGTTATCTTTAAGGAAATGTCAGTAAAACATATAAGGAAGAAAATTATCATCGTTAATAATTCAGTACTTGGATTTTAATTGAGATCTGAGAATAATCTGTTTCATATTCAATGACCTTCAAATTTAATTTGCCAGGAAAAAACGCCAACAGGAGGAAGAGAAGGAGTGAGGACTGAAAACCCTTCAGGTATTTTACTGCATCTGCTTATAAAGTTCATAAACAACAATGAAACAAGTTAGCTGTAAAACCATGTTTCTCAACTTTTATTCATTCATGGGCATCTAAAATAATTCTAAGGATAACAGGAATTCTTCCCAATTTCTCATAGGTATTTTGTAGCACAAAATGTATTAATGCAATCTATTGAAAAGGAGTCCAAGGGCACACAACAGACACAAGTCATACATTGCAAATATGTTACTATAAAACTTGTCACTAGTTCAGCAAGCAAGCACCTTTATAGTGCAATTCCTGAACTATTTTCTGAACTATTAAATTACATAAGAAACACTTTTTCAAGTCCTTCCTCTTTGCAAAAGCATTTGTCACAATCCATGCTGTCCATCCATCCCTTAAAAGCCTGCTTTAGCACTCTAAATAAGTGAATCACGAGTTAGTTTAGGATGCTTTGCCATGCTCCTGCTGAGCGTTTGGGCTCTGACTTCAGCACACACAGCACCAGAATCAGCCTTTCCACCTGTTACGGGTGTTCCATCACCAGCATCACCCCGGTTGCACCAAGCAGTCATTAAAACAAGGGGACTTGACCCATGGATTCTATAATCAGCTGGGTGGGGTTGGGCTTTCTTACTCCCTTCTATAATATATGAAAACATTACATGAAACGAAAAACATACTACATATTTTCCACTCACATGTTGCATCACCTTAGGAAAAAAAATATTTGGGCATCGTGGCTCACTAAATACATTAGGAGACAAACAGTTGTTAGCTCCTGTTAAATCCCAACAATCTCAAGTGAACCATAGTTCTTTTCACGATAATCGGCTAACTGTGCAAATGATAATTTTTATTTAAGATTTATTTCAGATTTTTTTTATGAATACGTTTTACATTCCTGAAGTAATGCCTTCATGTCACCATCCGTGTATTGAGGATCAAGACAATTATTAAAGATACATTTTTATGCATAGGTAGCAGTAAGACTATCTTGTAAACATTATAAAATACTTAAAACCATCCAAATGCCTCTGCCTTTTTGAAATGCCTGTATTGAAAGAGAAAGAGGTTTACATAATCAAATACATTTTCAGGAAACGCAGAAACTTAGGGTGCAAAAATTTTATATGTCTAACAGCTGAGGGATCAAAATCCAGCTACAAACTTCAGTATTTCAAGCATTGCCTTGAATGCACTGTTTGTAAATCAGTTAGTTCAGCAGAGGACATTTTAAATTTATATTACACATTAGGAAGAAAAGGTATATATAGGATTCTGACTTACTTTCAAAAAGCAGTGATCTGACTTTAGATGTAAGCCTACTTTCTTTTTAATAAATGGACCACCAGCCTCAGGGCTGCATCACTGCAAGCGTGGGGGGGCACTTAACTTCTGTTCTTGTCATCCCAGCCAAGACCCCAATCACCCAGTGTTCAGCATTTCTGCTCAGACACTCAGTGTGAAATTATATGGAGGCAGGGAACATTTTTTATTTCTGTAATACATGTGCTGGATTGAGCTCAGGCCAAACCCTGAAGCCTAGAGGTGGACCAAGAACACAGCAAAAATTCCTGTTTTCTTCCATACCTCCTCCTTCCCAGTTTACACAGCTTTGGAAATTGAGCATGAGATTCTCTGATAAAACCCTGTAGCTCATCTAATGGAAAAATAAGGTCACAATGGCCCCGAACTTGCAAATAGAATTAGACATTCCAGCAACAGTGGGACTGTCACTTTTAGTTGTTTGTTTAATCATTTTTACAGCAATGAAACAATAACTCCTCCCACCCCAGCAAACTTTGATGTGTACAATGGCAGAGAAACTCCATTCAGCATCACAGTTCTGATCAAACACTTCAAGTGATGGGGAGAGAGAGGCAACACGTGCAAAGACAGGTACTCACAGGGACACATCCAGCGGCAGCCACACATTTCTTCAACCTTAACAGCAGGGAGATGGTTGTGACACAGAGGCTTTGGCATCCTCTCACAGTTGATGTAGTGGCTCTCCAGAACTGTGTAATCTCCTGGGAAGCACGTCACACTGTGGCACTGGTCTGGTAACATCCATTTATCACCAGGCTGTGTGGGGAGATACAGAGATTCAGCAACGGAAAGATGGGAGAACAACGCAAAGCTTGGCTGGTGCCACAAGCTCACAGATGGCAAGTGACCCTGACTCCAATTAGCCTTGGAAAGTTAAATAATGGAATGCAGTGTATTAAGGATTCATCAGAAAGTATAAATTAGCTCTGAAATTCTGAGCAAAAGATAAGTCTTTATCAGAAAATCTTTTGTTACAACAGAATAAAGTATATCTGGTACTCCACACCTCTTGTTAACTCAGCCATCCGGCATGCACGGAGAGCAGAGTTAAAGAATTGCCCTCAGTTTTGTTTTAAACATCAAATCCTTCAGTTTTCATAAGCCACAGATACTCACAGCACAGCAGGAATTAGCAATATTTGTTCTAAGCTAGAAGAGTGTGGAATATTGTGATTATTTTATCCACAACTCCTCCCTTCCAAAAGAGAAATATTTCCTTTGCCAGATCAATGTTGTTAGATATATATAATGGGTTTGTAAAACTAGAAATTAAGTGTAAAATATATTCTAATTTCCTAAAGGACAGTCTATATTTAAGGCATCAGGATTACTAATAAATGACAGAAATAGATGTCACAACTGGAGTATCTCAAGACCCCTGTTTGCAAAAATCTGAGCCAAAATCTGTAAAGCCAGAACTGTAAAGTCCATTAATAGGCTAAATGAATTTCAAAACAATGTTCATATCCCTGAGGTCTGCATTCCCAAGCATATTCCCAAATGTGGGAAACAGTACCTCCCAGACCTCTGTCTACAGAGGTGAGTCCAGAAACACCAGTACAAGTGAGAGGGTGAGTCTGTGAACTGGGTTAACATTCCTTGATATTCACAAGCAGAAACGTGTGGGACAGGAAAAATTGGACAGGAAAAATTCCTGTTGGGCACTATCATCTTCCTCTCANGGGTGAGTCTGTGAACTGGGTTAACATTTCTTGATATTCACAAGCAGAAATGTGTGGGACAGGAAAAATTCCTGCTGGGCACTATCGTCTTCCTCTGTTTAACCATCTTTCCCATAAAAGAGAAGGGATAAAACACTTAGGTAACAACAATTCACAGATGATTCTTGTCACTGGTGTTCAAACTGAGAACAGTGATGTGAAACTGTTGCCCTGTATCTCTGAGCTACGTGACATCATCAAGCCTAAACAAGAACTGCCAGATTTGCAGCCATAAAAAATTACATATTAAACAGAAGTTAATTTATTGTCCTCTCTGCAGGACCTAGAGAAGGAAACTGGAAGTTGCTTAATGCTTTGCAGGCTTGTGAGCCTAAAGGAAGCTGTGAAAAGGTAAAAAGAGGAGTTTTAAGTATGGGAAAAGTCTTCTGATAGGAAGAAATTGAACGTTTTTTAATTATAGTTGTCTCACCCACAACTCACTGAAAGCAGAGCACCTGGAAGGGTATATATGAGGGATCTAGGTTGGTGTTATGCTCTGCGATGTGCTCTCGGTCTCTGTACGGGTGTTAGATGGTGAGTTGGACTAGATGATCCTTGTGGGTCCCTTCCAACTCATAATATTCTGTGATATACAGCTGTGCAGGTCTGGCTTCCATACATATTTAATTGTTTATATTTCACTCCTTAACGGGGCATCTATTGGAAAACATCTAAGAGGTGGATAAGAAAAGCAAAGCACAGCACATCAAAAAAAAAAAAAAACCAAACAGTTGAAATACCCAGAAGAGCCAAGAATCCTGGTGCAGAGGAAAACAAAGAAAAAGAAAGCCTAAATCCCAATTGATATGAAACCGTAGAGGTTAAACAGGACAGAAAGGAAGGAAAATCAGAGGTTTCTAAATCGTGGAGGATGTCTGCTGAAAGCAGTGAGCCTGCCAGGACACCGCAGGAAGCCTCAGACTTCCTCTCTGAGGGAGCGCTGAACCTACAGACCTGGACCTGCACACTCGCCTCTTGCTGTGCATTTGCAGGACAGACAGACACGTACCTCCAGCAGCTTCATCATAGATCACAGAATATTCTGAGTTGGAAGGGACCCACAAGGATCATCGAGTCCAACTCTTAACACTGTCTCCCTGGCAGGAATCGAACCCGGGTCTCCCACACACCAGGTGGGGACACTTACCACTGTACTAAAGTGGATTTCAGCTGGTACCTTTTAATTTAGACAGGGGTTTATTTGTTTGATTGTCTGTTCTTTAAACCAGGAGCTCTGAGCTATAATAGAAAAGCCATGGAACAGAAACTGCTGGTTTAGGAATATGATTTTTTACTGCCCTACATGGACTGGAAATGAAGATCACTTCCTGGTGAAATGCTACTATTAGAAGACAAGTACCTCCACTTCTATTATCATCTTTATGCCTGCTGAAAAACATCAGAAGACCAACAAATGAAAATTAACTACATTAAAAAAACTTAATCTATCCGTTTTCCCCCATATTCTGTCAGCTGGCAAGCTCAAATATGAAGCCAGTGGCTCTTCACACAGCCTGCATTTAGCACTCCTGCAACATTCCTTGCCACTGGATCTGATGAGTCCTAAAACCTTCCATGAATTCAAAGAATGGGTGAATAAATTCATGGAGGAGAAAAAGTATCAAGCACCATCTTAACACAAAGAGGTGTTACTTGCAGCTTATGGTCTCCAAGACTGTGATGTTCCAAGGAATTTTTGTATATATTTAATTACATTCCTGCCCTGGCTCCCATTTTGGCCATACAATGCAGGGGGTTGGATGGGCTTTTAGCCTGACCCAGTATTTGATCTGCTGTCCTGCTACTAACAATGACCTTAGTCACGAATCTTCCTTCAATACACATTTTCAGAGTAGAGATAACAAAACAAAACATTCCCTATACTGATAGGATTTAGGCTGATATTTTTGATCCTGAGTGCTCTGACTTCTTGCAAGACTCCAAGACATCAGTTCCCACAATGTCCAGGTGCATGACAGACATCCCACTTGGGGAACTGAGCCTCCTGCAATAACTCTGTGAGCAACGCCTGAAATATTACAAATCCAAAACAAAGGGCAGAGTTTTCTGAATTAGGGAAGAGCCTTGTTTCTTCATCCCTGTGGATTTGTGGAATTTGCTTGAAGAGGGGAACAGAACTTTGGCACCTTCCTGCCAGTGAGGTAGAGGAATTCAGAATGTGGATGTTGCAGCAGAACAACTCCACAGTGTCCTGTAGGCTCCAAGGGATGCACAACAAAAATGAATGGCCACCACAGTGCCTTGTAACACCTATTTTTTCTGGCTGACAGAGGAGGAAGCACAAAATTGCCCTAAAAACTGCCATTTGCAAGTGTGGTTCATTTTTATAGGGACTGAAGCCTGGCCTGTTCTCTTCAAAAGCCATTTTAGCCAGAAAGGAAATTGTGCTTTGAGCTTATCACCGAAAAAGTGAAGCCTGACAAGCCTGAAATTCAAGTTTAGCCTTCTCAACATTTACCCGCATGTACCTGTGTCTGCTCCAGGAGCCCAGAGGCCTGGACATGCGCAGTTCAAATTGCAAACAAGAATCTGAATATTTCTGAGGATTCATTAAGAAAGTTTTTCAGGTTTAGTTTTAGTTCATTTGAGGGGGTTTTTCATTAATCAGGCTGCCATCTCAAAGCCACCAAATTATATTTAATGTGTGATTTAGCTGAAAGTCTTTCTGTTCTGACCAGCTGACCGAGACCAACCATGTAAGGCAGCTTAGATATATTTCCTGTGACTAGACAACTCCTAAGCATTTCTTTATTAGTCACATCCCTCCTCAGAGTCACATCTTCACAAGGAAAAACCAAATGAATATATTTAATGTACTAGAAATTCAGCATAAATTCTAGAGTAGAACTCATAACTGATCCCAGAAAACGTGGCACAGGCTTATGCTAATATTTTTAAGTACTCCCAAAAACTTCGGCATTTCACCTGAGATGAAGAAACTGGACCACTTATAACATTTAGATCGTTGCTTCCTTAGAGTGGGAACCACTTTAGAGGGATCAGACAGGTTTACTATCATGCCTAAGCCTTTTTTCAGGATTAACAAGAGCTTTTCCACAAGCACACACTGATTCCATTACTTAAGAAGTGATTTCCCCTAAAGAGATAATCACACAATAATTATCTTCCTATAAATTTTCATAGGGACAAGGTATTTGGAATTTTAGCAGATCTGGACAACGATATTGCCTCCTTTAACACATGCACCTTTATTTTGGCCAGGTTTAGCTGGCCCAGAAGTTCTTTCACCAGGAGATGAAGATGTATTATCCCAAGTTTTGGTTCTGCAGTGCCTTTAATAGTATTCTACACACTATAAAATAAAGTGTCATTAGAGGAAGTAACTTTGCCTGCAAAGTTACCCAACCAGTTCAAAAGGCCACATTTTCCTCCTCTGAAAAAATTTTATGTATTCCCACACATTTTGTTTCAGGTTCTCTCTGAAGTAATTCATGCTCCTGCACAAACTTTGCAGTTTGTCAGCCAGACGGACAATCCAGGCAATAAATACACTTACTTTCTTTTTGTTTCCATCCTCATCTATGCATTCTCTGACAGGGTCTGGAAGAGAAGCAGACATATTTTAGTCATCTCACTCCCTCACTCAGCCTTTTAAGTGGTGGGCACCGAAACACAGATGCCTCACTAGAAAAACCCATGATTTAGGCTGTAAGAAGGTTTTTTGTGGGTTTTAAGACTGTGCCCCAGAAGGTATAAAATTTGTTGCTGTTTCTGACTGACACTGGCTCCAAAATACCCTGTGAGTTGTAATTCTACAGCACTTCTTGTGTTGGCAGCTCTGCCCAGATGATATTTAAAAGATGATCATGGCTTTAGCTCTAAGTCTTACTTCTGAATGAAACAAGAGTGTTTCTGGGAATTTGCAGGTAATGAGAATTTACACACACATATATTAAATGCCAAACAATAACCACAGCATAAGTATGTGAATAGCTGCAACAAGAACACTGAATTTGAAATTGAAAATTGAATTTGAAACTGAATTTCAATTTTTAATTTTTCAAATTCAAGCATGACTGTGGTGAGCAGGTTTTTATATAACCAAGTAAATGGTCACAGGGTACCCATGGCATTGCACTTTCTATGTTTTTGTGCTCCCATTACACACCTGGAGATCTATGGGAAGCAATTTTACATAAGCACTATGGCATGACAATGTGATAACCACGTGTCTAGAAAATTAAAACACTGACTAGCAAACCCTTTCTAGAACATTATCCTGTGCTATCATATATACAACTATATGCTCTGTCTTTTCCAGGACAAGTCATGTCTTTTGAAAGCACTTAGGAAATCTTTTAAACCTTTCTAATAGTATTATTTTTGGTACACTTCCATACATAAGGCAAGCCTCCCTCTGTACAAAAATCCAACTGTATGAGTCTGGAGGGGAAAATCATACTTTACAGATTGTAAGAAACTTATAAAAATAAAACAAACAAAAAAACGCCTAAGCAACAGAATAAATCTCCACAAAAAATAAGATGATAAATTACTAAACTATAGCAAAGACGTCACCTTCAGCAAAAGGAAGATCTAAGTTTTTCAGACTTAGGTGTTAAAGATTAAATACCTATAGTTCTATTGGTTTTGAGCTGTTGGAAAAGCTTGAATAAATTAGAAAGCTCTCATCTCTAGCACTGGTGGGTTATAGGACAGATTGCAATAAGTTACTGGTTCAAATTCCTGCTCCCCATCCTATATCTTGGATCAATGTAATTTAAAGCAAGAAAAATCACATATTTTACAGTGTGAAGGGAGGAAATGCATCTTTAAAAGCTTATTTTAAAAGAAAAGAAAGAAAATGGCAGCTGTTTAAATCTAGAAAATGGCAGCTGTTGGATGCTCTGGAGAGATTTTAAAATGCCAGAAGTGATCCCAGTGGAGAATGATCGGATATCTCCAAGCTGGACTGTGAACACTCTGTAACTTCCTCATTCTCAGTGGTACTTGGCTCTGCAAAAAAGTCCACTTATTGTAAAGGAGATGTAACTAAGCCCTCGTAATGCTGGTAAAAACCTGACGAACACAATGAGACAGTAGTTTGTGGTGAGAACATGTAGACACCATTGGAATAGAAATACATAATATGAGTAATAAATATCTATATACACGCAGACCAGGGAGGCAAAAGCAGTAAAATACTGGTCAGTGTTGAAACAAGGTTCCTTAGAGGAGGTACTATTACCTATAAATAAATGAAAGTTTGTTGAAAATACTTTTACACTTCCTTTCCCGGTATTCATTTTCCTAGGAAACAATTATTTTTTTACTCCTTTTACCTACATAGGCTGAATTTTTTGCCAACATAACAATGTCTGAAAAACATGCAATTTAAAATCTGTACTCACAACTAATATTTCTGAAGTACATCCCCTTCACTGACAACAGCTTGAGCAGTCCTGTTGTCACAGGTTCACAGGCTGTTCTGAGTTGGAAGGGACGCCGAGGATCATCTAGTCCAACTCCCCACCAACTAGACCATGTCATGAGCTCCTCATCAAGTCTTCCCTTAAACACCTCCAGGGATGGCGACTCCACCACCTCCCTGGGCAGTCCATTCCAATGAGAGATCACTGTGAAAAACCTCTTCCTAACATCCAGTCTAAACCTCCCCTGGTATCCCTCAATTAATGACCAGCCCTGATTATTACGGTGACACCTCAAAAGGTTCAGGGCTAAGTAGTTCTGAAAACTTTGCTGGAAGTTGGTTGACTGGAATAGCAATTGGCTACATCCTCTAAGGGCTCATTTATTTCACACCTAAGTGATAGTGGAGGTCTAGGTTAACATTTGTGATGGTTGTGGGTGCAGCACTAAAAAAGGCATCAGGTTGACTTTTAAAATCAAGACAAATCATTCTGGTTTTGGCAAACCAATTTCTGTGTTTTGCTCCAGTCATGCAGCCACAACTACTGGACTCACCCATGCACACTTTTTTGATAAATTCACGATTCAATGTGATCATGGTGGATAAATCTTCAAAGTTCTGCAGCTTCATGATTCTGTTGGCAGCAGATGGCCCAGCCAAAGTCCTCAGCTGTTCTTCATCATATCCATTCCCAACACCAATTGGAAACAGGGATACTCCTAGGAAAGGAGGAGAAAAAGGTTTTAAATAGGCAATGCACAGAAGGAGATCTTTGCTTATGGAAGCAGCAGAGGCATCATCCCTGGAAGTATTTAAAATGGGTGGACGTGGCACTTGGGGACATGGCTTAGTGGTGGCCTTGAAGTGCTGGGATAACAGCTGGACTTGATCTTGAAGACCTTTTCCAACCTAAATGATGGCATAATTCCATGGCCTTTTTTTTTCATTTGCACCTTTAAAAAAAAAAAGAAGTGCCATTTTAACCAACAGTTAGCTTTCATGTATTCCTTGTACCATTCCCACCACATTGGCTAAAGGCAACTAAGGCTGAAATGGTGATGGTCAAATCACAGCATTAGCTGAGATGAGCTCTCTGTTAACCTCAGGCATAATAAGATCATGCATAGTCCACAAAACACAGCTGCAGACTTAATGAAAACATCTTCACTTTTTTTAGAAAGTAAAATCTCTCAATATATTGTTTTCTTCCTTCAGTTACATGGCAATTGGATTATTTTCAAACCATTTAATTAAAAATAACAGTTGATAGTTGTTATATAGTCCATGCCTTTTTCAATTGCTCCCAAAGCAACCTTCAAAGGAAGTCAAAGTTTCTCAGCTGAACACCTGAGGAAACTGAGGTACAGAAAAAGAGCCAGAAAACTTGAAAAATCCTTATACAGCACTGAGAGCAAAAGTGTATTCCCATACAGGTCAGTGCAGAATCAGATTATAACCTCGAATTATTAGTTTTTATTATGGTGAACCTTTTAAAATTTGCTGTAATGACAATAAAAATAATAATAATTTTAAGATTATTAACCAAAACATAGCAGTGTCTTTTCATCTTTTCTCACAATGCAGCACATTAAAGAGCAACCACTCCATTTAAAAATGGTGAAAATTAAATGAGATTTACTGTTCAGTCTTGCAGAGAGAGCAGCAGCCTCCACAGCGTCCTGTGATGTCCCCGACACAATGACTATGGCGACTTTGGATGCGCTGGGTCTCCCCCCATGGGATTCTGACATTGCATTCTGGACCACAAAGTCAACAGCATTTCCTAAGAAATGAAGAAATAAGAGATATGATAAAAAACTCAGAGGAGACAATAAAGCTAAACCTACTTTGAATTAGTAGATACAGAAAAATACTTTTTCTTACAGGACTTTTAACGTTTATTTAATTGCTGCCACATGAAAGATCTTGGCTATTAAGAACTTTCCAGTACTGTATTCCCACATCCCAACGCAGGAGGACCATCTTTATCTCCCAGTTTCTGTAGTAATGGGAACTTAACTACCTTCCCTTAGCCACAAGAACAAAAGCCCCTCATTTCAGTGTATCACAATGGTAATACTTCTGGAAAAGGTGACTACTAAAAGAATATAGTATGCATTGCGGAGAGAATCTTCTAATTTCCCAATTGCCAAACAACAGTGACATCCAGTGGCCATCTGATCCATGACTTCACAGTATCCCGATCTGTGCACACACATTGCTCTCACTCCCAGAGAAGATCTAGTGCTTCCCTAATTCCATCAACTTATTCTGTGAAAAGCACAACTTGCCACCCCACTACCAGCAACCTCCCTGAAATCTAAACTCAGAGTAACCCATAATATAACTGGGTGATGCATATTAAAACCAACCAAACAAAAAAAACCCCAAAGACATACCAGACGCCCCAAAACTTGCAAAAAAATTCTACCTTACATAGCAAATCACAAACTGGTTTAAACTGGAAGCTGCTGCCCTTTCCTTTAACATCTGTGAACACTCAGGCAAATTTTTGTTGAAAATCATGACCTCAGCAAGAGAGCACTTGGTTACTACTTGCATTTAGACATGTATTTGCACAAATATTTATACTGGGAATCATGATATGCAGCTTTCTTAAAAGCTCCTTTGGGTTTGGAAGTTATCAGGTCAGGAAGCAGGAATGGTACCGGGTGACTGATGTGACGTTCGGGGCAAACAGTGACTGATGAATAATAAACATTAAAAAGACCAGTTCCTCTTAGTAATCAGCAAAAACCGTGAAGCAGAAATAAGTTTGCCTGAAGAATACACTGCACAATTTATAATAACAAACACCTCTGTACAACAGTTCAAGTCAGACCATAGATAATTCCCCAGCACACCTCAACACTTGGTACTTTATGTCTTTTGCATCATGTGACCCACCCTTTTTCAGGGGTGGAAGCAAAGATCCTTTCTTCCATGTTGCTGCAAGCATGGACAAGCTCTAGCAATCTCACTCAGCACACTAACTATTGATAAAGCTGAGAGGGCTGGGCTTGTTCAGCCTAGAGCAGAGATGGCTCCAAGGAAACCCCACTCCAGCCTTCCAGTACTTCAAGGGAGCTTATAAAAAGAGGGAGAGTGATAAGAAAATGGAGAATGGTTTTAAAGAGATTTAAGATTTCATGTGAGAAAATTTTTTTACACTCAGAGTGGTGAGGCCCTGGCACAGATTGCTCAGGGAGCTGTGGCTGTCCCATCCCTGGAAGTGCTCAAGGCCAGGTTGGATGGGGCTCTGAGCAGCCTGGTCTGGTGGGTGACATCCCCATGGCAGGGGATTGGAATGAGATAATCTTTAAGGCCTCTTCCAACCCAGGCCATTCTGTAATTCTATGATAACATGGCAACTGCAGCTGGATATTCTACAAGGTTTTAACTAGTTTCAGGAAGAATTTACCCCTTCGAAGGAGAATTTACCCCTCAGCCTAGGGAACAGATACCTGAAAAACATCCCAATGTTTCCTTTGCCACAGCACTGGTTTGGAGGTGAAGTTTCTTCGCAAATACTTTTGCTTTCCCCACCCTTCTCCATTTTCTCTTACACTCCGTAGTCCCTGACAGTTCATATTCACTTTCCGACTTATCCAGCCACTTCTCCATTATCACTGTTTCCTACAGAGCCTCAGGATGTTCAAGTATCATCTCTCCACCCACAACTAAAGAGCTGGGACCAACCAGGAACTGCTGCCAGGCTCTGTCAGACCTAGAGCAGGAGTAGGATCCATGTCCATTTCTCCTTCTATAAGCTTCCATCACTCATCTGTCTTTATCTCTACTATAAATCTCCTCTTCAGAAAGCATCATGTATTTTTCCAAGCCCTAGTTTTCAAATAGATACATGTTTGTTTAAATCAAATTCCACAGAAAGCTTTCAACAGTATTTAACAACAAAACAAGAAATCTCTCTTCTGTTTTTTTGCCGTGCAATGATTGTCTTTTATTCAGTTCTTCCAACTGTGGAGAGTCATTTCATTCCTATAATTTAATTTTCATTCCCACTATAAATTCTGCTTTATATTTTACATCTGAAATAAAAACACTCGTGAGTTTCTGTTCAGGGAAAACCTCAAAATTTTGGATGTTTTTCTACTTGCAACAGAACACATTTTCAAACATTATTAGGCCAGTGATGGCGATTCCATTTCACAAACTACTATTCCTGACCACAAAAACTAACTATTAATTCATGCCCTGTACAGCTGTCTCAAAACCCTTCCTACAAATGGTTTTGTGTCTGTAGAGGTGGATGTTAGATGCAGAATAGCAGGTTAGCTATAAATACCTAAGGATAAAACAAAATACAGAAAATTATTATGACTATATTCCAAATCCCTGAGATTGCTCCAGAATGGTCACTGTGCCAGAAGATTGACTCATTTCCCTTTTGTCCTATAAATAATTACCGTAAAAAAAGTATTTCGGGTTTTACCTTTCGAATATTTTTAAGTTAAACTTTTGTACAGTAAGAATCACAAATGATTTTTCATTCAATATTTGAAAACGACTTGAAATCTCTGTGCTTGTCTTTTTTTAATGACACTTCGACTGTGATGTGGCTGGTGTGGTGCCCACACTCTACAGTTCCCTTTTTTCCCTCCCATTAATTCTGAAAGTTCTCAGAAACTTCCATATATGTTTGTAAACTGGAAAAGCCATTATTTTTGTAGCTTCTCCTAAAGAAATCCAGTAACACTGCAATAGAACCATTGACTATTCCATTGTCCCCAAAAACTGTTACTCAATTTAATGCACAGAAAATTGGTTTTAGTGTGGCAAAACCACTTGAGATTTCTCTCCTTATTTGGGGCACCTCTAGAGGAAAAAGTCATGATCAAATGAACATTTTGTCCCAGCAGAGGGGCTCAAATTCCCCATCCCAGGCTGGAAGCTGTCACTTCTCAGCTGTTCCACAGTCCACCTCACCACAGAGGGAAATATCAAATCCCTCAGAGGCCACAAGGAAAATTATGGACTGCTAACAAGCCAACCAGCTTGAACATTGTCTTACTACCAGACCATAACAAAACAGTAAACTGACATTTTCATACCGACCAAGGAAATTTAAAGTATTTACTCTGAAATAAACAACACCAAGGGTGAGGCTGTATTAAGAGTGGAAGGAGTTTCACAGCACAGAAACTCAGAGAGAACCACAGAATGGTTTTGGGGGTTGGAAGGGATGTTAAAGATGATCTCATTCCAACCCCCTGCCATGGACAAGGACACCTTTCACTAGAGCAGGTTGCTCCAAGTCGCTGCCTTTGGAATTTTCCAGGGATGGGGCATCCACAGCTTCTCCAGGCCACCTGTGCCTGGCAAAGCATCATTTGTCACCACTGAAAATCATCATTTGTCAGCATTGACAAGGGGCATCACACAACCCCCCATGAAGGGAATGGGAGCCTTGTTATGGGATTTAAGGGTTGGTTGCACATTTTTCACCATTTTCTCTGTGTGTACACATGACTCTAAGCCCAGACCTGCAGCCAACATGTTACCAGATACTGAATATAAGAGTAAATTATGTTACTCTTCTATATTATTTTTACAAATGGTGTCTGTTTCTCACATGGACAGTGTGCTACCAGAAGAAAAAGAGTAACAAATGGGCTTTGGAAGCAAATTTACTTCCATGCTTGCACGTATTTTAGGCATTAGACATACAACCCTTGAGAAACCAAGATGGAAATATCAAAGGCTTCACTGCATACAGAACTGAAAACAACAGAACTGAGAGCAGCGTGACACACAATAAAATATCTACTCTAAAGACAGCAAACATGATGAGAAATGTGTGTCTGGAGGTGTCTCCCTGACTTCTTGCCTCCTCTTCTCCTACTGCTTTGTGGCTGTTACACTTGTGGTGGCCCTGACGATTAATGTCACACATGCACACACACATCCTTCCCAAATTTGAATCTCTAGACAACTGAATATCTAGATAACTGAACAAAAAGGCTTGACTTGCAGGAGCATTGAGCCCTTTCATCTCAGTCAAATCATCAGGCAAAAAATCCAAATCATCAGGCATGTCCACGAAAAAAAAAATGCAAATAAATGGAAAGAGAAAACAAAGCACCAATTGATCCATAGGGGCTACTTTAGAGGAGGTGGGTCAGTCATTCCAAAGCTGCCAGCCCAGAACAGCACCTTCTCCCCACCTTCCAGCACACATACACTCCTGCCTTACTGAAAAGGCATGCGGGGGGGGAAGTCATTTTTGGAATAATCATTAATGTAAAACCCATAGAAGATATCCTCCAAGGCTGGGAAGGGGGAAAGGAGAAGGGCTGGCATTCCTGCATGATTTCCTCAGTTAAGACGATGAACATCTGATGCTGATCTGACAGAAGGGGGTTTTGAAGAATGCTTTCTGGTTGAATTAAGCAAGACTATTCAATAAGAGCTAATAAGCTGAATAATTTTTTCCCTGATTTTTTTTTTTTTTTTTTTAGTTACCTGACAGGCATTTAAACTGGATTTGTAATCTGAAGTAGTAATTCAAAATGGTTCATGTAGAGGTTCCTGCAAAGACTGAAAGCTGAATAAAAGGACATAAGCAAGCATTAAGGACAAAAGACAATCTGTTGAGCAGAGTTGGAGGTGTTTACTTAGAATCTACAGGGAATTACGCTATCGAACAGTTTCATTAATCGTTTGGATGGAGGAGGAAAAGTGTGTAATGTTAGTCTGAATCACAGATACTAGATTGGGAACAATTATGAACACCATAGGATGAGCTGAGAGAGCACAAGGTGCCCTAGAAATGTTTGAAATACATCCAAGAAATAAAAATGAAGATTCATCCCAGAATAAACCAATCTGGAACACACAGACATTTAATGGTTTGGTGGATGCCTCAGGGAAAGCATAAACTTCCTAAGAGCAACCTTTGGAATTACTGACTTCAATTTTGTCTGAAATGAGGAATGAAATGTAAAGCCCCCATGAGAGTCTGTGGAGTTGTGACAGACAGGGGATTCCAATTAGATGGAGGTTCCTGCTGAGAACTTGTGAATCAGTGCCTTGAGTGGCCTCGGTGGTTTCTCTAACATTTGTGCAACATCTTGACCAAAAAAATAAAAGAAATTTTCTAAAAAACCATTTCAGTCCTTAAAGCTGCCTGGGAAAAACAAACTAACAAAAAAATGGTTCCTCAGAACTTGAACAGATATAGAAGTAGCCAACACTATCTGGATGATGGATATTCCAGATGGGATCTATTTAATGAAGTAATTGTCTAAGGAGCAAACCTCCATGATAACAATCACAAACTTAGAATGTTTTGGGTTGAAAGGGACCTTAGATATCACCCAGTTCCAGCTCTCTGGCCATGAGCAGGGACACCTTCCACTAGACCAGGTTGCTCAGAGCTCCATAAACACAAAGCTGGTCCTGATATTTTAAAAATCCCAATTGAAAGTCAAGACCCTAAATGAACTGAAAAGAGAAGAATATTTTAATTTTGGGGGAAAAAAAACACATGAGCTGTTGCAAGCTGATCCCACAGAGAAGTGCTGCAGACAGTCAGTTCTCAGCACACCGATATTGTGGCATTAACGTGTTGATTAACAGAATGGCTGAACTCTTTGTGAGCAGCACAAATCTGTCAATCCAACACCCCACCATCACTGAAGCGAGCAGGATACAAAGCCCCAAAACCTCTCTTTCTGATTTCCTGTCTCTGCAGGTCCTCCACTCCTCTCACTATCAAGGGAAGTTAAGAAGACGATCTTTACACCTTCTTAATCATAACAGCAAAGCTGGATGCTGCTAATCCAATATGTTAAGTATTTTTCCTGCAGCTTTCCATCATTATTAGGATCTTTTTTCATGGTGGTGGGGAACACACATTTCTTTCCCTGAAGATGCTATAAATACAGAGATCACACTTCCTCCAAATTTTGAGTCTGAGGCAGGCAGTTGGCATGGGAAACATCAGCTTAAGTGAGCGACTTTTACTAGCACTGTAAGCAAGCAAAATCATGTTTTTATAAAGTGTTAAGCAGTATTTACTGTAGGGATTGCTCAGTGTGCTCCCTGTGACTCTCCTAAACACCCACAAATGCTGAACAGAGGCACGTTTATGTGATTCTCAGTTCTCTTGCACAGATCACTTTTTGAGCTGAATGAAGGCTTAAGTCAGCCCTTCTTGCAGTTATTTTTTTCTCTTTTCAGTTGTTTCTTACGTGGTGTTGTCCACAATTTCATGTCTGAGTTTCCCCAGAGCCGCTTCTCAATAGGCTACTCGAGCCAAAATTTCCCTGATGTTGTTGAATGTCCACACTGCATAAGTATGGGAAAGCTTTGTGGTATAGGCTGATTTGTTTCTGTTCTTCCTATGCCCTCAAATATTCCATATTTTTTATTAGTTCTTACTACTAAAAGATCTCTCGCTCCTGGAGTTTCCTTGTGGTTAAATGATGCAGAAAAGGAAATGCTTTCTACAGTGTTAACACAGCCTACAGTTTTTCTCTGCTACTTATTTTACCAATTTAGCAAGATTTGGACAAAAAAAAATTAAGATGAAATGAAGATGGAATAGAGCTGACACTGGATTGTGCTTCTGCCATAGGGAAGCCAGTCAAAGTGATAACAAACAGCACTGGTCTGACAATAATATTTTTAGTGGATAAATCCTTATCCACCACAGCCTAGAGAAGATTTCCAAAGCTATCTAAGGAACTATCTGAAAGGAGGTCAGTCAGACGGGTGTTGGTCTCTTCTCAGGCAACCGGCAACACAACAAGAGGACACGGTCTAAGGCTCTGTCAGGGGAAGTTTAGGTTTGATATCAAGAAANTGGTGGAGTCACTGTCCCTGGAGGTGTTTAAGAGTAGGCTGGATGAGGCACTTAGTGCCATTGTCTAGATGAAGGGTTAGTGTTGGGTTACAGGTTGGACTTGATGATCTCCAAAGTCTCTTCCAACCTTCCTAATATTGATGCAACACCCAGACAGACACCTACGTTTCCCCAGCAGCCGCCTCTGCATTTCCAGAGGCCCAAGCACAGACACAAAGATGTGAATGACCTTGTCTTTCCCAGGGATGCTGTCTCCTACACAGCCAGAGGAATCCGCACACAGTACAAGGTGCAAGACAGGACCACAGTGACTTATATTCATGACTTCATTTGGGAAGAACTCCTCCTGCTCAGCTCCATTTTGGTTCATTATACCACATCCCTCCTCATGGTCTCTGAGCATTTTCCAATGAGACATAAACAAATCACTAACGAGGATGTCATGTGGCTACCTCTCCCATTTCATTTCCCCAAGGCCATGTTTGCTCTGTTTATCCTGCAGTTCCGTGTGGTTTTCCATGCACATTACATGGAAGGCTTCACAAAACTTATCTATTTGTGTGTAACAATTTATCCCACAACGAGCCCATAGAAGTCTCATCAGCCATCTGGTATTTTTATTTCTCCAGGCTGAGAAAGCAATCATAGCTAATCCTCCTGCGAACTATGGAAGTCAGGTTTTATTTCTCACTTCTCTACCAATAACTCTTTACAGTCCAAAGTAGGCCGAAGACCTTAAAAATCTGTGTATTCCTGGATTCTTACAAGGCCCTGATGTGAGAAGGCTGCCAGAGCAAACATGGGTCCAACCCAGAAGAACAAAATTCTAAAGGTTTCTGGTGAAAGATCAGATAATTCTGCAGGAGAATCATTTCTTGCTGATCCCTGCACCTGATACGTGTGTGCACTGAGTTTCTACAGATCCAGCGAGAAATCTGTGTGATCTTTTAGCCCAATAAAAATTGAAGTTGTCTGGAACACACGATGACATTTCACAGTAGTTCTTCAGCTCAAGTGCCACCTTAGGCAATTGTTGTCCCCTGACTCCATCCCCAGTTTTGTGCCAGCCCAAATCCTTGTGGAACCAGCACGGCAACTTGGATGAGGAAGCTGAACCACGGAGAATATAACTCTTCTGCTGGTTTTCCACTAGATGGATTCCACTGGCTCAGCACAAACACCTGGCAAGGGCAGCTACTGAAGTCAGCACAAGTTGTGCTGCTAAAGGTCTAATCAACTAATCAGCACTGAAAGGTTAATGATCAAAGTCTTTCCCCTTCTTAATTATGTTTTGTTTGCTTGAAAGATAATGTATTTTGGAAAGAAGCCTTGAGGTAATTCTCAGGATTTGAATTCATTAAGACAAATCATAATTCATGTAACCTATGAATACATTTTAATAGAGAAAATTGAACATTAACAAGGAACATACACATGGAAAAGGTATGAATGAACAAAAAAATAGAGTCCCACTGCATAATGCTACCACAGCACTGACATAAAATGGTACTTGAGGCCAAGCTATATTTAGCATTTCTTGTGCGTTTTACACATCAATATCCATGAAACCACTCACCTAGTCTCGTAGGACCTTGCTCCCTTTGTTGAATGGATTGCACCATATCTACAAGCCTTTCAGACTCTTGAGGCATGTTCCAGGAGATTTCTAGATTATTTTCCCTGGCATATTGCAGAACTGACACATGAATTGAAGAATTGCCTGAGGCAGAAAGCAGAAAATAAACACTTTAAGCAGTGCACATGAATGTCTTTGAATAAATCTAAAGGACACATTGTGGTTGTGATTTACATTAAGCACAACTAGACAGTGATTTTCCATTGGAGTGTGAAAGCTGCATTTTCAATCAAAATATCAAAACTGAACTATAACCCAGGTGATAAAATATGCTGCTTTACCATTAGGAGTCAGCGTGCAGTATTTTAACCCAAATCAATTTGACCGTGACTGTAGAATTTCTTATTGATCTACAGTATTACTCTATTTTAAAATTGTCTAAATTTATTTTTTTAAGTGCACATTGTTTTGCACAAGCCATATTTTGATGCCCCATCTGTCAGATGGGCCAGGCTCCCAGAATGACTCCATTTCATGCAAAATTCCCTGTGTCATACATCCCTGGAGTGACGTGCATGGGACATGGTGCATCCAGGAACTTGCACAGGGAGGATGAAAAGAAATTCCAAGTTCTGCTTTTCTTTGACATCCTCTTTGTGATTATATATTATTTAAGAAGAATGAACAAAATTGTAAAGAGGGTTGACATATACAGTTAAAAAATATCAGATTTGCAGAATTGAACCTGGCAATACATTTTTTACAATGACTGGCTGTACCTCTCTTCATCACTTTAGAAGGAATTCTACTGTACCCTGAATATATTTATGTATATTTATGCATAGAGTACACATAGTCTTTATCTACTCAAATGTTGCAGCCCTGTATTGATCTGAATATTGGCTACTTTATAATTTTTCCAGGGAAGCGTCATTTCATAGCTAGATTATTTTTGTCCTTCGGTTAATGATATAACATTTGCTATTACAGACTCCAGAGATAAGGAAAACACTTAGAATAAAATAAATTGTCTCCTCTTTACCATACAGTTTGTGTTTATTTCACTTGCCTTGCTTCTCTATATCATGCATGCACACAATCTTCAGATTCAGAGTGTCTTTCATGCACGATCTCTAGAAGATCTAAGTTTAGACATAAAGAAACGCTACTTTTCTTCTCTAATTAGCACAAGCGCTGGTAATCATCATCTCTTTTGGAAACCCAAGTGTAACATTAACATGTCAACATTCCATGGGAAACACCACCAGTAACAGCAGTTGCTCCCTGGAAATGGTTTGATGCTGAATTGAAAAAGTACAATTCCAATTAAAGAAAAAATATCCAGGTTTGTTTAACGCTACTGGTAAAACACAGGATCCTGTGCAACTCCTGCCATTTGGATGGACTTGGTACAACAGCACACAGAGACAAAAATTTTGCAGTCATGCCAAACCTGAAGTAAAAAAACCTCTGAATTATCCATTCTTACTTTGCCCAGAACTGAATTTAAACGGTTATTTTCAGTTATGTTGTACCCAAACCAGAACTGAAACAAAACCACATATTTTTGCTTTTCTGTCACAATAATATTCAGGTAAATCTGCATTCTCTGACAGGAACCCTTGGCCTCTTTGGGACTTACAGTAGAGCACCAAGGGAAAGTGCTCATCATCAAAACTATTGTCCAAGCTATTCTCCATGAATATTCCTCCCTGACCTGGATGTCAAATCCACCTGAACCACAGCAGCTTGGTTTGGGAGGAAACTGAACTGTACCTAAACAAAAAAACTTTACTGGCCTGATCTCCCCAATACAAACTTCAATTGGAAGGAGTCATTTAAAAATCAAAAATCGAAAAACCTACACAGATAAGCTGTTTTCACCTGTACAACAAAAAAAGAGTACAAAACATCTTTACATGTTTTAGTTAAAAGACAGGTACATACTGATCACAACACTTTCAATAAATTCCCGCACAAACTTTTTCATTTCCTCAAACTCTGCTGCTCCAATATTGGAACTTCCGTCCAGAAGAAACATGACATCCATAGGTTTGTTGCACAGCTCTGAGGGTCGGGGAGGGAGAGAAGGAAAAAGGTTATTTCATACACAATACCCCAAAGTGGTATCTGCTTATCTACTGATAGGAGCAGAAAGGGAAAACAGACCAAAATAACGACCAGTTGAAACATTAAGTGATGCCCCTCGAATGAAAGCCTCAAAAGTCATGTTCAGTGGGATATGTGGGTATTTCAATCCCCGCTTTTCTACTGGTTTTATTTTACTCTCAGGGGACTAAAAAAACAACAGCAAACAATAACAAAACACTCCAACCCAAACAAACAACAAAGCAAAAAACAAACAGATAAAAGTTACAAAACAGCCTCAATACCCCCAAACAAACAAAAAACCAACCAAAAAGCAGTAACAAAACAAAAACTCAATTAAGCTTTTTGAGGAAAAGGAAGCAAAATTTTATATTATACCAGGCAGAGAAGAACAAGGGTTTTCTCCTATCACTCTCCAACCTATCTGAAACCTGCTGTACTTTACTGGCAAAAGGACAGAAGAACTGAGCCTACAGAAGGTTCACTGCAGGTCTGTGCTCAGTTCTGCTGAACTGGGGCAGCATCCTCAGCCGCCAGTGAGGGTAAATGGTCTTTCCCTAGCATTTGGACAAGACACTAAACCAGATACAGGAGCCCTTTGAATTTCTTCAATGTGAGGGGTAAATGGAAGAAAGTTAAGAGGAAGTTACACAGAAAATTTTACCTGTAATTTCAGTCCAAAGTTTATGAGAGCAGCAGGACTGCAGCACTAATTCAGGTGCTTCTTCAATAAGTCTGTCATAACTACGCAGGATGATTGGTTCATTAGGCTGACTGATCCTTCTGAGCTCTTGGATATTTGCACCAGGGCTTATGCCTATGGGAATAACATTTATGCTACTGGGAGGTCGTGTGATAACATCAGTGGAAGGACTGGATGACACCATATATACCAAGTGAGGGACACCTTGCCTGCCCCCATTTACTGTTGTAAATGTGTGTTTGGAGATATAATCAAGGGCATTCCCAGTGTTGGTAGCCCTCCCTCCTTGGTAAGGCATGCCCCTCACCTTCTCAATAATACTTTCCTTTGACTGTGTTTCCCTGAAGGAATACTCCAAAGTGACAGACTCTGAATACTGCATGATCGTAACATGGATATGTTCCTGTCCCACATTCATTCCTGTGATCACCTCCTCAATGAAAGTCTTGACTTTATTGAAATTTTCCTCCCCCACATTGTCGGATCCTTCCACAATAAAAGCAATATCCAGGCTTTTGTGAGGGGGCTTTTCTGCAAAGTTTGGTGGGGCTGAGAGTCCTGGAGTGGGAAATAGGACACTGGCCATCGTTGGAGCAGAGGCAGTGGGTAACAGAGAACTTTCTTCAGGTCCAAATTCACAGAGACTATCAATGAGACTATCCTTATTTTCCATCAGCTCTAAAACATTGCTCACTCGGAAGGATCTAGTAAGTCCTGACTGCCTTTCAATGAACTTGACTTGCTCCACGTTGATGTACGGCCCAATTCCCACAGGTATTACTACGATGTTTTTATTCCTCAAAAGCATGAGGTTGTTGCGGATTTTTCCTGGAGACTTGCTTGCTATAAATAGCACCACAATTCTGGCAGCATTGGTCCTTTCTGCTTTTTCAAACACGTGATACACGGAGTATTTAAGGGCTTCAGAGGCAGATGCTTCTACATCACCTGTGTATTTTATGTTTTGGACAATTCTTCTCATCTGGGAATTTGTTTTGATATCTCTAAGGCCAAGATAGATTGTGGGACCAACCCTATACACTAGAACAGACACACGGATTTTCTTTTGGGAGATGTGGAGTTCCTTCATCACACTAATTACAAAAGCCTTCAGCTGTCCAAAGTCCTCCTCTGACAGTTTATTGGAGCCGTCAATTAGGAAAAGCAAGTCCATCATTTTGCTGCACGAGTAATCACTGGGTGCTCGCTCAATATCCTCCTCTGGAACTGGTGTTGTCAGTGCTGGGGTGCTGTCCGTCTCACAGGCTACACAGGTTAAGTTCTTCCCTTCACACAGGCTACAAGAATCATCAAATTTAACTGTAAATAACAATGCTTATAATAACACATTGCCCACATATTAAGAAAGAATGTCCATCTCCAAATCACAACAAAACTAAAATATGATATGAGTGATGATTTTTCTCTCCAGCCCATTTCTCCACCATTCATACTGTACAGCGACATGCTCATGCATGTTTAGGACAAGGAAATGCGACAAACTGTGCTGTGTTTGACAGAGGAAGCTCTCATTATATCAACCTTCAATAGAATGTGTAAAATCCATGTCTGAAAACTGTCTAGGAATCCACTGAGCATCAGCAGTACAGAATACTAATTGAACAAAAACATGAGGCAAACTGGAGGCAGTAAACACAAAGTAAAATCCTTTGAAGGATTTTTTTCTCCAGGATTTTACATCCAGGAGAAGAGAAGATGTTTTAGCTCTGATACAGCCCCACAGACTCTGTGCAGGGGCCAGGTTTACCCAGATTTTAATTTGGGTGACATTTCTCTACCTCTAAAGTGCTCTGAGTTCCTAGGATCTTTTCCCTTGACTTCATTTGGTTTTGAATACCACTTTGGTATGTTCATTCCTCCATTGTTTGTGTCTCTCATCTTCCTATTATTTACCATTATTTATTTTTCAGTCTTTTTCTCATATTAAATGGTTTATTTCCACTATGACTATTCTCTCTTTTTAGTCCTGTGTCTTCCCTCATCATTTCTACCCACCTCCATTTTTCCTTTTCCATATCAGCTCCTATTTTCCTTCCCTCTCCATGTCTGCCTTTTCCACTACTCATCCTTCTGTACCACCACGAACTTTTTCACCTGTGTCACTCTCTGCCTTTCAGGAACTTGTTTATGATTTATCCATTTTTAACAAGCCTTTAAAACTTCTGCCCTTTTAATTCCTGGTTGTACAATTCTCTTTACTTCCTAAAATCGTGTAATCATTTGGGCTGGAAGGGACTTTTAAAGGTCATCTTTAAAAGGTCATCACACAACCTTCCTACAGGGCCATCTTCAAGAGATCACGTTGCACAGAGCCCTGTTCAGCCTGACCTTGAATGTTTCCAGGGATGGGGAATCTACTACCTCTTTAGGCAACTTGTGCCAGTATTCTACCACCCTCATTGTAAAAAAGTTCCTCCTTATATCTAATCTAAATAGACCTTCCTTCAGCTTAATACCATTAGCTCTTGTCCCATTGGAACAGGCTCTGCTAAAAAGTTTGTTCCCGTTTTTCTTGTAAGCCCCCTTCAAGTACTGAAAGGTCACAATAAGGTCTCCCTGGAGCCTTCTCTTCTCCAGGCTCAACTCTCTCAGCCTTTACTCACAGGATAGATGTTCCAGCCCCTGATCAACTTCACTTATCAGAGCAAAGAACGTGACTGTACTCACACACAGGGTGGAACAGAGTCAATCTATACATTCTCCTTGTCTTACTGGACAGTCCAAGAAACAGAAGAAGAAAAGGTTACAAAAGAGCAAGAACAAAAAATTCTGGGTTTTGCTGCCAGAGAAAACTCAGGATGTACAAACTAATTGGGTCAATACTGGAAGAAGGCGCCATTTTCCAGGAAAATACTTCATCTCACATGCGGCACCCTCATTTAAGGTCTCTTGGTTTAAATGCTTCTGTTTGTTTCAAGCTCATTTTTGTGTCTTCTTAATTGCAGAATGCACAGCTAATTCTGGCATGAATGTGTAGCCACAGAAGATTTATTATTTTAATCCTAAGATGAACAAGGCTCTTCCAGTTTCCAATTTCCTTTGGATATTTGCTATGAAATCCATTTTTGAGCAATATTTTCTATTGTTTGTACAGATGGTGTAGGCATCTAAATTAGGTGACAGCTATGCAAAAGGATGTTTCCCCAGTGAGGTAAGTTTTCCTAACGTTCTGAAATCTTTTGTGAGCAGTGGCCAGTGTATCAACATTTAAGATAAATTATTATTAAGGATTACAAAAATTAGGGAACAGAGACTCATTTATGAAGGCTCTTTTTTTAACCTTTTGATGGAATCCAGGGCTCTTTGTGTATGTTGTTGAAAAAATATGTATTTAAGTGATTAGCCTTAGAGTCTCAAGCCCTGGGTTTATAGCGCAGACGTATGTGAGCCCTGGCAAGAGACCAGGAATGGGAAATTTGTACCCATTCATTGCTTGTGTGGGGTTCAGAGCACTTGAAGCCAAGGTGTTAGTCTGGCCTAATAACTGCAGCAGTTTTACAACTCGCTTTCCATTAAATCTGATCAATTTACAAGACGGAAAACTTACCCGTAGTAACAGTGTTATGAGTGACTGGTTAAAGTGTCCATCAAGGGCCCAGGTATCCAGAGAATGGCAAGCTTCCAGATAATACAGCCCAAGGGATAATGTACCACAGGGCATTATACAGAATGCAAATAGTCTCTGCTGCACTGCAGGTGAAGGTCCTCATCCTGCACAGTGCTCAGCACCACAGGCACTGCCATTCATCCCACCACATTTGGATATGTACACTTGAAGGATGAGGACATGGGATAGGATCTTAAATCTGTGGAAATTGGTTTTCCAGTAACAGCACACAATTCCAACTACTAATAATCTCAGCGAGTTCTACACCAAGTGCACAGTGGGATCTTGCACTAGACAGGATATTTTTTTGCACTGGCAGAAGGAGAGAGTCTGACAGCTTTATTGATACTGAATCACACATTGCACAAAAAAAAATGCAACATCTGAAGCCAGTAGGGCCACCTACACTTTAGAAAAGGCCTTTCCTGAAAGGAACTGATGAATTTCACTTACTTTGGTTCAGTTGACGTGCTGTAATTGCTACTGTCACTGAAGAACCGAAAACTATGTGAAGGGGTATGGACATAAAAGATGGTTTCCACGGTTCTTTTTCAGTGATATAGTTAAAGTTACACCTATAAACTTATTCATGTGGATACAGTATTTCATCCCTGAGCCTGCATCCTAATCAACATTCACTGCATAAACCCATCATACCAAGACTGACAGCGCTGTAGATCATCTCTGTTCAAAACTATTCTCCTTCCATGAGGGATCTTGTCGTCTCCAAGTGCACACACAGGACAGTCTTCTGGACTGACACAATCCAGGGACAGTTCATCAAGTATTTTCCCTGTTTCAAAATAGCACAGTAGTAAAGATGCCAATTTTCATTAATTGTAAAACTAATCATTGCATTAAAAACATAATGAGGCTTCTGAGGTGGGCTCAAGCTTTCTGAATACTAAGCAGGTCAAGATAATGGGTTTCCCCCACTGCCATAGCTGCTCTGAAGGAGAACATTTTATCCATGTCCAGCACAAATTCATTCCCTAATTTAATCACATAGCCAACAATCTCTGTTGCCACACAGCTGCTAATCTTCCTTTCTTATCAACCTGTTCCTGTCTTCTCTTGTTCTTGCTGGCCATGCCTCATTTTCTAGACACTACCTTATTCTCTCCACACACTGTTTATCTCACAAACTTAAATCCAGGTGCACAACCACTTCCCTCCTTCTGCAGTAAGAAATTGTGATGAAATTACATGAGTAAGGCTGTTAAAGAGAAAAGAAAACAAGCAACTCTAAGTAAGGCAAAAGATGGACTCACCTGCAGGACAGTGTACATGGCATCCTTCCACACAACGCAGAGGACATTCCAAAGGCTGGGGGTGTTGGCATGTTACAGGACAAGCAGGTCCACAGATGTTATATCTCCACTCGCACTGATAGTCTAATTCATGTTTATTCAGGTCCTCACAGCTTTGTGCTGTGCAAGGAAAGAATCAAAGGGAAAAAAAAAACAAACCAGAGTATTTATTCACCATGCCTCTCAGGTGTATAAAGTGTACCACAAATACCTAGAAAAGGAGAGAGTTCCACCTTTAATCATTTCTTTTTTACCACATGACTTTTTCTACTACATAGAGGGCAAGGCCACTTCTTCACACTTACATCTTTTTTCGCCATGATGAAATACTTGCTCTAAACCACAGATATTTGATTTGATAATAGAAAGTACAAAAAAATCCCAAACTTTAATTTTTGACTAATGCATATATGTATATATAACAAACAATTTCTGCAGATTTGTTTGTACCACAAACTACTACATCCCCTAATTGATAGAACAGGTTTTCCAGATATGGCCCTGGACAGAAACAAAAAAGGAGGTGGAAATGCCAACACGAGCATTAAGATGGAATACCCCAGACATAAGTGGGAGCAGAGCTAAGTCACAGTATCACAGTACAGATAAGGCTGGAAAGGACCTTGAAGATCATCTAGTCCAACCTATAATCCAACTAACCTA